>CM044442.1:71936915-71955034 GCA_024363595.1 Xenopus borealis
CCATCACTATTCTTAAATATTTTTTTCTCAAAAAATGGTTTGCAATTGTGAAATTTTATTACATAGACTGTAAGTGTTTGTGTTTGCAAAAGCAATGTGGTCACAAAATTTGCAAGGAAGTCTCTGAAGTAAAAAAGGGAGCAAACACCCTTTTTGCAATTTTACATTGCCCCATATGTCTCTTGTGCTTTACATTAGCTATGGTGAGTGAGATGATGTGACCTTGTATAGTTGCCTTATTGGCTTCCCATGTTAAAGCTTTAGACCCTTTATTAAGTTCAAAATATTCTTTGATGAGGTTAGCTATAGTTTCTGTGTGGCTGGGTTGCGTAGAATGGTTTAATTTAGTCTTCAATGTGACTGTTTCTGCAATATGGATGGTAAAACTATCTAGAGTTTTAAAGGGGCATGGTCCAACCATGATATTGCTTGGATAAAAATATTTATTTGATGTTTCATACAAAAAAATAATCTAACTATGTGTAGGTGTAATGGGGTGATGAATAAATGTGTGTATATAATATAGTAAGTGGATTGCTAAGTAACACAAGGAGTTTGTTAAACAACTGTACAAACAAGTTGCACAATTATATGGCAAAAAAATAATTTGCATTGCAGAGAGGTGCATGCTATTTGTGTTTGGGTAAACAACAGTGATGTAGTACAGTTGGGGTTGTAAAACATCAAAGCAAGGAACACATCTGTTCTTATACTGGTTCCCATAAATTGTAGTTAAAAGGATCATCATTTTAAGTACTGGTCAGAGGGGGACAGTATGATTGGAGGGATAGCAGTTAACATCTTATGCTAGTTCCTTGTGTCTGTTTTTTGCAATTGTATTGTAATCTATGCTGTACCTTGTTCATTGAACACAGCAATAAATATTCAAATTTTTCTATAAATACTGCAAGCCTGGAGATTGTTGTCATGCCCCTAGACAACAAGTGAATCAGCACTTATATTAGTCATTACATTATACTGCCAAATCTGTAAAGCAGTAACCAAAGCCTATATTCTGACATATTGGGGGTTTGTACACGGGACTGATCCTGGTGGAGAATAGAAGAAGGAAACCACACCACTGTAGTGCCTAAAACATAGTTATGGGCTGTACAGTGACTGATCTGAGGCCAGTGGGGATCAACAGTAAACTGAACCTGCAATAAAAGCATGAGTGAGTGAGATATTCAGGCAGTGGAGAAGTGGTGGGAAACTTGGTGGATTTCCTGATTACAAACAATACATCATGGTAAGTATGAAGATGACAAGGAAAGTCTAAAATAGAATAAGGCTAGAAATGCTGTATTTTGTATACTAAACATAAACATGAATTTACTGCACCACAAAGCAAAATCAAACAATTGATTTTTCTTTCCAAGTTGAGCACAGGGGAATGTCATCTTGTAAGTTTGTCAAACATCTTTGCAAGACCAAGACTGTGCACATGATCAGTGTGGTCTGGGCTGCTTAGGGATCATCATAAATTATGAAAACAACACAAGTCAAATAATATCTGCCAGAAGCCGATACAGCAAGACTGATTACTAATCAGAATATACAGACTGCACTGGGTCATGTGTTGTCATTTAATCTACTGAGGATTTTATAGTTTTTGTATTGTTTAATATAAACCTTTTCCAACTCTGCGGAACCAGTGGCTACAGCAAAATAATCCTCAAAATAGAATCCCAGTTTAACTGCTTAAATCTGGCTCTGTTATGCCTAGGGTTGCCACCTTTTCTTTAAAAAAATACCAGACTTCCTATTTATTTATATTTTTTTCCTATCAATAACATTGGGATCAACCATGAAAAATACCGGCCAGGCTGGTAAAATACCGGCCAGGTGCCAACCCTAGTTATACCCCCAGCATTTTTTTATAGTTGTTTGCATTGCTTGTCATTTATTTGTATGAGTTGTGCCCTTTTATGGTAATGTCCTTCTTAGGCCACCATACCCCTACCATGTGATCCTGTGTCATACCAGGAAATGATCAGTATAGCTGCCATCTTCATCCTGTGCACAGCTAGCACATCAATCTGCAGCAATCCTACCCCATTCAGCCTTGTGATAGCATCGTTGGTAGGTATTGTTTACAGCCCAAGCCTATCTATAAAGGCAGATGATTATCCACATGTTTTACATTTGTATGCAAGTTTATAACATGCTCATACAGCTACCTCGTGGCCCTGCTATACTCTGTATGTATCCCTCCCCTAGGCATCTAGGCCCTGTCCTTTATCTTACAGATGCCTATGCATTATACAGTTATGTATTTTATAGGTTATGCTATATTGTACAGTTTACTAAGCATTGTCATTTCTGTTTTCCCTAGTTTTACACCTTGCCCTTTGTTAATAAAACTGAAGCTCAATATCCCGTGTCAGTGGATTAATGAAGCAAGGAGTTTAGCTGTATGTCAAGCTACACACTACCCCATGGTAACATGTAGTGAGGACAGAACAGGCATGATCTTTGTCCCTGCAGCTGGAGTTGGAAACAGTAAAGGGGATGTAAAGGCAAAAAAAAAAATCAAATACAAATCTCTACACAGTTGCCGACTGCAAGATGCTGGCGTTCTGCATGGCTGGGAAGTAAGGCAAGGGCTCCCCCTGCTGTTCATAAGTATGAGTGTTTACCTGCCAAGCATTTAGGGACCGTCTGACAATTCCTATTCAAAGCATTAAATGAAGGGAGAATGTCACTGAATACAGTCAGGTTTCTTATAAAAATGGAACACATTTTTAATCAAAGTATATCGGAAATATTTTTCATTTTTTTTGCCTTGTCCTTTAAAATCTTTCTCTGGGGAATCTCTGTTATTGATACAGGGAGATAGAGTAGATGCATGGTCTCCTATTAATTTTACAGTTTTGGTCGAAAAACTAGTTGAAGGTTATGGAGGACCATTTGCCTGGGAAGGATCTGACATATGAGCTATTCAAAATTTGCAGTCAGCTATATCCATGATCCCTTCAATAAAAATTTTAAAGTTAAGATACATAAAAGGCAGAGTATTACAAATACTGCTTCAGTTAGCCAGTGTTTTGTATGAAAAGATGGGTGAATTGGAAGAGGGAAATGTTGCACTCATAAAGGAAATGTCTCAGGCAGAGGAGTGCTCAGATGAGGCAAAATTATTGTGAAGCACTTCTATACAGACAGATTCTTTTTACAAGATAAGTTAGAGGAAAACAAAGAAGAGAAGGAAATGCTGGAAGAAGCTGTAGTAAGACTGAAAATTTCACAAAAAAAACATACAGCCTCAAAATAGTCTAGCCGCTGTTCCAGTAGCAAAGGGTATAATTTAAAATGTTTGGATAAACAATGAAAAATTACATCCAAAAACTGTTCCTGTTTGCCCTGTTCAGAATTCCTCTCCTGAAAGAACTACTGATTTTACTTTACAGCCCATAAGACAGACCCTAAGATTTAAATATTTAAAAATTGCTATTATCTGAAATTGGTCCCAGATATCAACAAATTTATGGTTTGGATTAAAAATATATTACTGTGGGGCAAAACCACCAGCATTATTGATCAAGAGCTCATTTATGTTGCACGGATGACTCTTGGAGATAAGAAAATGGAACTGGAAAGCTATACCAAGAACTTTCCCAAGTTCCTGCTAGGGTGTAAAGAGAAAATGTTCAACAGTAATGGCCAGATAAAAGAACGATCCCTGATCAGTTTCTTGCCACATGAATCTGCCCCACAGTTTGGCAGAAGAATTTTAGTTTTTATAGTGCCTGTGATGTATAATGCATAAAATGCAGATAAGTAAAGCAAAATGTAAAGAATGTCACAAATAACCTGAGCAATTCAGGGTTAGGAATGAGGAAAGGGGCTGTAAAAAATGGAGGGTGGATTTCATTCCACCAAATGAAAAAACATTTCTCCACAGAAATGTTGGGGGATAAAGTAAAATTATTAGATAATCTACTGAAACTGCATGGTGTGCCATTCCCCTATACCCAGTAAACATGCTCAGTATTTTATTTATTTTTGTTCCTACTTAATCTGTTATACTTTTCAGTTTATCATTTCTTCTTAAAAATAAAGGTTATTTATGGAATTTTATTTTTGTTTTCTATTTGGGAGGCACATATATTCAACACACTTTTAAAAGGTGAATACTTGCTATAAGAATGGAAACTTGTAAAAAAATCAAATATGCATGAGATATTTTTAAACAAAATTATTATTTTGATAAGTCTGTGGCTGCCTTGTTTTTTTTCTATTGCAGGTTGGGTTGAACCTAGAGCAATAATTAGCATTTGTTTCAATTGAAGGACTTCAAAGCAAATGTGATATTTGTATAGCAGCTATATATTGTTTCGTTGAAAAGGAGAAATTACCAATAGAGACTGGGAGGGCTCATAGGAAATAACTTGCAAAAGGAAGTCCAAATAACAACACCATACTGTGGTGATAAAGTAGCTTAAATAAAAGAACTCTGACAAACTATTGTTTTTCTGCAAATAGTTTGGTTGATACATTATCAGAAGTAATTACCAATAGAGGCTGCGAGGTCTGCTAGGAAATACAAATGGATTGTGTGTTTGACACAGAATAACTAAACCCAGATATCCCATTTCTCCCACTTAACAAAGAATATTGCATCACAGCATCCCATCCAATTAAAGAGTTCACCACTGAAAACAATGGTGCTTTGGTATGCTAATGAAAAGGTTAAATGCATTAAATGAGTTAAGATGACTTTAGATAAAACAGTTTCTTCAATTAATTCTGAGTCATAACGCATTTAATTAGGCCACCAAGGCCCAGGCCTAGAGGCAGGATTTTCGGGGGCGGCATGCTAACCAACGACACCCACATTGTTTCAAAAACACTGGGGATGCACAAGAGATACAATAGCTTTTTACATTTTCCCTGTGTGACAATTACCATTAACCCAGTCCCTATGATGAAAATTAGAGAGAATAATGGGGAGGGCATAGAGGGAGAAGAACAAAATGTGGCCTAGAGGCAACTGCTACGGTATGTAAATCTGCCTCTGAGCATCTCTTCTGGCAATTAAGCTTTATTTTGGATGTAACTGTTACTATATCTGTGTGTTTAATAACAGAAACAATGCATGCTCACACTGCCTTAAAAAAAAAGTGATGGCCATGATTGTTGTGATATATAAATGGTACTTAATATTTTAATTCATGTTGTTCACTGAAGATGTGTGTGAGGAAAGTAAAAACATAATTTCAGCACTAAATGGACTTTGGACTAATGGAAAATGTAACTATTCTGCTACTGACCAAATGTTATGTGAACTGCTCTAGAAGTTGTGGATCCAGCCCAGGCCTTGCCATGTTTTTCTTGTTCAATGAAAGAAACTCTCTGAATTTAAGACTGGAGCTGATCACTTCTGGTCTACAGTGTAAGGTATTAAGTGTCAAAAATTCTGCTTTGTATATTTTCTACAAAAGATCAAAGTGCAGCACAAAGAGTAACGTGAACTATCTCTAGACTACCCAGCTGCACACACTAAGTGAAACCACATTCTCCACTGGCCATCAAAACCAGTAACAAGCCAATAAAGAAACTGTAAATGAGGTGCCTCTGTAGTGCTATAGTAAATTGAGTGCACCTTTCTATGACTATGAGCTCCACTCCTAATATTGTGCTCTGGATGAGACCTTAAATCTTAGGGAGTAAGCCCTCGCAATGATGTGGAGTGTAATGCAACTGTAACTGTAATTGGGCGCCAGTGGTTTTTTTAACTTAACCAAAGAACATATTTATTGATATACAATTCTTACTGGAGGGTACAGCAATCACATAAGCACATACAGGATCAACAGTGGATAGGCAATACTCACAGCACATGGAAGGCAGATTGGAGGAATCATCTGAGTATCCAAAGGGGCTGGAGTTGCACTCAGTGCCCAAAAGTGCTTGACTTGCCTAAAGAGTGACTGAAAAGCATCCAAACGTACTTTTAGGGGCAAATTTACAAAATTTGTGGGAAGAGATCGAAGTTCGATCAAATTCGATCGAATACCGATCGTACAATTTTTTTCGGTGGATAGAATATGCAATTTGGCCACTTCAATCATTGAATACCGAATATTAGAATTATCGAATAGATCGAATAATCGCATATTCGATCATTTGACCATTCGATGATTGAAGGATTTCAAATTTCTTCGAATGCCTACTTCGCCAGATTAAACCTACCGAATACCAATAGAAGCCTATGGGAACCCCCCATAGGCTCCTTTTGCAAAGACCTGCTCGAATACCATTCATACGATCAAATGCCTCGATCATTCGAATCGTACAAATTTTTCAGAGGCTCAAAGGAAAAAGAACCATTTTTCGTGAAATTGAAATATCGGTATTCAATGGTACGATTTAATCGAGAAATCGAGTATTGAGGAAATTAAAGCCTAAAACTATTCGATAAGCATTCAATAGTCGAATACTTTTTGAATTTCGAGGGGATTCGAGGGGTTTTATGGGAATTTTAGTAAATTTGCCCCTTAGAGTGATTATTACTATTTAAAGTAACAGTATCCTAAAGGAGCACTCGAAGATTTCAGAGACTGTGTTTGGTTGAAATTTCATTAAAGCACTTTGTCTACTTAAGTTAGAGGAAAAACTTGCACTGGCTCTAGATAGTTAGTGAGGCCCCATTTCCACTTTGTCAGGAGCGTTGCATGTATTTGCTTCCCTTTTACATACATTTATTTTAGATAAACAGCTTTATTATTAGTTTTTTTGTAGGGGAGCCACCCATACAGTAGTTGCATTCTCAGATCTAACTAGGTGGAGGCACTGTGCTAATAAGTATCAGGTAACCAGTCTCTCCCAATACCACTGCAGAGTGGCTCAGGTTTGTCCCATGCCAACAGGTAAGCTGTACACATGGAGTGTAACACTGACAGAAGGAGTATCAAAAAGGTTGCATTTGCTAAAGCAGGTCCTTAGTACCCTAAGCCCATGGCGTGCTTGGGGAGAAGGGCCACTACAATAACAATATACATGCAGCAAATGTATAAATACAAAGTATATACACAGGGCATATTGTGCTTCACAGAATTTAAGGGACATTCAAAAAGACATATATTGTACTTACAGTATACCATATTGCAGATATGATAAGGAAGCCATATTAAACCTAACTCTGCTTTTGTATAATTTAGACATAATTCTACTATATTCTCTAACCATGATCTTATCAGTTTTCCCATGCATTGTGCTCTTAAGTATGTACGATCCTAACCATTCACACAAGTAACAGATTCTATATTGTTTATTTTCGTGATAGATGAGTTCAATATCAATTCTGCTAGTAACAAGATGATCACACAAAAAACTAAAAAGAGAAATATCTGGTAATTGATTGGTGAATTAATGCTTAAAAATAAATAACAACAGATTTTTCAAGCAAACAATTTGGTATCGGAAATTGCAAGCATATACTCGTCTATCCAAAGCTCAATTTTGTTGTTGGATTAAATATTAGGTTACATTTCAAACACCTGTCTTGATCCAATTAGAAAATATAATTTGGCTGATAGATGCTAATATTGCAGAAGAGGAGGTTAATGCTGCTCTACTAAAACATTGTGTGATGTTAATATAAAAAGGCAGGATCATAATTTGCAAAGTCCAATTTATCTTGTGATCCCAATAGACATTAGATAGCAACTTGAATAGGTTTTGGTTTCATGCATTGTGATGTGGGATTTTAATAACCAGATGGTTACATGGAAATAAAGCTTCCCATGAACTTCTTAAAGGTTAAGGCAAATTTGAGAAATTCATTTTATCTATGAGTAATCTAGTAGAAGAGAGGAATGTTCAATGACAGATGCCTAAAATATACCTTTTATGCATTATGCTTTGTTTGTTCTCATTACAAATGCATATTTTTCTTCCAGATGCTAGCAGTTAAAATGTATTAATGCCATCAGAGAATTTGACCTTTTGCCACAGAATACCAGAGTACCAGTGAATTGCTTTACACATATATCATTAAAGAAAATAACTGGTTCTATTGAGTTTACATTTTAACAGAAAGGTTTTAAAAGAGTATATTCTTTTTATTTATGATACTGTATATCGTGCTCTAAACGTTGAATTGTATTCAATTCACATTAAGGGGCCGATTTACGAATGTGAAATGATCGAAGTTCGATCGAATTCAATCAAATAACGTTCGTACGAATTTTTCGTGAAATCGGATATTCAAATTTGGCCTCTTCGATCATCGAATATCGAATAGATTGAATGATAAGATATTCGATCATTCGATCACTCGATGATCGAAGGAATCAAAATTTTAAAGTTGTAATACTGCCTACTTTACCATATTGAACCTACCGGATTCCAATAGAAGCCTATGGGAAGCCCCCCCATAGGCTTCTGAGACTAAGGGGCAAATTTACTATTATTCCCCAAAATAAATTCTACCAAATTCGCAATTCGATAAGCATTCGACCGTCAAATGCTTATCAAATTATTTTAGGCTATCATTTTGTTCGCTATTTGATTTCTCGATCAATTCGTACGATTGGATACCGATCATACAAATTTTTCAGAGGCTCGAAGGAAATTTCACAAATTTTTTATGAAATCGATCGGTATCCAATCGTACAAATTCATCGAGAAATCAAATATCGAGCAAAATGATAGCCTAAAACAATTCGATAAGCATTCGATGGTCGAATGCTTATCGAATTTTCAAATTTGATCGAGCTAATTTTTGGGAATAATAGTAAATTTGCACCTAAACGTTGGATTATAATTTAGTAAACCCTATGCAATTTATTTAGGAAAGGAGTAGCTGGCAAGGTGCAATGTGAAATTCTTTTTCACACTTCTATGTGCACATTGCCCTTGTCATTTATGGGAAGTGAATTCTGGCAGCCCATGTGCATGCTCAAATATAACCCGCATTATTCATGATGAGCAAGTATGGGCACTCACAAAGGTGCACTTCAGGTGCTCTATTGTTCAAAATGGCTAATAAGTAGAGAGATCCATTTCTTCAATGGGTGCTGTGTTCTGCACATTATGCTGCCCTGAATTTGGCACAAGGTGAAGTTTATAGCACACATTGCACTATGGAAATGAAACTATTGAGTGGGATGTTAATGTAGTTGATCAGGAAAAGATATTTTTGACAACACTGTCTAATTACTAGGTGTATTTGAAGTGTACAATTCTTTTCTAAAAGAACTTTGCTTCTTAAGAGAAAATGCAAGCTGTTATTCAAATTGAGCTATCTTAAATTGAAACAGTTGACAATATTCTTACTTCCATTCCATGAATAAATGTGGTATATTCACTGTGTTCACCAAATGCAGCAAAATGTCTTCTCTATGTGTAATTTAATTTTGTTCATTAAAGGATCATTATACCTTTACCACAATATCATTATAATTTTGCCTGTGGATTTTTCTGATTTAATTTAAGATTTAAGAACTGAATATTATTATTTTCATGTTGAGTACTTTCCAGGATCCAGTAAATGTCTTTCACTGTATATTTTCAGCCTACAGTTTTAACCTTGCTTGAGCAACCTCTGTTTGAAATGCTATAAACTTCTTAACTTCTTTCCAGTGGTCTGCATTTGTATAATAATCCCATAATCTGTAAATTAATTTATACAATGCATGTGCCTTCAAAAGAGCATATTCCAAAATTCCATAGACAGGCAATAAAATATACCTTTAGGTTTGTAAAATTTGCAGATATGTTTAACTGTCTTCTAATTTCACAACTAATGTTTCATATTTTTAGAGCTTGGATAGTAATTTGTGGGTGCAACTTGCAGATAAAAAACCGTTAAAACCTAAGCACAAGTAACAGCTTGTTCAGTTCATGCCTCTTTGTCTAAATCAAATCCATCCATGTCATATTGATGTCAATATTTGTGACTCTTCTCATTCAAAGATCACTTTCTTTTGAAATCTTGCTTCAAAACATTATGCCTAGAGATAACTAAATCAATTGCTGCTATGTCACAAATTTTTTATCATTCTTTGTAACACTGTCGACTTGACTGCAATTAGCATAAAATAGGTCTGTGGGCTTTTGGGATTAAAACAAACATAGGTTTCAAATGCCAAAATTTGCCTAATGAGAATATGTTCAGAGCAAAATATAGTCTTAATGTACTTAAGCATTAGTTTATCATAATAAGATGGGTATCACATACTTATTTATTTAGTGCTAATTGTTTATTTTTATTAAATTACAAAAATTATGAAAATACAATGGTCCATCTGCATTGAAAAGAATATTTATTACAATTAGATGACTTTTCACACAAATATCCTTGCAAAAGTGATTCAGAAATTAACATACCCAAAGACGTTAATTTTGGAGTCTTGACATTGTACTGATCTCACATCTCACCATGGAATGTGCCTGGTGTACTGTGCTTTAAAACATCCAAAAACTGATCACCATGAGAAATCTCTGCAAGTAGAGCACAGTACTTGTTATGCTTCAAATTATTCAGCTGTTGAAAACATATGTATCCACACTATGGGGCAAATTTACTATTATTCACCCAAAATCCTATGAATTTATTCAAAATTCAATAAGCATTCGACTATCATTTTGCTTGATATTCGATTTCTCGATGAATTCGTACGATCGGATACCGATCGTTCGATTTCACTAAAAAATCATACTTTTCCCCTTCAAGCCTCTGAAAAATTTGTACGATTCAAACGATCGAAGCGTTTGATTGTAGGAATGGTTTTAGAGCATGGGGGGTTCCCATAGGCTTCTATTGGTATTCGGTAGGTTCAATCTGGCAAAGTAGGCATTTGAAGGATTTTAAAATCTTAACTTCTTCGATCATCAAATGATCGAATAAACGATCATTCGATCAATTCGATAATTCGGTATTCGATCGAAGAGGCCAAACTTGTATATTCGAATATCCGAAAAAATCGTACAATTGGAATTCGATCATATTCGATTGAACTATGATCCATTTATGTAAATTTTGTAAATTTGCCCCTAAGGGGCAGATTTACTAAGGGGCAGATTTACTAAATTCACATGAAGGATTCGAAGTTCGATCGAATTTTCAAAAAGTTTTGAATTCAATTTTTAAAATGTTTTTGAAGACCACTTCAACCAGTGAATTTTGAAAATTCAATTGAGTTGAATGATTCAAATAATTTGAATAAAAATCTATTTGAATATTCGACTGTCCAATTACTTCCCCTTTAAATTTTTATTCAACTGCTTAGTTCACTAGATCAAAGCTACCGAATTGGCTTTCATTATTTTTGATTGAATAAAAATATTCGATCAAATTGTTAAAATAGTTCGCATTCGATATTCGAAATCGAAGGATTTTACTTCCCACAGTACTCCCATCTATTCCCATGGCCAAATTTGAGGGTTTTTTAACCCTCAAATTCAACCCTTAGGGGCAGATTTACTATTGGTCGAATTTCGAATTGAAAAAAATTAAAAATTCGACCATGTGAATTGTCAAAGAAGTAAAATCCTTCAAATTCTATTATCAAATTAGAAGGAATTTACTGCAATTCAACTGGTTGTATGATCGATTAGGAAATATCCGATCGATAAGTTCGAATCGATCGATTCGAATGATTTTTTCAAACGATCGAATATTTTTTATTCAATAAAAATTAATGAAACCCAATTTGGTAGCTTTGATCTGGTGAACTAGGTGGTCGAATAAAAATTTTAAGGGGAAGTACTTCGACAGTCGAATGGTCTAATATTCAAATCATTCGATTCGATCGAATTTACAAAATTCACTGGTGGAGCGGTCTTCGAATTCTAATGTTTTTGAAAATTCGATCGAACTTCGAATCCTTCAAGTGAATTTAGTAAATCTGCCCCTTTTTAAATCTGCCCCTAAGGGTCGAATCCTAGGGTTAAAAAACCCTAGAATTCGACCATCGAATTTTAAGGGAATAAAAATCCTTCTAATTCGAATATATAGGATTTTACCACAATTCGATCAAACGGTGGAATAGGAAATTTTGGATCGAACAATAAAATCGTTTGAATCTAATATGAGAGTTGAGAATAGCAGTCATGCCTTGTCAAGCTGCATTGTTAATGATAGACATGCACACTATATTTTAGCAAATGTAGCGCTTAAAATGGTTCCAGACATGAAAATACCCCATCAGTATGCTTGTGTATATGTATGTATATTTGGGAGTTATTTATCAAAGGTCACATTTATGTGAAGTTACAGTGTATGTGATTTTTTTTTTACTCTAATAAATTTGAATGTAATCACAGCTTGAATGGAAAGTTGAACAGGAACAACCAAAAATTTTTAATCAAATTTGAATCAAGTTTTCCCTGAAAAAAAAACTCTGTTAGGAAGGTTGTTAAAAAGAGTTTAAATTGTTCAATAGACCTTTCACATCTACATGAACTCAGCAGGTTTTAGGTTGTGAATGTATCAAATTAGAACTGTTTCCAGAAAAACAATTTGCAAATTTGAAAGTGAATTTGAATTTACTATTCGAACCTTAGTAAATCCATAGTGTGTGTGTTTAGAAGACAGGAAGCTATTATGGACTAGAAATTCTAATAATGTAAATTTCAAGCCACAGACTGGAAAACAATCAAATATTTGCTTTCATTTTCCATCTGTTGAAATCTAATTGCTGCTTGGCTGCTATTGGCCGAAACACAGCATTAAAGACAGACCTCTTTATGTTGCCCAAAACAAGCAGATATTTTAAAAACTTGTCATTATTTGTGCCCCCAAGATTTATTGATATTAAAGTATTATTAAATAATAAAGTATTTCATATTTGTGGATTCAGAGAATGACAAACACGGCCCGCAATTCCACATCCAGTAAGCTGAGAAGATGGTCAAAGGGCTGGTTCTTTGGATTATCAAAGTTCAGACATCCATTTATTTGTTTACTTACAGTAGAATAAAACAAAGGTCCCTAAATTTTGGTGCAGCTCCATACTCATCTTCATTGTGTTGCTGTCTTGACTTAGTATGAATATATTGAGTTATTTATTTATTTACATATCCATGCTGTACACGTCAAGTTTACTATATGGCGGCAACAGATTTAATTTTATTTTTCTAATGAGCAATTCAATGCAGAACAGAGCATACAAATTAAAAATAATGCTCAAGAAGTCCTTGATTTTTATACATTGTGTATCAACTGTTAAATTAATTAACCTTAATATGCCTTACTAGAATGGCATTTTCAAAAGGCTATATCATAATAAATTAATATGCATGTCAACATGAATATTTCAGTTAAATCACATCCTTCTGACAAGTACATTTATTCATCTGACAGTTTGGTTTTAATTATTTGCCTGTTTAAAACTGATGTTATAATGAAAACTTTTTCCAGATGTGTTTGGTCTCCTGTGATAGTCTATTTTTAAAGGTAAACCTAGCTTAAACCAAACTCTAGCTCCTATAGGTGTTCAAAGCAAGCATCTCAGGTTTAATTGCCATTGTAAGGGGGTTCTAAAGAATCTAAAATTATTCTAATAGCTCTTTGTAATGGAGTGGCAGGCCAAGATGGCTGGGCTCCATAAGCAAATCATTGGGGAGGGGTACATGGTATTGTGGAGGTGTAGGGATAGGGACCTAGACTACAGGTAAGGAACACAAAGGTTTGTTCCTAGCACCTCTCCACAGATGAGCCCATTTCTACCCCTAGTTTCCTGATGTAACATCTCTTTGTTATTTTTGTTATCTACAGTATGGGCACAATGTGAATATTGATGCAGTGATGTGCCTAAGATAACAAAACTACAATGTTAACAAGCAAGAGTAGTCAGTTGTATTTTGGTGTGGCTGTGGTGCATTAGATTCTAGCTCCTGCTTTCCTCAATAATGCACTTCTTTCTGCTCAAGCTCAAGTTTTCTTTCTTAAATAGCATTCTTATACAGCATATTACACAAATGATAGAGAAGCAGGATATTTACCCTATTTAAAAGAATAAAGTGTTGAATCCATGTTTCATTTCACAAGAAATCGTGGATTATGTCAAGAATTTTTGCTGACTTACCTTAAAGGAGAACTAATGCTTAATTAAGAAATACTGTATATCAGAACTGATGTACATTTTTATTTACATAACCGTCACCGGCTCCCCCCCCCCAGTCGATTTGCATTGATGGGGGTCCCCTCAGTAGGGACCTCATAATCCTAACACTCCCAATTTGTAGAGTAAGTAGAGAGAACACTGACTGCTCTCTCTCAAGCTGTAGAATGGTATCCTCATCTGATTGGCCTGGGTTTTGCTCCATATATATATATATATATATATATATATATATATGGGCTAATTTATAAAAAAATCATTATGGATTAATCCAATTGATCCATAAAAATTTGTCTGGACTGATCTATAAATGAGTAAACATCAAGACAATTATTGGAAAAAGACTGATTTATACTGAAAATAAGATAATTCCTGAAGGCTTAGCAAAATAGTAATTTTAAATAATAAAATCAAACCTTGGGCCTGGGAGCAAGAATTCAATTTTGCTGGTTCCCCTATAGCTTGTTCACTGATTTAGGAAACATGACCTATGTTCACCTCCCATCCCACTGGGCTTTATTGTCACTATTTATACAGTATGTCACTAATTACTGTACATTTATCAAACTTGGTCATGGAATCAATATACCATTGGGATTGATTTCTAAATTTCCATCAAAGTTTGAATGTCAGCAAAACTTAGTTTGAACTTTGATAATTTGCCCCTAGGCTTTTTTTTTTTAAATTGTTGTTCTCTTGAATTTACCAAGACTTTCAAAGGGTAGATTTTGGAATAATAAAATGAAAAAAAAAAAACGGTAAGGACTTTACCTTCAAGAGTGCAGCGTGGGACACCAGCCGCACTTCCGGCGGGGACACCCACTGCATTCATCTTCTTCATGCACCCCTCCTCTCTGAGTGAGCTCTCAGCTTCCGGGTTTGGAAGTGTGTTCATGTCTGACATAATCATATTTTGGAGCATGTTTTAAATATTTAAAGGTACATGTGTCTAATTTGTTACTTCCTAGGTGGGATTCTGTGTGTTCCTAATCTGTTCTTGACCCTGCATGTCCCTTGACCCTGTCTAGTCAAGTGCCTGTCCTGACCATTGTCTATGTATTGACTACTCTCTTGGATCTTGCTTTGTACTGCTAAATTGGTGTGTTTGAACTCAGCTTGTGACTGATTATCTTGATTCCTAAATCTGATGTTTCACAAGCTTCTGATCTCGCAGAGCTGAGGAGCAGGCACTGTCCTGCTAATGACATATGTAAATATAATCTTGTGCAAAGTAATGCGTTGACAATTGACAAGTAAGATACATGGACAAATTAATCGAGGTAATACACCTGATCGAGGTACATGTAATACACCTGTTGGCAGCAATATAATACACAATGCTGGGAAAAAGGAGGACAATAAATTAAAGGGATTTCAAGGACTGGCTTTCAGTGAGAATATACTTAAGGATACAATGACTGATATCAATGGGGATGATGATATAATTTTATGAGGAAACAAATTGATTTATTTATAATGCATGATATTAAAAAATGGCTAAAAATTAATTAATGAAAAGCAACCAAGGGAATTGTTATGGTGATCAGATAAATGAACATATCTCAACATTTTTTTGACTTAGATAAAATTGGTTATAATGAAATGGTTAAAAATGACTGAATGCTAAATTTATCTCAATATGTGCTGGATCCTGATTAAATCGATGTTTAAAAAAATTATTACATTTCTGCTAACAAGGCCAATGTAATTCTTATGTAGATGTTCAGAAATTTATTAGAAAATGTTCCTTAAAAGATAACAGAATTAACTCAAATGGTTTACCTATAGATAATATCATGGTTTCTGATTTTGATGTACAAGAAATTGAAATTATTAAATGTATGGAGCAATGTCAGAGAGAAGGGGAAGTAAGTCAAATAATAGACAAAGAAATTAAGAAAGATGATTTAATTGTGCATAGTGGTTAAAAGCAAAATTTTAATTTAAAAAGTAATACATTTGGATACAAAGGGCAGAAAAGGTGGTAAAGTGGTCAAAACAAAAGACAAAAGTTACTATATAAATGGTGGAAGAGATCTTGAAAGTACCTATGAATGTCTAAAGAAAAATCCAAGAAATGAAAGATAAGTTATTATATGCAAAATAATGTGGGGTTCTAGATGAAACAGAATATAACTTTAAATGGTGTAAATATCCAGTAATGGCACACATACTGTATACTGTATGCACTACCAAAGGTATACAAAGATGCGTTTAAACCACCCGGAAGTCTCTGGGATAGGTAGCCTAAGTGTATACTTAAGTAAATATGTTGATTATTTCTTAAAAGAAATGGTGGTGATCATGTCAGTAAATCTAAGAGATAGTAAGGACACCATTCATAAAATAAGTACTATGGTGTGGAAGGTAACTTTGATTGTGCAGTCCTTGAATAAATAACCATATGGATGGTTTGAAGGCAGTGAATATATATTTTTTTTGCAATCTGAAACACAAATCAATTTTTTATTAGAGGCAATTGAATTTATTTTGTCACACATTTTGCCCTGTTACGTCTTTGGGGACAAAATCTGTGCCCTCATATGCAGCCTGTTTATGGCAATGTGGGAGGAGTTGTACATGTTTGGGGCTGATAATCCTTATGATTATGACATTGTGGGATGGTATTGCTACATAGATGATGTCATAATGGTCTGGCACAGCCCTGAAGATGACTTGATTTTTTTATTGCATGCCCTTAAATTTCCCTTTATATTTTTTCCTTTCACCTTGAATTTTCTTTCACATTCTTCCTTAGCCTGTTGATAAAAAACTTTCTTATCTAACAGTTACAGTATATATTTAACTAACTGGGCATATGGGATAGATTTTACTGCATGTAGGGATGAAAAAGATCTTTACTCAAGGTAGGATTCCCAGCAATTTTTTCCTATATAGCTTAGGCTTCCTGAATTACATAAATCCTTATGACATCAAATAACATGGCGATGCCTAAACTATATAGGAAAAAAATAGCTGGGAATCATGACTTTTCATCCCTACATACAGTAAGAAAGTTTTTTTTATCAACAGGCTAAGGAAGAATGTGAAAGATTGGAAAGTAGAGTCTAGTGATTGGCGAATCTATCCCATTTTGCTTCGCCGAAAATCCACGAATTTCCGGCGAAATTTGCGTATTGGCGAAAAATTTGCGAAACGAGTTGCGGTGCTTTTTTTGAGGCGCATCGCGTCGTTACTGATGAGGCACATCATATAAGACGCACGTCGCGTCAATTGCATTGCGTCTTTACGATGCGCGTTGCGTCAATCACAGACGGGGAAATTTCACTGGGGTTTGCCAAATTTATTCGCCGGTGGTGAATCGCGCGAATTCAGCGCAAATTTGCGCCTGGCGAATAAATTTGCCCATCACTAGTAGAGGCTATAGTAAGAGAGATGTAGCGGAAGCAATGAAAAAGAGAAATTCAAGGTGAAAGGAAAAAGGGAAAATTTAAGGACATACAATAAAAAAGAGAAAGACATCAGAAATATTTTCGAGTATGGACTGCTATATAAAGCAGTTAAGAAAAGTATGCAAAAAAATTGGCTTATTCTAAATGTAGATACAATTATACAAGCATTAAAATTAACCCCAATGGTCATTAGCATTAGGAAAGCCAAGTCTATAATCAGTCAGGTTGCCCCTAATCCGTTAAATAGGAATTTAAACAAGAAAAGTATATTGCTAGATTAAAAAGTTTTTTTCCCTGTAAAATAATAGCAAAAAAGTAAATGAGTTTAGTAATAAAGTAAAAAGCCAAGAGTTTACAAAAAGGAAAATGATAACTTGTCTTACAAAATATGTGGTGTATGTGGTACAGTGCCAGTGAGATGCTTTAAATGTTGGTCGTACGATAAAGCAATTAAAGGTCAGATTATGGGAACAACTAAGAGGTATTGATATTTAAAGATTTTAATGTTGTTAATTGAGGATCCACTTAAAAATTCACAATGTTTGGCATTGATAGCATAAATGAAAAAAGTGGGGTCAATCTAACTACAAAACTACTAAGACTGGAATCAAACTGGATTTTTACATTAGGGTCA
>CM044442.1:71955618-71969326 GCA_024363595.1 Xenopus borealis
TGGCAAGATCTATTACACATAAAACCATGCTGGCACAGACTCATAGTATTGTTATTTGCTGTGAAGTCCACTATCCTATCCTTTATTAATCCTTTGAAAAGCTTTCCTACCACCGACGTCAGACTAACTGGCCTATAGTTTTGAGGCAGAGAATGGGATCCCTTTTTGAATGGCGGCACCACAATTGGCCAGTGTCTCTGCACCATTCCAGACCTCAATGAATCCTGAAAAATTAAGTAGAGAGGTTTGGCAATCACAGAGCTAAGCTCCTTAATTACCGTGGGATGAATCCCATCTGGCCCTGGACCTGTTTCTCTTAACATGTTCTAGTCTCTTTTGAATTTCAGCATGTGTGAACCATGCATCGTTAGATGTATTATTAGAACTGGGACTATTAATAAGGAAACCTTCATTAACCTTAATCTATTTAATATGTTTTATCTATTTTGAGAAAATTTTGGTTTATATTTATGAATTTGGTTACACATTGGCATTTTATAATGTTGAGTAAAAAGTGGAAGTTATTACTGTAATTTATGGCACTTAAGCACTTTATTATTATGCACAACCAGATTTAACTACAAAGTTAAAAATATTTTAGTAATGTTGTTCACCATATCCCCTGTAAGGGCAATTTTTAAACTTCCTTATAGAGAATTAAAGTAGTGAATTGATCTATTCAGGCTCCAGGCTTAAAGGTATGGAAAATGTTATTGATTATGCAATGATGGTTAAACAAAGATAGCTAGATGGCCAGCTTTTAAACCTGTACAAAATAAGCCCAAGGGTATTTAATGGACATGACCGACACTAGCCACACCTCCACGGATGAATCGCCCAATAGTGCAAAATGCATCAGGAGGATGTGGCTGACACAAGGTAGGCAGACTGAGGGGTAGACACTGCTCTGTGGTGTGTTTTTTGAATGTGTTAACATAAATTTTTGCTATGGATAAAATGCATAAATAAATGTTTTAAGCAAGAAGCTGTGCATGTTTCTAATTTATGTACTGATGCTTCTGACTAACATTGACCTAGCCTTTTTCCTGACCACGCTGCTTGTTCTCTGTTTCAGTTACAATGCTTGTTTCCCTTGCCTGCCTAGAACTTTCTCCCTGGTCCTCTCATGCTAAGACCAGGTGGCACCTGACTAGAGGAGGGCTCCTCCCAAAGGCAAAGGTGGTTGTTATAGGTGGAAGAGTGAGATGTGACCGGGACCTTGGAGTTAGTTCTGGGTTTGGGACAAACTTTGTTTTTAAAGTTTTTATTTTGCATTTATGAACTCAAACTAAACATATAAACCTAAAATATTTTAAGTGGCTCTTTTGAGGTGATTACAAGACAGTAAGTATGATGAAAAATGTAACCCAAATCAGCATGGATTACTTTTCAAAGCAACACTGCAGGATAAATGTTTTTCTGTAGCTATATATGTAATTATATCGTGTTACTTACTCATTATTAGTGATGAGCAAACTTTTTCTCCAGGTTTTGCCACAAAAAAAAAAAACAGTCATAGACTCCAATGGGTGAAATTGTTGCACATTAAAAAAAGATATGTTGTCTATAAACTTCAATGCATTTTTGTGAATTTTTCACAGTTTCACAAATTTTCGGTGAAACAAAATAGGAGTTGTGTTTTTTTCTAAGGTTAGATCTACAGGCCCTTTCTTAATGGTTAGTAAATTCTAATCTCTATTCAGATGAGCAAAGAGAATTCATAATGTCATAATAGCCAGCTAGCTAGGCGTTGGCTATCAGGTTCCGCTTTATTAAGTTGTTTATTCTAGAACACATAGTTTGTGTGGGGAGAAAAGATGTTTCATCCTCTATAGAAGAACATATGTTGAATACACATAATATATTCAAGGCATAGAGCACTTTCACAAAATATTTTGAGGAATTGCCAATTTAGAGGTACAAAGCCCATCAGTTTTTTTTTTAATTGGATGCCAATATTGATGATCCTGCTGTTTATGAGAAACATAAGCTTTTGTATGTCATATTCAAACAATAGTTGCTTGCACAATCATAATACCTAGGCTTACTATTATTTAAAGATCTACAGTTAGATTAGTTTTTGTATATTCCTTATTTTCAGTTTTGAGATAAACAAAAAATAAGGGTTATAAACAAGGGGGATATAGAAAACAAAAGTAGAAGGTACTAAAAATCATATAACTTAAAACTCAACATGTTTTAACCACTCATTACACATCAGTATTCCTTAAACAAGGTTCTAAGACATATTTTAATGATAACATTTTGTGGGTTTGATTGTAATATATGTGTGCCTGAATCTATATTCATCACTGTTTGGGAATTGTAGACTTCAACAGAAGGATGGCAATAAAGGAGTAAGACCCAGATGCCCCTTCATAAGCCCCTTTGTTGCACATCATTCATGACACAAAAAGGAAGGAGTATACATATCTACTTCTCAAATGTCATAACCATCAGCATGCAGAATGCTAGTTGCTATAGATTACTGCCTAATTAGTGGCATCAAATTTATCCATGTGCGGTAACACCTGGCAATCAGTCAGCAGGTTTTATTTAATGGTTGCCTGTTTAATAGTCACCTTTTGTCATTTTGTAACTCTGAGGGAGGGTCAATCATTTGAATTGCAATAAATTAAATGCACCAAGAGCACCTCCATGACAAGGGATTATCACTAGAAAATACTCACTGGCAAAATCAGCTACAAAAGACCAGATCAATGTTTAATTTTGTTTATTTTTCCTCTTCCCACTTATGTCTGCTTAATTTGTTTTCCAGTGCCAAGGTCTGGAGCATGAGCAACTGGATTCAATGTAACTACTGGTAAGCACCTACCATTGTAAATATAGTAGCACCAAACCATTTAATTCTGTTTTCCACTTGTACATATTTCCATATGCAACTATAAAATATAGATGTATCAAAATATTATATATTGTTTTCCACTTTTATATACATATATAAAAGTATATAAGTATTCATTTTTTCAAATTACAAAATCTTTAAACTGTTTTCATTTCATTTCATTTTCATAGTGTTACAACATCCCACATATTTGTTTTTCTAGCAGGAGGCTGTAATGCAGAAGAATTAAATGTACACTAATATGCAATTATCTACTTAGGACCAAATATGGTATAGTTAAGTTTTCCATGTTTGCCCTAATTAACTCAAGAATAGATAGACAAATGTATGTTCACCACAAGCTCTGTTCTTTAAACTCATGTTAAGCAAATAGTTATAATCCCCCGTTAACCCTTTTGCTGCCAGCCGATTTGGCTGATTTGGTACTTTTATTGCCAGACCATTTTTGAATATTTTGTACTCTTTCAGTTTCAGTTCCAAACTGCAGCATCGCATTTCCCACATACTTTTTAAGTCTCTAGAGAAATCACCCCAAATATGAAAGCCTAGGGTCCTCTGTACAGTTTGATGTCCCATATGTATAGGTGTACCCAAGTACGTGGCATGTAGGGGTCCCAAAAGGAAGGCCCCCATAAGGTCTGTCATTTCAGGTACTGCAAAATCAACACAGTTACATAGTTTTGTGGGGGGCAAAGTTAGAAAAAATTAAGTGCACATTCCCCCAAATGCAAATTAGGTATGCATGTCTTTCTATTTCAGAGCACCAAGCCGCAAACCTTTCATAAATTTGGTGATAAAGCTGCTGTTTTTACATTTCTAAAACTTGACAAAAAATATTGCAATTGGGCGCATTTATCTCACCCAATTTCTTACATACAATTGTAAAACACCCTAAATATTGACGCTAAGGGTCTACAGAACAGTTGGTGCCCAGTATGCATAGATATACCAAAGCAGCTGGCATGTGCAGACCCCAAATAAAAATAGTGCATATGATTTTTCTCCGCTGCCAACTCACCTTCTGTGAACAAAGACCTGTGACTGAACATTGCCTGCCAAAAGACCCTCCTAACAGCACAAAGACCCCCAAGAGCCACATACAGATGAAGCCACTTTGTATTGTACATTTGACACAAAATAACTTAACTCATCTATCCCATTTATCCCACTTAGCACAGAATATTGTGTCACATCCTCCCATCCAATTAAAGAGTTCACTATTGAAAACAATGGTGCTTTGGTATGCTAATGAAAAGGTTAAATGCATTAAATGAGTTAAGATAACTTTAGATAACACAGTTTCCTCAATCAACCCAGAGTCATGACGCATTTAACTCACAAGTCCAAGTGGCTGCATCTGTATCTTTGGTACACATTCTGACAAATCAAAAATAGGTAATTATGTTTTTCTACTCCTAGCTACCATACTCCAAAGCTACACTAAAGGCAATGGTTTTTCTGACAGTCCCGAAAATTGCCTAAAAATATTTCAATTGGCCATATTTATCTCACCCAATTTCTTACATAAAATTTTAAAACACCCTAAATATTGACGCCAAGGGTCAACAGAACAGTTTGATGCCCAATATGCATAGATATACCAAAGTATGCGGTATGTATGGACTCCAAATGAAAAACATGCATATGAATTTTCACGCTAACCAACTCAGATGCTTAGTAACCCCGATTGGGCGTTATGTGTTCTAAGACCCCCAAACTGTAAAAAGACCCCAAGATAACCAAATATTTTTAGAAAGCATATATTCTGACAGATCAAACTAAGTAAAATATAATTTTCTATAGCAAAGCACCAAACAGCAAAACTATACTAAACATTCATAAGGAACAATAATGCAGGGATAAATTGCAAAAAAACCCAACAAACATACTGTAGCATAAAACAATGAAAAGATAAAATAACAGCATAATTAGTGGCTTAAATTCCATTACCCAATAGTCACGCTGTGAATTGAGTTTTTAGGTAAATAATACCAAACAATGCATACGTAAAATAAAAATACCCGTTTGTGAGTTTTTGTGTATACATGTTTGTGCACTTCTAAAAGTTGTTTGAGTGTATAAATATATGTAAATAAGTGTGAAAAATGAGAAAAATATGCTAAAATAAATAAATAAAAAATACCAATCTTTACTAAAATGTGTGTGTAAGGGGCCCATTTACTAAATTCACATGAAGGATTAGAAAGTCGATCGAATTAAAAAAAAATTCGAAATTCAAATATGCAAATGAGGCAACTTCGACCATCGAATTTTCTATATTTGACCGATTCGAATAATTCGAAGAAATCGAATAATTTGAATTTAATTGTATTCGAATATTCTAATCGAAGGGTTAAAATCTTTGAATCGTTTGATTTGAACGTTTAATCGATTGATCGAATTATTTAAGCGATTGATCGAATTATTTAATCAAACGATTGAATTTTTCCTATTTCATCATTCCAATATTCGAATAGCGGTAAAATCAAAATTCGAAATTCGACCATGTGAATAGTTAAATCCTTCAAATTCGATATTCTTTTACTTCCCTAACTATTCACATGGTCGAATTTTCGTTTTTTTTTTTTTCAATTAAATCTCAATTTTCAATTAGTAAATCTGCCCCTAATTGTCTGTAAGTGCAAGTAAGTGTGTAAAAAAAGTGCACTTACCTTTTTTGTTGCAGGAGATTGCAGAAGTCTGTGGAGGGGCCTGGAAGTCGTATCTGCAGGGTTGCTGAACAGCAGGAAGTGCGTGGGCAGCCCTGCAGGGAAGGAGGAGGTAAGTGAAGTAGCAGATGCTCCATGCAATTCTTAGAGGCTGGATTCAGTGTGCTGATTATTGGCTGAACTTATGTTCTCCGAATATCTAAATGAAAATAAAAATCGCAATATGGTGCAGTATGCTCAGTATAGTTGGAATAGGTGTGTAGAAATCTACTTACATATTAAATGCTTGTATGATGGCATATCCTGGGCATAAACAACCATAATATGACCTATAAAACAAAGGCTCCGATAGTTACGTATAACCAGAACTGCTGTGAGGGCCCTGCGGGCTGTTTGCACTTACCAAATTTTGGAGAGAGTGGAGCTTTCTTTCTCAGTGCTGTTACAATCTCACAATCGTGAAATAGTGAAATTGGTGCTTCCGATAAGGTGTCCGAAATTCCACCTCCAATTTTACGAAAATTCTTTGAAATGTTCAGAGTGCCGGCACGAAGTACGAAGAAGATCGGTACTTCCGACGTTAAGTCTGAAGTTCCGCTTCCGATATTACGAAAAGTTTGTGAAACCACAAAGTATGAAGATCGGTACTTCCGATGTTGAGTCTAAAGTTCCATCTCCAATTTTTACGAAAAATTTGTGAAATGTTCGGAATGGCGGCACAAAGTATGAATTTTTCTGCTGGCAGGAATTACAAAATGGCGTCGCTGTCACGATAATTAGCTTTAGAATTCAAGAGAACATTCCTGCAGAAGTTATTTATGTTGCAAAATAGTGAAAAAGCTTTATTTAAAAGTAAAAATAGACAGGCCTGTCTATTTCACTATTTTGCAACATTAATAACTGTTGCACGAATGTTCTCTTGAATTCTACGACTGGACCACCATTGTATCGAGATTGTGGAGTTTTCAGCATAAAGCTAATTATCGTGACGACGATGCCATTTTGTGAATCCCGAAGACGTAACAGCACTGAGAATCAAAGCTCCACTCTCTCCTCAATTTGGTAAGTGCAAACGGCCCGCAGGGCCCTCACTGCAGTTCTGCTTCTACGTCACTATCGGAGCCTTTGTTTTTTAGGTCATATTATGGTCGTTTATGCCCAGGAACATTGATATGCCATCATACAAGCATTTAATATGTAGATTTCTACACACCTATGCCAACTATACTGAGCATACTACACCATATTGCGATTTATTTTCATTTAGATATTCGGAGAACATAAGTTCAGCCAATAATCAGCGCACTGAATCCAGCCTCTACACATTTCTAAAGTGGAACTGTGGATCCACAATTTCTTTGGTGCTGCTATTTTGTTCAAGCATATATAATCTGTGCAGAGCTCAAACCACTTCTTTATTGATTTTGATCCATGCAATTCGTCTGCTACTTTCAATTGTCGCAGATCTGACTTGACAGCCCCCTAGCATCATTAGAAAGGGGGCTGTCCTCCTTCTCCACTCTCTGTGGAGGTGGCAAAAGCCACCAAAGCAGAGAGAAAGCTCTGCTGCCAAAGAACGTACAATGTACGTTTTTGGTGGCCAGAGCATTTCAACCGTCAGCATGCACGGCATACGTGCTTGGCAGTTAAAGGGTTAAGGAACATAGGAATACTATTAGAAATTATGAAATAGATATTTATACTGATACTTCAGTATCAAAGCATTTCTTTGAGACTAAACATCATCTGAGCCAGTTGAAATGGAAGGTAACAGAAGTGGTAAAAAGACCCCCAAGAGGAGGAGACTGGGGAAAATTATTGCTTCAAAGGTAAGTACGGTGGATAGGGGGACTGGAATGTATTAAACTAAAAGGTTTGAATGACCATAATAGTCTCAAATGTTTCTTATAAGAATGAACCTAACTTTTTTTACTTCTTTTCTTAAGAAGCAGCTAGCCTTTCAGGGAACTCCTGCCGTGTAAGAAAATGAAATGAATAATTAAACTTTTATTGATACAAGAGCTATGTTTAATGAGCTGGTGCTGCATATAGTAATGTCAATGGTTTGCTACATGCTTCTCGTAACCCTTAAGTAGGCTTACACTAGCAGTATTTATGAAATGGAAACAATAGTAACAGGGATAGGCATAGATGGCAATTACCCTGTTATGGACTGACTTTAAAAGACTTGGCTATATTACACACAACAATGGATGATCACATGGACACACAGGATTGGATTATGAATGGATAAAAGGTATATGAGTCTGTATTTTTATACTTTTGTATTTTGTAAATTTGCAATTCTGTTAATTTTTATAATTTTACTTTATTTGACATGGTCGTCGTGAATGGCGAAGGTTCCTGGTTTAGAGAAGCGTATTTAATCCCATAATACCCTGCGCCTTGCACACTTGACAAAGGGCTTGACCTGAAATGTAGTGTTTACATTGCTAAATAAAAAGAAGCACCTGCCGTTTGAAACTACTGCTTTGATGCTGTTTATTCTTTTTCTACACAAATCACTCCTGAAAGTAGATAAAGCATCTTTAAAATTAATACAGTTTGTTTTGCCTTCGGCAAAATATATATAGGGCATACTGTCTGAGCTTCGTGAATTATGTTGAAAATTAGGAAGATTTTTTTTTTAAGTAGAAGTGAAATAAGTTGTTTTATGACAATAACAAAAGTAAATTGCTAACTGCAAAAAATCTTTATGCTCCTTTGGGCGAATCTGACTGTTCTGCAACATTTATTTATTTATTTTTTTCAATTAAAATAAAGTCAGTATTAAATTTTTTCTGCATGAATAATCATTTTATTGCAAGATATATTCTGCAATATAAATTTCAGAAGGTGCTTAAAATTATCCATGTGATATAACAAGATCAAGATATTTACAGAACATTATTACTGGGCAGACAGGAACAATTACACAATAACAATAATTTTCCTCTGTAGCTTTTTATTATCTTGTCAATCAGAATAAGTTATTCATCATGTTTAGCAACAAATAAACAATCTATTTGCAATAGAAAACAATATGTTCTATACAACAATGGTAGAACAACATGTATGATTCCTTGTCCCCAAGAGAACCATAAATTCCTTGATTCCAGGGACCTAATGAAAACCATAAGATGTTATATTTAGCTTTGCGTTGTTTTAACACATTAATTATCTTACTCTTGAGACACATAAAATTATGGATGAGTGACTTTACTGAAGAATGAGATGAATGAGAGGACAATTTAGCACACAGTAACAATTATGGTTAAACATTACTGCTGAATTCTGTACCATAATAAATTGTGTTTTTTATCATAGTTTAAGATGTCTCCTCTGCTATACCAGTGTACTTTTCTAGGTATAGTAAGGTACATAATAGGTCTTCATGCCTTCTTTGTACGCATACTATTGGGCACAAAATGGTGTTGCCTTGTAAATACAAAACAGGGGGGTTTGTGCAGCCTTGTGTGTTGTTGTTTATTTTACATATTTAATTTAAGAGAGACACCATACTGTTGTCTACCGAGAAATAAAATATAATATACTGTATTAGTATCTAGCTCAGTTTGCTGTATTTTCAGGCACCGTGAATTGTTTAAGAGTAAATGGTCAATGCATTATTTAGTTCATATACAGAGCAAATGGTGACTACTCAGATCATTTTGACTCAGGATCCTGACTCCTATAAAACAATAAAGACTTCAAAAACAATAGATTTCAGTTATAAATTAAATGAGTAGCTGTAGCAAACTTTACCATTACAACACACGGGCAGAATTACTAAGGGTCGAATTTTGAAGATAAAAAACTTCGAATTTCAACCACTGAATTTTTTCAAAGTGTTTTTTTGATCAAAAACAGACCACTTTCGATGGTCAGTTTTTGATCAAATAAAAATCGTTCAAATGCATCGTTCGATTCCAACGATTTTGCCAAAATAAATTTGATTTTCATAACTTTCCAAAAAAACTCCTTCAAGGTTCCAGGAGGTACCCCATAGGCTAAAATAGCAATTCAGCAATTCATTTTTTTTTTAAAGAGACTGTACATTGATTTTCAAATGGTCAAATTTTCAAATTCAATTCAAATTTTTTTCAATTCAAATCGAATTTTGGTCTGTTTGATAGTCAAAGTATTTTCAAATTACTTCAAAATTAAATTTTTTAATAAAAATTTTCACTTTGACCCTTAGTAAATCTGCCCCACAGAGGTTCCTTTAATTACATATTATATTCACAGACATCCTTTGCTCTGGCTTCCACATGCACAATCCAAAGTGTAAATCAGTGCTAGGGATGGGCAGTAAAAGTAAGTAAAATAACTTTATGTCTCTCTCTCTTTACCGGGGTTGTGCATTTGTTTCTGAAATGTAGCCATGGCCAACGGAAAAAGATGTCCTTTAAATGGAATATATTTTAAAGGAACAGTGACACGAAAAGTTTTAAAATAAGTGTTTTAAAGTAAAGAAAATATCATTTAGTGTTGCACTGCACTGTTAAAAGTGATCTGTTTGCTTCAGAAACACTACTATAGTTTGTATAAACAAGCTGCAGAAATTTAAAAATGGCTATTTGGCACAGGATAAGTAATGGATAAC
Organism: Xenopus borealis; assembly: GCA_024363595.1. Lineage (NCBI taxonomy): Eukaryota > Metazoa > Chordata > Amphibia > Anura > Pipidae > Xenopus > Xenopus borealis. Next base: position 71,965,760 of record CM044442.1, read on the forward strand.
AGATAACATGTTCTACATAGCTTATTTGCTGTGTAACTTGAGCCTTTTCTCATTTGACTAGTTGCCCCCATAGCTACACAACAGTTTATTTATATAAACAATAGTAGTGTTTCTGAAGCAAACACTGCAGTTTTACCAGTGCAGGGCAACACTGCATTATATTTTTATTACTTTAAAACAATTTCAGTGTTTGATGTCACTGGTCCTTTAAGCAGCATAAAGTGACCGAACCCTTTTGTAATAGTTCTGAAGACACAGAAGGAGTCACCTATATTAGACAATTACAAAAGTTTGTTCCAATTTAGCTGTCTTCTGTTTTATTAGAATATATTAAAAATGAAGCGCAGTGGTGTAACTACCAGGAGAGCAGTGGGTAAGACTCAGTGTGTGCACCCGTCACTGTCACTTCAGACATGCACTGAGGTTTGCAAGTTTCACATCTTCCAGCAGAGGGGGAGGGTGGCAGACGCAGAGCCCAGGTCCAGTTTTTGCATCAGAGCCCATAGTCCCCTACTTATGCCACTGATAATGCATATATTACACTTTAATTTATGTTACTAATTTAACACAGTATGCTAAAATGTGGTGGAGCAAAAAATCAATAACTATAACATACAGCTAAATATATTAAAGTCACTGCTTTGTAATGTAACAAATAAGTAAAAAAAAAAACATGATAATCTTTAAGGCAAAACGTCACCAAGTAAAATTTGTCAAGGTGTTATAGAAATCAATGGGAGCAGTTCTAATCTGATTGGACTACTTTAAATCAATTCAGACTTTCAGATTTTTTTTCACTAGGAATTGTCCAAAAACTTTTATTTGGATTTTTTTTAGTAAATTTCACAATATTCATGTTTTAAGTTTGTAAGTTTATTAGTGGTTTCAAAAACCTCAAAAACCACTAAAATCTGGCTTTTAATAAATAAGTCTCCATGTTTTCCTTTTAACTTTCATCCGAATAATTAAAAAAAATGATGGAGGGGGCATTTCCAGTTGTCATCACATAAGTTTGTAGAAGTGTTATCTGATGTATTATATTGCCATTATACCATGAAAATCTACAGTGTCTGTTAAGCATTGTAAACTTGTCTTAAGAAGAATAAAGTGTAAAAAAGCAATACTGACAGCCTGAACATTTCATAAAAACATATTTGTACAAAATATAATTCTGATTTTATCTGATAACTGAAAAATCCTTTCTTAATGCATCCTGGATAAAACATATTGCATGTACATAAACATAATTAATGCATTCTGGCATAATATTTGTTTTACAGAATATTGAAGGTTCACTGTATGTAATGAAAATCAAAATAGATGTTTCAATTTAGCTTGTAAATACAGTTTTCTGGGCAATTTATCAAAATCAGGCTGCAAACACTTCAGAAATTATGTTTGTGTGTGTTTTTTTTTTATCTTTTAGCTTATGCAAATGGTAAAGCAATGGATTTCAACACTTTGACTTACAGGAGGAAAATCACTTTGCAATACTTGAGAAACCATGAGCAGGTTTTATGATAGGAGGACATTAAGTACTACTACTGTGCATCTTGGATAGATGGTACTAACATAAAGTTTTCTTCATGAATTTTTGCTGGGATAAAATAACATTTGGTTGCATATCTTGGAAATAATTATATGGAACAAATTTGCTTAGTAATTCAGAGTTTGTTACATACATTATTTATATTAACCTTCTCTACTCTCTCAGTCACTGTATGTATTAGACCATATTGGTATTTATCCATTGAATTTGTGATAAATACACATTCTGAATTCTGAAGTTAGCCTTGAGCTGTAATAGGGCTAAACCAAAGTAACATGATGTTCTTATAGTAAACTGATTCTGCTAAATATTCATATAAAAATTCCATTAATATTCAGTTTTTTAATAGTTTTTATGCATACATTATTTTTAAGCAATTCTCACCAATATTGTATCAAAGGTGAATTGAGTTTTATGATTTATAAAAATGTAAAGACTTATTTTTCAATTACACAATGTTGAGGCTAAAAATCAGCAAGAAAGACCTCACTGTATGTCACTGTAAGGGGTTGATTTACTAAAGGTAAATTTCAAAGTGGAAAATACTTCAAAATTCGACCATCGAATTAAAGTCCTTCGACTTTATTCACCGAATTAAACATTTTCGCGGTCGAAGAAAAATTGTTCGATCGAATTATAAAATCATTTGAATTGAACTATTCAAAGGATTTTAGTGTACCATCAAACAACTTTTCTTTGATAAAATAAAACTTGGAAAAAAAGTCTAGAAGGTCCCCATAGGTACATCAGGTGTGTCATGGAGTATAGAAGACATCAGTTTTTGAAAACAACTTGGTGCTGAAGCCAGTCCATAAGGTACATGCTTGAACCGAAACAAACTTGATAAATGCAATGAGGTCTCTTCTTTCCTTATGCAGTAATACTTGATGATAAGCACTCTGAAGATCCAGGGTTGAAAAGAATTTCTGAAAATATTTCCTTTGTGTGTGTCAAGGCATGATTATCCATAACAACTGCTTTATTAGGTTCACGAAGATCAACACACAGTCGAATACCTCCAGTTTTCTTTATTGTTACAACAATTGGTGAAACCCATTCAGAGGATTCTGATTTTCTCAATCACGTCTTGCTATTCCAGTTTCTTTAGTTACTGTGAGACAGTCTCCTGTATAGTGGAGGACAATCATCTCAATTTCTGGCATACTCGTTTTACATCTGGTCTCAACATTGTGCACAAAGTTCTTTGCACAGCCCAGTGAAGTGTTGCTTTGTGGTGACATTTTAGACACAGACTGGATGGCAGGCACTGGTGCTGTAGTAATGAGACCATCAACTAATTGTACTCATTTTACATCTGGTCTCAACATTGTGCACAAAGTTCTTTTCACAGCCCAGTGAAGTGTTGCTTTGTGGTGACATTTTAGACACAGACTGTGTGGTAGGCACTGGTGCTGTAGTAATGAGACCATCAACTAATTGTAGGTTTAATTCAGCAAAGAGATTCCTTCCAAGTATAGCAGTACCCTTATTCACAATGTAAAATACACCTTTAGCAGTATTTGATTCAAATTGTACAATCACTGTCAAGCAACCAAGCACGGGGATTGGATCCTTTAAGTAACTGAACAGGGCAGGTCTCAGGGCAGGTGCAACAAGCGTATCTTTTGTAAAGTATTCAAGAAAATATCTTTTGGTAGTATAGAAACAGCTGAACCTGTGTCAAGCATTAGGTTAATAGGGTGTCCCTTGTCAGCAGAAGAAGTTTTGACATTGACAGTACATATAAACTTGTCTGGAATAAATGTACCAGCTTTATCCACACTTAATACTGTACCATTTATAGTAGTGACATGAACATCTTTAGCAGAACTACAGCAGATCTTAGCAAAATTCCCTACCTTTTTGCATTTGCGGCACTGTACAGCTTTTGCAGGACATGTAGCATAATTTGCAGTGTGTTGTGTTGAACCATAGCGAAAGCAATATTTTTTATTTGTATTTGCTGCATGGTTTTGCATTGAATCCATTTCCTTAGCACTGTATAGGGATGGCGCGAA
>CM044442.1:71989125-72000516 GCA_024363595.1 Xenopus borealis
CCGAACTCTTTACCAAACAGGGCCAAAATAAGTATAAAAAGTCTTGTTTGAAATGTTATTGTAAGTTCTTCAATGTTCGTGCCAAGTAGATTTATAATGGAGTTTACTAATTATATTTTGAAAGTTAGTGACCTGAATGGGAAATTACCCAAGGCAGGTAATGGTTAAAAAGGTTAAAATGGTTCCCCCCTGTATAGCGTCCTTTTCCCCAAAGTACCAAATACTGATACATTTAAAAAATCACCAGCTGGATCAGAGGCAAATGGGTTTAATAATTTCAAGGTTGACCTAAATGAGAAACAAAGCCTCCAATCAACCACCCACCCCAAAGAAAGAGGTGCATAACACCCTCGCCGCTGTAAATACAACCCAGCTATGGGGCTCTCACCCCTGTAAGTCTACCGTGGCATTACATTTCTCCCCCAATCCCCACAATTTTCTCCCGCTTACCTCTTACTACTCAATCCTTATCCTAAATCCCCACCTACCTGGCAAGCTGACAGCAAGTTTCAGCAAAATGAGGTTTAATAGCACTCCTTCTAATGGGAGACACCATGTCTGAGTCAAAAAATATGAATTGCACAGTCCAATCCTTTAATGTTAATGGTATGAATGAACCAGTAAAGAGGTCTCAAATTTTTGGGGAATGTAGAAGATTGTAATGATTCAGGAATCACATTTTAAGGAAAACCATGTACCTAAACTGAAAGGACATGTAAAGCCTACATTTTCCTCCCACGTATATAAGTTGGGCATATCTTCCCCACCCAAACTGCATCATTTGTACTGCATATACCCCCCCTGTTTGCCAGCGCCATCACATTTTTCTAAAACACATAGCAGCTTTCACCTGGCGGCCATTTTCCCTCTGATACATTATCAGTACTATTGACATCTGAAATAAGACATAAGCTGTAAAGTCCATGCAGTGCAGAATGCAGGTTTACACAGGCACAACATACTTTGATAAAAAAAGTTCTGCTGGGTTTGAGCACTGTAATTGTTAAGCTGAGCTCAGGAGAGGTGGTTAGGAGAAAAAAATTGCAACAGACCGTTTCTATAGGAACAAGCAATGCTCTCTCTTCATTGGCTGTTAGTCTGGAGGGTGTGTTTATAATCTGAGCTGAGAGGAACTGAGCATGCTCCCTGAGCCAAGAGCCAAAGGAAATTCCTGAGGGAGGGGGCAGAGTGGTTTAGTGTAGTAGAAGGATTTGTAACTGATTAAGGGTATACTGCAACCTTACTGTTAACCTTTTAACAACCAGAGTGGCAGTTATCTAAAGATTTCAAAGATGCTATTCATTGATTACATTTTTGTGGAAAGGGTTGACATGTCCTTGAAGGTTAAATCCTACCCATATATCTATATGAGTAGTGATGGGCGAATCTCCCATCTCTCCATGATTCGCTTCGCCTAAAGATTCGAGAATTTCTAGAGAAATTCGCGAATCAGCGACAAATTCGTGAAACGAGTCGCGGGGCGCTTTTGACGCGCGTCAACTTTGACGCACGTCGCGTCGTTTACGGCGTGTCGCGTCGTTTATGACGCACGTCACGTCGTTTTCGGCGCGCGTCGAGTCGTTTTCGGCGCGCGTCGAGTCGTTTTCGACGCGGCGCGTCAAAAACGACACGCGACTCGTTTTTTTGGCGAAATTCCGCTTGGCGAAATTTCGCTGGTGATTCGCGAATTTATTTGACCATCACTATATATGAGTAATAACCCTGTTAAAAAATCCCTAGGAGTTATCACTTTAATTCATAAACACTTACCCTTTCAGCACATTGAATCTCTGGCAGATGAGGAGGGGAGGTTTATTCTAATTAAGTGTAAACTGGCTAACCAAAAATGTACACTGGCGAATGTCTATGTGCCTAATTCAGGACAGGTCACATTCATTAGGAATTTTTTTAAAAAGCTGGAAGAATTTAGTGAAGGGATGTTAATATTGGGAGGAGATTTTAACTTGACACTAAACCCAGCTACAGACTCCTCATCAAAGAAAAGCAATGTCTGCTATAAGGGTCTCAGGGAGGTAAAACAACTTCTTCGGGATATGTATTTGGTGGATTTATGGAAAGTAATGAATCCTATAATAAGAGACTACACACATTTTTCCAAAACACACAAGGTTTATTCGAGAATTGATTAAATTTTTGTGACACAGCAATGGTTACATTTATTTTCTCAATCAGAAATAAGATCATCTTTCATTTCAGACCATTCTGCATTAATCACAACGTTCCAAATCCCTCAAACACTAAAACAAGAGTTTAATTGGAGACTCAATGCTTTCCTACTGCACTCTAAAGCAAAGAGGGAAGTGATAAAAAACTGGATAAGAGAAACAGTTCAATTGAATAGTTCCATAGAAACTTATCCGTCCTCTTTATGGGAGACTTTAAAATGTGTGCTACAGGGTAAGCTGATAGCAGTGGGAAGCAACCTAAAAAAAGAAAAGAAAAGAGAAGTTAATTAATTAATTAATGACATAACACTACTAGAACAAAAGCATAAAAGATCACAAGCAGATGAGATTCTAGACTCACTGGATAAGAAAAGGTTACAACTAAAATCACTTCTAGATGCTAAAGTGCAGAGGGCTTATCTAAGCAGTAAACAGAAGTTTTACGAACTTAACGATAAATGTACAATACATTTTGCAGGAATTCTTAAGAAACTTCAAACCCAAACACACATTATGTCGATTAAAGACAAAAATAACCATACACAACAGAGTACGAAGGACATAGCGGAAGTTTTCCAAGATTACTACCAGATTCTATATAGACTGAGGGAAAGATGGAAATTTATATTACAAGCAGGAGTGCCGAAAATAACCCCCGAACAAGCCGCTGGACTTGATGCCCCATTTAGTCATAAGGAAATAGAAGAATGCATCATGTCATTAGATAACGGAAAAAGCCCAGGCCCAGATGGCTATACAGCCCTATTTTACAAAGTATTTAAAGAGGATTTAACTCCACTCCTATTATCCTATTTCAACAACATATCTGATACCAACAATTTCCACCCCCAAGCACAAGAAGCCCACATTACTATTATCCCTAAACCAGGAAAAGATCCACAATTATGCACGAGTTACAGGCCAATATCTTTAATTAACATTGATTTGAAAATTTACACAAATATTCTGGGTAACAGGTTAAAGCAATACTTACCTGAGTTGATCCAACCAGATCAAGCTGGCTTTGTCCATGGAAGAGAAGGGAAAGATAATACATTTAAGATAATCTCCATAATTAAACATGTCCAAAACAATAGAATACCAACTCTAATACTCACCACGGATGCTGAAAAAGCTTTTGACAGAGTGTCCTGGCCATTCTTAGAAAAGACATTAAAGGGATTTGGTTTGGGAGACAAAACCAGACATAGGATTATGGCACTTTATAACAACCCAACTGCAAGAATTAAAATAAATGGTATTCTGTCCCCAAAAGTTCAGATACTAAACGGGACTAGACAGGGGTGCCCCCTCTCCCCAATTCTCTTTGTCTTATTAATGGAGACCCTTCTAGCTCATATCAGGAATAATAATGATTTATCAGGACCAATAATAGCAGGAACAGAACACAAATGTGCTGCTTATGCAGACGACTTATTACTATGTGTAACTAAACCCAATATTTCTCTCCCAAATATATTGAACTTAATGAAAAAATGTGGAGATTTTTCAAACTTCAAAGTAAATTTATCAAAATCAGAAATCTTAAACATCAATATAGTGGAACAGGTAACTAAAAATCTAAAACAAAGTTTCCCGTTTAAATGGGCTAACCCTTGCATTAAATATCTAGGGGTCAACATCCAAGCCAACCTAGGGAAGATATATGAAGACAACTACATACCTCTTCTGAGCTCACTCCAAAAACTACTGGAGAAATGGGGTAAATTACAACTCTCTTGTCTGGGCAGAGTTCAAGCCATTAAAATGATCTTTCTCCCAAAACTCCTTTACTTATTTCAAGTAATTCCAGTTGCCACACCAAAATCCTTTTTTTCTTCAATCAAATCAGTGGTAATAAAGGGAAGAATCCCAGACTGAAATATAATTTACTCATTCTCCCGAAGGAAAGAGGAGGATTGAGTCTCCCAGATCCTTACCTTTATTATATAGAAACTCACCTGGCTTGTTTATACAGCTGGACACTAGACAAAAACAAGAAAATCTGGAGTACATTAGAACAAACATTTATCTCCTTTCCTTTAAAAAATATAATTTGGATAAAAGATAATACCCCTTTAAGAGAAGCCCTTACTCACCCTCTGATCAGAGCTACAATTACAACCTGGCAAAAGAATAGGGGGATTTATAACCTTACCAAACCCCCTTATTTACTTGCAACATTGCAAAATAATCCTGACTTCCCCCCAGGGATGGAAAAGGGTGCCTTTAGAAGATGGAGTTCCTGGAAAGGAAGAGATACTAGAATTAGTGATTTCATTGAGAAAAACAGAATGATCTCTTTGGCAGCTATTCAGAAAAGATGGGGCTCTCACCCCAGGGATTCCTGGAACCATAACCAGCTTCATGGATTTATAAAATCGTACAGCTTAAATAACTGGTCCAGACAGATAACCCAATGGGAACAAACCCTGACTTCACAAACTAAAAACACTAAAATGTTATCATTTGCCTACAAATTACTAATAGATGCAATCCCGAGAGACACCCCATCATTTTGTTTAGCCTGGGAAAGAGAACTAAATATTAAAATCCAAGATTCGTCTTGGAATAGGATTTTTAAGAATATTCACAAAACATCCAGGGCTTCAAGAACAACCGAAGGGATATACAAACTGATAACAAGATGGCACTATACGCCAGCTAAACTTAGTAAAATGTACCCCAACATAAATGCTGGAGATGCAATGCAGAGAAGGGGACACACATTCATACTTGGTTAATGTGTCCAGTACTGAAAACATGCTGGAAGGAAATCTTGAGTACTATACACAAGGTTTCAGGAAAAGAAATACCACTAGAAAACCATGCCTTAATCTTGCTTAACATGCCTGACGACTCTAATAACTTGCATCTCCTACAAGCTGCGAAAGCTTTGATCCCAGGGAAATGGAAAAACAGTCAACCTCCCACTTTTAGAGAATGGGTACACAAGGTTGAAGATATTAGAAAGCTAGAAGAATTAACACATATACTTCACAACAGCAGCCCCAAATTTTGGAGAATATGGAACCCGTGGATAACATATATTAGGGAGAAGGGTAAAAGCTAGGAAAATAATTTTGTACTCTTGAACACAATTTAGCATTGTATAATGTGAACACCTGTACCTCATTATGACTGTAAAACCATACCAGTAATGACTTGATGTCAGTTAAAGCCAAAGATTTTATAACATACTATGTAACACAAGCTTGCATGTAAACCCCCCCCTTTTTTCCTTTCTGTATCCCCATTTATGAAAACAATAAACAAAGATTACAAAAAAAAAATATATTTCTGGATTCCCCCCAATTAACAATTAATTTAGGGTATTATGTAGCATTGTCATGAACCTTTACCACATGTTTAGAACAGTGCTTCCCAAACATTGGGTTTTGTGGAGAGATTTGGTGAAAAAAGATATTTGCTTTCTTTCAAGTGGACCTTGGTCTCTTTTATACTGCAGTGTGAGTTGTTTTTTGTCGGTCAATTCCCATTCAATATGTATTCAATATTACAAACAATGTATGCTTCAGGTATCTTTATATATAAATATATAAATATATATATATATATATATATATATATAAAAGGCAACAGTAACAGCACTCACTGTACTTGTAACATTGCGGTGCACGTCCTTTACGATCTCTGGTCAATCCTTTAATATATATCATTTAAATAATAGACAGCACTCACTCCACATGCTCCAAAATACTTGTATTAAATAGTAAAAAAGTTACATCACCTTCATGTGCACATTCAGAATGGCGACATTTCGATCCACTAGGGCTCTTTCTCAAGCCATGTGTAACATAGGTGTAAAAGCATAATTCTACCGGGATACACTGTGTGGCCTGGTGGAGATACATCAATGATATTTTAGTAATATGGTGGGGTGACATGGGCTCCCTATCGCGGTTCCACGATCGACTCAATGGGTTTCATTTCTCTATAAAATTTTCTCAGAAATTTAATTTTCAAGAAGTATCATTTTTGGACATTTTGATCTATAGAGAGAGAGAGGCTTACAAACTAAATTACATTCCAAGCCCACCGATCGTAACCAGATATTGCATTTTGATAGAAATCAACCCTTACATACAAAACAATCAATACCTATTATCCAATTTACATGTGTACATAGTCTAGTGCAGTGATCCCCAACCAGTAGCTCGCGAGCAACATGTCCAACCACTTGGATGTTGCTCCCAGTGGCCTCAAAGCAGGTGCTTATTTTTTAATTACTGGCTTAGAGGCAAGTTTTGGTTGCATAAAAAACAGATGTCCTGCCAAACATTCTCTCCTGTAGGCTGCCAGTCCATATAGGGGTTACCAAAAAGCCAATCAGAGCTCTTATTTGACATCCCCATGGACTTTTTCTTGCTTGTGTTGCTCTCCAACTCTTTTTTACATTTAAATGTGGCTCATGAGCAAAAAAGGTTGGGGACCCCTGGTCTAGTGAGTAATGCTGAAGTGAGATAATCCCAAACCAAACAGATGAGTACTAAATTTAGACAGAGAGGGTATCCCTCTAAATTATTGAATAGGGCTGAAAAAATTATACATCAGAAAAAGGAAAAGAAAAACAAAGAACCAAGGATCACCTTTGTCACACAGTATGGGCCAATGAGTAGATAGATCAATATGATCTTACGTAAACACTGGTACATACTACAGAGGGCATACCCTACGGTGAGGGAATTTGTCTCTCCACCGCTGACAACATACAAGAAGGGTAAGACCATTGGATCTAAAATATCAAGATCCATAGTTCAAAAGGAGGACACTCATGGTGATACATTTTTGGGTATGAGGAATATGGGTATGTACCAGTGTTTGAATTGTACACAATGTAAACATGTAGTAAAAGGAAAAACTTTTGTGCATCCCAATACAGAAGAGTCATTTGAACTTAGGCAAATGTAATTATATGCCCATGTGGTAAGTTATACGTTGGAGAACTATCCAGAAAGTAAAGTCACGTATTTCACAACACAAATCTACTATAAAATCTGGAAATTTGGCATTACCATTATATAGGCATTCTAAGGAACAGGGCCACACTATTGAACAATTACGTTTTGTTTTGAAGACAGTACCTCCGCTAAAAAGAGGAGGAGACAGGGAATTACGATTGAAACAGAAGTATGGTGGATGAAATAAATTAAATTCCCTTCATCCACATGGTCTCAATAAAGATTATGATCTATATCTGTTTCTGTAAGAATACTGTGTTGAGAATTGCAGATGTATTTGAAGTTATAGGGTAATTTGCTGTATAACTTATTTAGATACAGGGTGGAAGCCCTGCGTGGAGTATGTAGATAATTACACCATGTCACTTCCTGAACTGGACTATAAAGAACCTCAATGACTTGGCTTGAAAAAGAGCCCTAGTGGCTCGAAACGTCGCCATTCTGAATGTGCACATGAATGTGATGTAACTTTTTTATTATTTAATACAAGTATTCTGGAGCATCTGGAGCGAGTGCTTTCTATTATTTAAATGATATATATATATATCTATATATATATACAGATACAGTCACTTGGATTTGTAAGTTAAATGCGTCGTGACTCAGGGCTAATTGAAGAAACTGTGTTATCCAAAGTTATCTTAATTCATTTAATGCATTTAACCTTTTCATTAGCATACCAAAGCACCATTGTTTTCAATGGTGAACTCTTTAATTTGATGGGATGCTGTGACACAATATTCTGTGCTAAGTGGGATAAATGGGATAGATGAGTTAAGTCACGACGCATTTAACACACAAATCCAAGTGACTGCATCTGTACACACATGTACACACAACTACTAGAAGTTTGGTGATGAGCACAACTTTCCCTTGTTTGTTATAGTTCATATAGGAGCAATGACCAGCTCCCTGTTGTAGCTCCCACCCCTTCCAGCTATAGTCAGGTGATCCCACTGGTGTCTAATAGAAGGGCAACCAAGTTTGGGAGTTTTACTTTGAAAGCAGCAACTAAGTTGCAGGTAAAACTTAGTCCCTTTTTAAAATGTATAATGAACCAATAGAATTCTTAATGAATCAGATGCAATTTAGGAGTAGGACTAGCCAGATATGGGATGACTTTGATGTAGTTGGGCAGCTTAAATATATTGCAATATATGGACAAACAATCCCGTTTTTTTTTAAAGGTAAGGCATTTTTAGTAGCTGTATGCACAAAATGTCTCAATGTCTTAAGTATATTGATAATGGGTTGAGTGCAGAGTACCTCTTGTATTTGTTTATATATCTGTATGTATACAGGTACAGGACATCTTCATCCAGAATGCTCAGGACCTGGGGTTTTCTGGATAAGGGATCTTGGATGTCCTGCCTTACTAAAACAGGTTCTCAGATGACTGACTCTATACTTGCACTATAAACAACTCAATAACTACTGAACTGAATCAGAATAACAGAATCCCGTCACAGTTTCTTTCCAGGAGATTCTTACACAGCTTCCTGCACATATTCAGAAGGAGATACATCTTCATTGCATGTGTGTTATACTCCTTAATAATGAGATTCTTAATTTTTCAAGAGCAACTTATTTATTAAAATACACTGTATGAAGAAGCATGGCTCTCTGACTCTACAGTTCAGTCTCCTCTGCTTGAGGGCTGACCCCACCTATGTGCTTCTGTAACTACATGTTATCAGGAACCTTGACCAGTGGCAGCACCTTGGAGCAGACACATGTACCCTGTGGGTTCCGGCGTTCACCAGGCCCTGGGCTTTATGTTGCAGAATTCAACCAAGAAGTGCATATCAAGTCTGTTAGGTAGGTACTTAAAGGGATTAAGAAAAGATATAGTCAAAATCAGGCAAAGAGTTCAAGGCAGGCAGTAGAAATCGTAGTCATGGGTCAGGTAGAAGTCAAAACCAGGAATTCAAAGTCATAAGAAAACACTTGACTAGGAACAGTGAAACTGGAACCAGCTTGGGCAACTTCCAAAATGGAGACTGGGCCTTTCAGGAGTTTCTTGGTGCCAAAATTAAAACCCGTGCCTGCCGATGACATCATGATGCTGGGCGAAGCGGTGCAGTCATAAAGATGCTCTGCATCGAACACCAGCGTCAGAAGGACCAGACCCCCGGAAGTGTGTGCCTGCACACAGAGGCTCAAGGAGAGAAACAGCAGGAGGTAATAGATTTCCCGGCGCATCTTACAGTATCCCCCTTCAGTTTCTCCGGAGACTCCCAAAACTTGTCTGGAAAGACCTGGATCAGACGAGGAGCATAAGTGTCAGCAGCTCTTACCCAAGTTCTCTATTCAGGTCCAAAACACCTCCAAACCTTGCATCTCACCTTCCTTTAATCCAGAATCTCTTGCACTTCGAACTCTTGGTGATCATGAAGATTGAGCAGGAGGAGGTAGATCAAGGGAAAAACTATTTCTAACAAAAGGCTTGAGTATCTAAACATGAAAAGAATTGAAGATATTCATAGTGGGTGGAAGTTCTAGACAAAAGAACACAGGATTAATCACCTCCTTAATCTTCAAGGGTTCCACCTATCAGGGTCCAAACTTTGGAGAAGGTAGATGAAGTTTGATGTGCTTTGTGGGAAGCCAGACAAAATCTCCAACTTGGTAGGGAGGATTAGAGCAACGCTGTTTATCGGCCGCAACCTTCTGAGACAAGGAAGCTTTTAGTAGAGATTGTTGGGCTTTGGACCAAATGACTTTGAAATCACAGACAGTAGCATCTGCTGCTGGAATTTCAGTCTTGAAGACCTCAGGCGGGAGGGCAGAAGGATTGTATCCAAGCACAATTAAAAATGGAGAAGATCACAGCAAGTCATGTTGGAAGTTATCAAGAGCAAACTCAGCCCAAGGAAGAAGTTAAGCCCAATTGTCTTGGTTTTGGGAAATAAAACACCGTAGAAATTGCTCCAGGATCTGCCCACCAGAATCTGGATACCAACTGCAACCCCACTGTCTGACACAATAGATTGGGGAAAAGCATGCAAGCAAAAGATCTCCTTCATAAAATTTGAGCTAGGCTGGAAGCAGAGGGAAGCGTCTTTAATGGAACAAAATGAGCCATCTTTGAAAATCTGTCTACTACCACTAGAATGGTAGTCATATCCAAAGATGTAGGGAAATCCACAATAAAGTCCATAGCAAGATCTGAGTGGGAATGGGTAAAGGTTGGCAAAGACCACACGTTAAAGAGCAAGGAGTCTTCTGTTGTGTATGCTGAGATGAACAGCTTAACATCCTTAGCAAGCGAAGGCCACCAACAATATCTGGAAACAAACTTGTGAGTCTTCTTTATGCTGGGATGACCAGATATATTCAAGGAATGAGCCCGTTCAGATTGGAAGAATCAGAAAAAGGCAGTACAGTAGGTACAGTGGGATTCCCCTCCCCCAGTAAAAGTCATCTAGATAAGGCATCTGCCTTCAAATTCTTGGAACCAGACCTGTAGGAAATGAAAAAGTTAAAATGAGAAAAGAACAAAGCCCAGCAGGCCTGACAAGGATTGAGCCGTCTAGCAGAAGAAATATACTCAAGGTTCTTGTGATCCATAAGGACAGTAAATGGCTCTTTAGCCCCCTCAAGCAGATGACACCACTCCTCCAAAGCAAGTTTGATGGCTAAAAGTTCACAGTTACCGAATCATAATTTCTTTCCACTGAAGAAAGTCTGTGAGAATAAAATGCACACAGTTGAAGGGTCCCTTGGAATTCTGCCCGTTGAGACAGAACAGCACCAGCTCCAACCTCGGAAGCATCAACCTCTAGGATAAACGACCTGGCAGGATGGTCTCACCTGACTGCAAGGTCAGGTGAGACCGCTCAAACTCCGTCCAGCCACCACTCTAGTCACATGGGTACGGCAGGCAACAGGAAAAAAGAGGCGCATCGGCTGGATAAATGGATAAGTGAGCGTGGAAGGTATAATTAAAACCATCTTTATTCCAAACGTTTTAAAAGCATCCAATTCGGATGCGTTTCATGACTTCGTCAGTGACCGTTATAGTCATGAAACACGTTGAGCCATACACTCCCCTGCCTTGCTCATCCTCTTTTTCACTCATGGATCCGAATTGGATGCTTTTAGTACTTTTGGAATAAAGATGGTTTTAATTATACCTTCCACGCTCACTTATCCATTTATCCACAAACGACTTAGAATCAGCGCACATCCTGTTTCAAAACATATAGGGTGCTCATCCCAGG
>CM044442.1:72010555-72048399 GCA_024363595.1 Xenopus borealis
CCATCACTAATACAATACACTCCAGGGCCTGTAAATAACTAATGATAGTCACAGTTATACTATATTTATAGAAATTCTACTTATAGAATCAAGTTCTCACTCAGAGAATGGCATGGCTGGCATGAAAGTTTTTTTAATGTTTTAAGAAATAGTGCATTGAATATTTTGACTCTTGTATTCAGATTTTTTATTTATATTTTATATTTAATTAATCCTCCCATTTTGACCTGGTTCTGCTCATGCATTTGTTTCCCATAGGATGTTGGATATGCACCGTTCTCAAAACAAGATGTCTTTCATCTTAAATGAAACCCTGAGGTCCTTGTATATTTGAAAGATAAAACTGTCTATCATATCCTTTCATAGATAATGTGTATCAGTCCTTTGAGATAGTGAATGGCTAAGGAACATTGAAATCTAAAAAGACGATGCAGTAAATACTGATGGTGAAGTGTTTTACTTTGTGGCTGTATACATTAAAAATAAATAAATGTAGCAGCATGAATTAAACTGTTTTTTGAAAACCTGTTTCTTTGGAAAGCTGTCATTTTGATGGTGTTATACACTTATGCTTGTAGGACTAAAATGTATGAAGTGATATATTTCAGAGATCTGTGAGGTAGATTGCAATTCTGTATAGTAGTATAATCCTTTTTGCTTACTCTGTGCTCAGGGCAGGCAACAATGTTTAGATATGGTCGACAGGCAGACTGCAGATTTGTACATGTACACCAATGATTTCTATATTTAAAAACATGCAACCTGTAAATTATATGGAATATGAATAGGGAAAGAGACAAATAAATGAACTAATTTATAGGTTAACAACGGTCCATGCATCATAAATGGCATACAAAATCATCTTTATTCCCCTTCTTAAAACATTTATAAGGTATGCAGCAAAAGTGATATACATAGGGGACTGTCAAGTGGTTGTGGGTAATTTTGCTATATTATATTTGAACTATGCAATGTACATTGTTATAAAAAAGTACTTTATTGCATCTAGTACAATGATCATATTCATATCAATTAATTTAACTGTATGTAAGAGTGGAGTACAATATTTTCCTGCACCCAAGGATATCAAGGATTTAGCTAGTATACCACTTAGGAATTTTACATATATAAGCATCTTTGTGTGTGTATATCTATATATATATCCAACTAATGAGATCCGCACTCTCTGAAGTGGAGCTTCCCCTGACACCTTTCCGAGAGTTGTCTGCGGTTGTTATAGACCATGGAGATAATTGTATGGTACACCTATATACACACCCTTAATATGGACAAGAAGAGAAGGAGGAATATGGACTTTGTTACTTGATGGGGACTTTGAACGGATTCGGACAAAGGGACTGGTGTTGATTTTCACTTTTTATTCGCTTATTTTCTTTTTTATTTGGCTATTTTTTATTTACTTTTTTTTATCAATCAAATGTTTGAATTAATGGGACATCAATATACACATTGGGTGTTACCTTACAAATATGATTTATGTATTAGCATGTAGCAAATAATTTTTGGGCATATTTATTCACATTTATGAATATGGGATTACCACAAATTAGAAGAGAAGCACGTCACAGGGTAATGTTGGGTGTTCTGCATGAATTACAGTGTATTTCTATATTTTGATTTGTACTACCAAGGTAGTTATAGTTCAGTAGATTCTTTTCCACCACATGGTTGTTAAAACATAGTTATTGCTAAACTAAAGTAACTAAAGTTTGCAGAGCTACATGTGTATATACATAGTGGCTAGTGCCACGGAGAGGTGCTGAGCGGTTGACACCGAAAGAGCAGGGAAAAGGTGCAGAAGGCACTGGATAGGTGGTATTGGAGAGAGTAATATCTAGCAGTGTGATATGGTACACATTCAAGAATTATTTTTTTAAAACACATAAGAGTGGAATCCAAGCCTACGTGGGGTTAATAATGCATACAATAACCATCCCACAACACAACGATCTGGAGGGATAGATCTCTGTTCGTTCTAAACATGACTCAAGAATGATACTATGGTAATATCAGCAGCATTATTTATTGCAATTATTGATAACTAAGTAATATTACATTGTATTACTTCTTATTATCATGAGTTCCAGCTTCTTGGTGGGCTTTATATGCATATAAATAGGGTTACAAGGGTGTGGAGAGGAGCCGGTCTAGTTGAAGCCGATAACCATGGCCCATGATCTGGGCAATCTAATGTAAAGCCTTCTGTAGGTTGCCTTCCGTGAGAAATGAGGTATGGACTGAGTGGTATTACATGAAAACCTATGCAAGGTGTTCAGGGCCAGGAGTTCTGCCCCAGAGGTGGGGGCCTGTTTGATCTGTATAATGATGTTTAAATGCAATGGCTTTTAGACAGGAGACTGTGCTCATGTGGGGGCTGAATACTCCAAGCCAGCATCTATCGGTGTGCCCTAAACATATGTGCATACCTTGGATTTTGGCTCCTGCATTGCGGGATGCTCATGCTTATTGCCACAGGGCTGAGTAAGATAAAGGGCTGTGGATCCTTTCGTGATGGCATGAGTTAACAGTACCCGCATTTATTTATTTGATTAGTTATGTTTTAAGACAACTTATTACAGCATATAAAAATATGAGGATTTGGAATGTTAAATTATTTAAGTTTTAAAAATTTTAAATTGAGTCACTAATTGGTGCACACTTTCTGCACATATGTAAAAGTTTCTGTACCAGTGAGCGCAGCCTTACTCGATAAATCATCGGTCCGCAGCTTAAGCGTTTACACTAGTGCTCCTTGAATTTTGTTTCCATCTAAAGACCTGAGAGTGTGGACCTTCAGGCCCGGACTGGCAATCTGTAGGTTAGGGCAAATGCCAGATGGGCTGCTATAAGTTACCATAGAAAGTCACAATTTAGTGGGCTGGTGGAGGCTATTTGGGCCTCTAAGTGGGATGATTGGGCCTCTGTGTACCTGAAATGCCAGGGCCTATTTTGATTCTCAGTCCAGCACTGTGGACCTTACTTGTGTGATATACTGTACATAAAGTAATCTGACATTTTATTTTACTATGTGCATTCTATAAAGTTAAATCAAATTATCACATCAATGTATATTCAGCCATTGTTAAAATTTGGCCCCCTGCTTCTTGACCCATGAAAACTGTGTTATACACATTGAAATAAATTTAGTAGTTTGTGTTGCATTAACTTAGTGGATGCTCTGTGCCTCAGAGTAAAGGAGTTTTCTTTTTTTTTGAAAACTGAATGACACATGACACAATTTAAAAAAAAATTAAACTGGCATTTCTAACACAAAATGTGTACGAATAGAATAATTGTTTTTTCCTTACGAACACAGGACTATACTTCACAATATTAATGGAGCATTTAAAGAGGAGATAAACTATTTGTAAATTACAGACGCAAGCATATGCACCAATGTGAATTTAATTTATCCGCATGCCATTAGTTATCTTACTGATATCTTGCTGTTATAAAAAAGCAATAGTCATATCTAGTCATATCTAGATAATTTAATATGTAATCTATAAAATACAAAAATTGAGGAATTTGATAGAAAATATACATTATCTGCATTAAAGTAGCACCTGTGCAGGTTCAGGTGCCTAGCAGGACAAAATTATGCTAATGCATCATAAACACAGACATAAGCCTCTTTTTGCTGCCCTTATTGTATTATGTGTTAGCACTGGCAGGTTCAGAGTCCATCAATTTTGCACCTGTTTGACAGATATGCTAGATAGACCATAATACCCACAGTATTTACAGATATTAAATTCCAACCTTTTTCCAGTCATCAATTTTTTCTAAATTCTAAATTATTCCAAGCATAATGCTGCTGGCAATATGCAATGCATCAAATCATAAATTACCTTGCCCACCTTCAGCATCTGTTTTATTACTTAATGTAGATAATTCTGTGACCATAACTGTATATTAACTTAATTGACTGTAAATGCTTTGCTGCTTTTGTTTTGTATTGTTTTTAACTTAATGCATAGAAAATGATTCTCCTTAATAATTGGTGATTTATTGTCTAATGTAATGGAAATTCTTCTCTGTCATTATTTCTTTGCTTGCTTCCCAACTGTTAGTCTAAATTAGCTTCTCAATTTGTAAGAGCTATATTGTCCTTTCAAGTAATTTAGTGTCTATAAATCCATGGTTTATACAACAGACAGGTACAATTCTTTTTGCAGCACACCACTTATTTCACCTCCCAGACCACTTCCAGGCCAAATATACCATCCAAGTTATAAATAAGGGCAGAAGCACACCACCTAATGCATAGCAAAAATATGAGGAATCACAATATTGCTGTTGCTTGTTTTATATTTTTATTTTAAAAACAAATATAAATGTAACCAAAACATTAAAAAGTTAACCATGAACAAATACTCAAAGTAATAGTCTATTAATATTTCCTATCCTGAAAATACCATATTTCAATCCTGTTTGAAACTGCTTATAAATAGGCAAACCTAAAACATTGCAAAATCTGGTTTTTGGGGTTTCCTTATATTACCATTTAACATAAGCGATCTTGGTGGATACACAGGTGCACAAAATGCCAGCGGGCCTGAAGTGGTGCAAGCCCTTGCCTGAGGTGGTGTAAGCCCTTGTGTAATCACACCCCTGCAGCCCTGGTAGTTCCACCACTGCCCTTTAATCTCCTACAGATCATCACCAGGGTCAGGCCAAGCGGAAGGCAGAGTAGACACGTGCCTAGGGTGCAAAGCTGGGGAGCATCAGGCACATACCTTCTCTGCCGCCTACCCTTAGTCCAGTCCCTGCGTGTTGTTCAGGCTGGCATGTGTGTAGCAAACGCACGAGTGCATCCTTTTTCAAGTATGCATGTCCATCCATTTTGCCCATGCATACCTCTCTGGCAAGCCAACTGGAAAGGTTTTTTAGGGCACCTGCCCAGTCTGGTCCAGTCTGGCTAGTTGCACAGTTTAACTTGTACTGTGATACTGTCAAGACTAGTGATGGGCGAATCTACCCAGTTTCGCTTCACCGAAAAATTTGCGAATTTGTGGCGAAAAAATTTGTGAAACGAGTCGCGGCACGTTTATGACGCACGTCGTGTCGTTTTCATAGCGTCGTGTCAAAAACGACACGTGACTCCGTTTTTTAGCGAATTTTTGTCAGGCGGATTTTCGCTGCCATTTCGCGAATCGCGGGAATTTGACACGAATTTGCCCATGGCGAATAAATTCGCCCATCACTAGTCAAGACACAAGTCAGTCTGGAAATATTCAATTTATTCCTCCATTTGGCTATGGGATTGTCATTCATCCAGGTCATGATATACAGTATCTAGAAAAAAGTTTAAAGCAATTGAGGCATAGATAGTTAGCATTTATACTATCTTTGAATGGGCTACAGTGCTGTCCAACTGGTACAGAGGGTTGGAATTTTTCTGGCCTAGTGGAGGGCCAATAATGGAAGCCAGTATTAGCCACTCTTTGATTTTAAACCACACCCACTTTTAACCACACTTTTAACCACACCCATGTTACCACAAGACCATGCCCACGTTAATGGTGGTAACACCCCAAAAACACAAATGGTTGTTGCTCACTAGTGATGGGTGAATAAATTCGGCCAGAGCAAATTAGTGGCGATTTTCCATGTTTCGCCACAAGTGAATAAAAAACTGCAATGGAGATTCACCTGCGAAAAACGCACAGCAACAAAAAAAAATTCACACGTCAGAATAGTCGCTTGCATCAAAATTGGCACGCATCAAAATGTGTTTCGCAAATGATTCACTGTTTTCGGGGCCCAGATTCGTCTATCACCAGTGCTCACTGCAGGAATATAACTTATCATTCATACGTGAAATAACACTGTAATATAGTAAGTTAGGCTGAAAAGAGACACGTCCATCAAGTTCAACCTTTTAACATTTAACCTGCCTAACTGCTAGTTGATCCAGAGGAAGTCTAAAACCCCATCTGAAGCCTCTCCAATTTGCCTCAGAGGGGAAAGAACATTTCTTCCTGACTACAAGTCCCTGGATCAACTTGTACTATGAGCTCATTCAGATAAAGAATTCCACATCTTCACAGCTCTCACTGTAAAAAACCCCTTCCAAATATTATTGCAAAACCTCTTTTCTTCTAATCGGAATTAGTGATAATTCCCGTGATTCGCCGCTGGAGAATAAAATCGCCAAAAAAAACGATTCGCCAAAAAAATGAGTCGAAAATGACGCGACGCGTCTAAGTTGACACAACGCGCGTCAAAAATGTGCCGCGACTCATTTCGCAAATTTTTTTGCCAATTTTTTTGGCGAAACGGGGTAGATTCGCCCATCACTAATCGGAATGGGTGACCTTGTGTCAGCTGGAAAGACCTACTGGTGAATAAAGCATTAGAGAGATTATTATATGATCCCCTTATATATTTATACAATATGATGGCCTGGCTTTGCTTAAGATAGGATATGAGCATGGAAAATATTTATGCAGATCAGGTGGGGTTAATTTTTTAAGTTTATTCTACTGAAGCCACTGCTATTGAACAACTGGGGAAATTTTGCATTCCAGCAACAATTAACAGGCTGCGGTTACCATGAAAATTTTTACCCCAACTGTGCTCTGGGTGGGCTAGGCCACCCATACCAGGATAATGACTCTTACAAGCTGACATTACACACATAATTAGCTTCATGAGTGAGTTGCATGCAGTGCCGGGCCAGGAGCCCTACGCAACCTAGCTGGTTGCAAGCCCAATAGGCACTCACCTGCTCCAAAAAACGTGTGCAAGAAACCGCACATGCACAACAACACACATTAAAAAAAAAAAAACAGGTGAGTGCCTGGTGCCCCCTCCAGATTTGCACCCTAGGCATGTGCCTGCTCTGCTTACCCCTAGTTCCAGCCCTGGATGCATGGATATCTGCCCTGGACACTCTCCTTATCTGCCCTGGACACTCTCCTGATGCAGGTGCCCTAGCACTGGCTGGGGGTGATTTTTTTTTTTTTTTTTAAACTACTTTTGTCTATAAAACTGCACCTTTGGTGTGGTTTAAAATGCTTTGTATAGTAGAAAAATTTACATGAACTAATTTTGGTTTGAAGAAATATGGATTTTTGGGGAAATAATTAATTGAACCGCAATAGGAAATGCACTAGCTTAAAATATGTTGTGATAAAATTTAAAAAAATAAATAAATAAAGAAGACACACACCTGTTGTTTATTAATATCTTATTAAAATTGCATTTAAACTATATACATCAGAATTTTTTTTGTTCCTGCAGTAAAAGCTAGAAGCTAGGAGCATCAAGGATTTTATAGCTTTAAAAAGCAATATACATATGCTCCTTTCTCATGTTTGGGAAAACCCAATTTGTACAATTATAACTGTGTGTTAAAAAACAGAAATATAACTGATTTATATTACTAAATTTGTCATTGTTGAATACATTGGTATCTTTAAAGGAACAGTAACACCAAAAAAGTGTTTTAAAGTAAAGAAAATATCATGTAGTGTTGCCCTGCACTGTGAAAACTGATCTATTTGCTTCAGAAATAATACTACAGTTCATATAAACAAGCTGCTAAGTAGCAATGGCGGAAATTGAAAAACAGCTATATGGCACAGGATAAGTAATGGATAACAGATAACATTATGTTCTACAGAGCTTATCTGTTATCTGCTGTGTAACTTGAGCCTAATTATTTCTTCAAAACAATTTCATTTTTTGAGGTTACTGGTCCTTTAAGTAAGTTTGGTCCACCTACTTTAAAGTGTGAGGGTTTGCAGAGGGAACGTTTTTAAATCCCCTTTAAATTTCTTGTAATATTAAGTAATATTTCTATATACAGATGAAGCCACTTGGATTTGTGTGTCAAATGCATCATGATTTGTGATAAACTGAAGAAACTGTGTTACCTAAAGTCATCTAAACTCCTTTAATTCAGTTAACCTTTTCATTACCACCACATTACCACAATGGTGAACGCTATAATTAGATGGGATGCTGTGAAACAATTTTCTGTGTTAAATGGGATAAGTGTGTTAAATATGTTTAGATATTTTGTGTTAAGCACATGAACCAAAGTGGTGTATAAGGGTTAATTTAATATTTGCAAATGCAAATGCTTTGCTTGCTAATTAGCATCCATTAGCTTGGTTACCGCTTGAATAGTTCATCCTGTGGTAAGGAGCAAAGAGTTACACAAAAAGGACTACTTAATGACAGCTCTAGGCTGGCATTAAATTAAAAACTAACAATACTTGAAGCACACAGTGGTTTCAGTTTTCTATAGTGGAGTAGGGTGCGTATAAGCCGATGCATATTTAAACGTATTAGTAACTCACATGCTGCCCCTTACACAAGAGGCTGAAATTGCCCCCACTTGCACATCATTTACTATCATGTGCACATTATTGAGAATTTAGAACTGGGTGCAAAAATTTGAATATGATAGCAGCGGGCTCAAGTATGGAAGAACCTGGTGCAATGTTAGAACAACTATTGTCCTTTTTATTTGTTTTTCTTTTACATTTGCCTCTTTAATACTGTGAGTGGGCCCTAAAATGTCTTATTTGTATTGGCCATAGTTTAAAAATTTTACTAAGTAATAGATGACAGCTGCATGCTTGAGGTTAAAGTTTGACTTACTTAAAAAATACAACTAATAAAATAAATATACAGTAACACTAAGAAAGCAATCACTTGCCAAAATGAAAGACATACTTTTACCATTGTTTTCACCAATGGCCATGAAGTTAGGGTGAAAAAAATATTTTGAAAACAGCACCCAATGGAATTTCTATAAAATATGATCTTGCTTCGATAGTAAATGAGCTATGTCTAAGAATTTTTTACAACTTCGCAAGGTATTCTGTGAAAGCATGGCCTTAATAAAATCCTCTGAGAATATATTTGATAGATGTAGTTCTTTAACTGAATTATACAATACATGGAAAAAGACCTATAAAAATTGGAATAGTTAATCATATACAAATACACTCTTGACTGATAAGGAAAAAAGATAACACTGCTATCTATCTATCTATCTATCTATCTGTCTGTCTGTCTGTCTGTCTGTCTGTCTATCATCTAATTTATCTATTCACCTTCATTTATTATTTATAGCAATGGGCAGATTTTTCGCCTTGTTTCACCATGGAAATGATATACTTTAATAGGTGTCTGCAAATTTTTGGAAAAGCAAAATGGGTCAAATTCACCCATCACTACTTATTTATCCATACACCATACACAATGCATTTGGACCAGCTTGCAGTTTTCTATACTGTGTTTACTTGTGTATTTCCCCAATTTGCCTATTACTCCTAATAGAGAGCAGGAGGGGCAACAAAAGGGCACAGCATGCTAACCTGCAAGGTTTTGCTCTCCATTACAGTAACCAGGCCAGGTAGTAAGTAAAGACCCACCTTTATATGTTGTATCTATAAGCAACTGATATTGTGCAAATTTAATCAGATATAATTGAAAGGAATATATAAAGAAAGTGCATGTCCATGCCCCACCGCTGCCATCACAGGTTGCTTGTAGATGATTCCTTTTCCAGGATCTGGCAGTAAATTTCAACTCATATTCCATAAAATTGTAGATCTGAAAAGGAATGTTGTATTTGCAGTAAGTAAAAAAAGAGTTTTTTTGCACTTGGCACTTTTTCAGGGTTCATAATATAAAATATTTTTAGCTGCTGCCATTACACTGTAATAAAGATGTTTAATAAATTTAGATAAAATTGCACAAGCACAGAACATGAAGCCAGATTTGCATCAGTTAGGTGGATATCTTATTAGAGTATGTGTGGTGTTTATACATACAAATAGCCTGTACAGGTCACTGTACACATGATTTATACTGTCCATACACTTTACCTTCTATTCTTAAAAGCAATAGGGTTCAAGTTACTGTTGTTGTGTAATGGCTGTATGAACCTGCTAATAAAGCACTGATACACCTTGCTCATCCTTGGCTACCAAAACACAACAAATTGGTGACGAGATGTCTCTTGTCCTCTGCACCTGCAGCCTGCACCTTTTCTCCCAAACCCTGGTTAGCCTACCATACCTTTTACTGCTTGGATCCTTATGTTTGACAATTACATTATTGCTGCTGAACAAGGGGAGATTTCTGCTGCTAGAAAGCTTGCTTTACTTATTCACTGCCTGGGACAGCATATATTCTATGAATTACCATTACCTGATGAGACTTCTGAAACTGCACTTACTGCAATAAAGAACTTTTTCATGCCAAGAGAAAATGTGGTTGCTGAAAGATATAAATTCTGCCAATGCTGACAACATAATGGCGAATCCACAGAATAGTTTGTAGCTGCTTTGAGAGAGCTGGTTGTTACCTGTGAGTTTGGGAATAAACAGATGAAATGCTAAGAGACCAAATAGTGGAAAAAACAAACTCACCTCACTTTAGCGAGAGACTGCTACTAGAGCAGGATTTAACACTTACAAAGGCTATTACAGTTGCTAGTCAAATTGAAACAGCAATGGTAGAGGCTAAAACTCTCAGTCAGGGAACTGCTGGGAATGTACTGACTGTTAATCCAGCACTGCAGCCTAAGGGCCCTTACACACTAGCATTTCTTACCAACGCCATTGAAACTAATGGAGAGCATCTAGACCTGCGCTCCCCTGCAGCTGAACGCAGCCAAAAGGAACGCAGGGAAGCACAGGTAAGAAACACAAGTGTGTAAGGGCCCTAATAATGCACAGGCAAAATACAGTGCTAAGGAAAGGGATTCACTGCAAAACTGTGCAGCAAATAAGTGTGGATAAAGCTGGTACATTTATACCAGACAAGTTTATATGCACTGTCAATGTCAATACTGCTTCTATTGACAAGGTACACAGGTTCAGCTGTTTCTATACTACTATTTTCTTGAAAAACTTTGCAAAAGATAAGCTTGTTCCACCTGCCCTGAGACTAGTCAGTTACTCAAAGCAACCCTGAGCTTGGTTGCTTGCCAGTGACTGTACAATTTGAATCAAATACTGCAACATGTGACTTTTACATTGTGGCACTGCTATTTTTTTGCTGCATTAAACCTACAATTAGTTGATGGTCTCACTACTACAGTATCAGTGCCTGCCACACAGCCTGTGTCTAAAATTTCACTACAAAACAACACTTCACTGGGCTGTGCAAAGAACTTGCACAAAGTTAAGTTGAGATCAGACAAACTCAGCTGTCATTTCTGGGTCATATAATTTCACAAGAGGGATTACTGCCTGACCCTGACCATGTCAACACTGTAACACAAGAACCTAATCCATCTGATTTTCAGACCTTACAAGCTTTCTTAGGTCTTACTTCATGGTTTATTCCCAACTATGCTTCAGTTGTGCAGCCACTTAGAGCACTACTACATGGAACTTCAAGTCTGGTTTGGTCAGAGACTGCTCAACATAACTTTGAAATAGTGAATCAGTTAATTGTGAACAATACAGCTCTAACTTTATTTGATCCTACACTACTTACTATGGTTACTACAGATGATTCAGACTATGGCGCTAGTGCAGTTCTCACACAGATCCATGCCGATCATTCAGAGAAAACGGTTGCATTTGCATCCAGATCACTTACAGAGACAGAGCAGTCTCAACTGTTGAAAATGAAGCTTTAGCATGTGTTTCGGTTTAGCATGTGTTTGGGCAACAGAAAAATGGAGACCCTACCTATGGGGTAGAGAATTTACCTTATGCACAGATCATAGCTCGTGATGGGCGAATTTATTCCCACCATTCGCCACGGGCGAATAAATTCCCGAAAATTCGCCTGGCGAAAATTAGCTGTGTAGACATGCGTAAAAAAACGAGACGCGAGTCAAAAAACTGTGTTGCACGTCAAAAACGTAACGCGACTCATTTCCCGATTTTTTTTCTCCAATTCGCGATTTACGCTGGAAATTTGAAAAATTTTCGGCGAAGTGAAACGGGATAGATTAGCCCATCACTAATCATAGCCCTTTAACTACACTGCTTACAACAAAGGAACTAGGAAGAGCTGGAATGTGTATAGCTTGATGGTCAGCAAGCAAATACAAAATGCAATACAAACCAGGTCTGAAAAATGTTACTGTTGATTGTACCTTTACCTGCAGCTTCGGATACACTGGATGAGGACATAGAATTCATAATAATGACTTATTTACTATCATCTACAGTTGCAGCTGCTGATTTTAAGCAAGCTTGCCTCACATGTCCAATTCAAGTAAACTACTCTTACAAAACAAATTACCAAATGCTGAGAAGAAACTCAGTTCTGCTCTTCAACCTTACTACAGGATTAGATACAAACTGTCCTTAGTAGATGGCTATGGTGTCCATTGAGCTCACCGCTTACTGGTACCAGAAACATTGAGAAAAAAATCTCATTTAACTTGCACATGAGAGTCATCAAGTAATTGTACGTACAAAACAAAGACCACGAGAACTATACTGGTGGCCAGCAATGGATGCTGATGTGGTAACTGCAATTCATTCTTGTGTTACTTTTTATGATCATGACAAAACAGCTATCACACATACACCACCACCATGCCAGTACCATTTCCTTATTCAGCTGGGAAAAACTTGCTATTTATATTGTGGGTTCTTTTGCAGATGCTCCGATAGACTGCAGATTTGCTATAACTCTCTTACTACACCACTTGAAGTGAGATGCCAGCACGGACCATACACATATGAACTATCTGATGGACGCATATGGAATGCAAGTCGACTTTGGAGATGTTCCATTTGATGAAGGACATTTTCCTACCGTTTTTCTTACATTTTCCTGATGCCAACTGCAATTGACCTGAAGACGATGAACATATGAGGCATACTGATAGAATCAGAAAACTACCTGCATGGACCAAGGAGTATATGATGTGAATAACGTATAAAATTTTTATTATTTGCATACCATTTCATTGTTGTCGTTATATAATTCAAGCTACTGTTGTGTAATGGCTGCATGAACCTGGTAATAAAGCACTGTTACACCCTGCTCATCCTCGGCTACCAAAACACAACAGTATTCACTTGCATTTAATAGACCCACAATGAACTCCCATAGATGTCAAGGATAGCTGCGCTAATTCTATTGGAACTTTTTTTTATAGCCTTTTATGTTTTTAGATTTTTCCCTGCTTGTAATTGTCTGAAATTAACAAATAATGCAATTTTTTTTTCTTTCATTCATACTTTTTATAATTTGCTCTTTAATAATCATGGCATTTGTAGTTTTAGAGATGAGTACAATTATGTTTTAAGAAACTATAAAATACTAAAATTTGACAATTGGGCCTCCCAGAAAATTTGGCAAAAGGTGCAGAGGGATGGATATATACCTTACGTGCCTCTCATTTCTCATTAATACAGCACTGTCAGACATGCAATTCTACATTCCATTCTGCAATTACCTGTATCTCTTTTGCAAAACTGAGTACAGAGACTTAAGTTAATGCAATTAGAGAAGTTGTGTAATGTGCAAATAAAGTTGAATTACACCTGTTTTTCATAGTTCAAGTGGCCTTTTGAGTTGTAAATATTTTTTTGCAACTGCTCTTCTGAAGATGAAGTACTGGCAAGCAAAAATTACACAACAATATAGACAATATTGAGATTTATTAGACATTCATGAGTAGGGATGATTCACTCTAGAGGAAGCAAGAGTCAGTTATGGAAGGTATTTACATATTTTGTAGATGATGCAATTATTATTGGAAGACTATCTTGTATTCACTGACCCTGGGGAGCTAGAAAAAGTTTTTACAAGGTGCAATAAGAATGTATGTACATAAATATGCCATAGTATAGTAAAAGCTATCCAGGTATCCTTTGATAATATAACATTTTGGCTGATGTCAGCCAAACAGTCTATCATTCAGCTTTTATGACTTTTACCTTTGAAAAATAATGATAAAACATGACAGGTGCATTGTCAAGACTGCACCCATCTCCCTCTGGCCCAACCCTGCCCCAATGAAACACTGACATCCGGTTGGAAAGAGATGGCCGCAGTTGTTTATTTATCAAGCAATAACCATAACTTAACATGTATAACATCATTAATAACTTGTAACAAACTGTTTGTATAACAAACATTTTTTAACCAGAACCTTATGTAATTTTGCCCCCTGGGGACTGACCATGCCCCAACTGCTGAGCCTGGTTCCTGCTCCATTTCACCCCAACCCTAAACTGGGCTGCTTACATTCCCAACAGGTCCCCAGATCTTCCGGCTACTTCCACTCCTTGTCAAATACCCCATTTTAACTTCCCCTGGGGCTCCATGAAAAGGTACCCTCCAACAAAGGTGCGACCGCTTGATACCTCAAGCATGGCACTACCTGCCATCCAAATGACCCAGGGCCCTGTCAAGCCCTCTTCAAGGGCCAAGTTAACTAAATCAATGCCCACCTCTGACAGGTGAACTCCATCTTTCCGGTAATAACCCAGTAGTTTCCCTTCAAGAATTGTGTGCCTCACTTTCTCACAAATGAAGACACCAACTTACTCACCTTCCTTCCAAAACCACTCCCTCAGATGCAGCAGCCCATGTTGTTGCCCCCAGCATGTAGGACTACGAATGTCTGGACGCCTCCCGGACCAAACTTTTTGTAATAATGAAGACCAAATCCCTGGCCAACTCAAACCTGGTATACCAAACCAGTGTAACTTCACCCGGCCTTCCAGAAAGCCCAGCTGCAAACCTTCCTTGCCGTCGGCTAGCACCTCGGCCCTTTAATTGCTCCCTTGAAGTGTGGTGGCTTGATCCCTTGTATTGTTTTGGGTTTCCCTTACTGAATGGTCCTGGGTGTCCTTGCACCTGCCCCTTGGCTGGTCTGGGGCCTGGGACATTCCCCCTGGTTTCTCTTTAAGCAAAATATACATTGTCCTATACATTGTCATATTAAAAGCAATATAATAATTAATAATAATCCTGTTGCCAACCTATTAAATGCAGAAAAGTTAAATTAAAAATTTAACAACAGCAGGGACAAATTGTATAACAGGTGCCAGGCACGTATTTTGTACAACCTGTCCAGCTGTTAGCACCTACAGATCTCAGTCATTGTGCCCCAGTATAAAGGGTAAGGAGCTGCACTTTGTCTGGATTAATACAGAGCTGACTGAATTCAGCAGTGCTGTATTTATAAGAGGAGAGGTGGACTGGGGGAGGCATATAGGTGTTCCCTATCCAAATCCCCACTTGTGCACTAAATGTGTGTGATGCCCTGCCCAAAGGTGCACAAGTGTACCTTGCACCTATGTTTTAATCCATGGCATAGGTGCAGAGTGCAGTTATGCCCTCAGGGCCGCCATCAGGGGGGGGCGGGGGGGGCGGGGGGGGACAAGTGTCCCAGGCCTGAGCCTGAAGGGGGGCCTGGCAGAGCACATGCATGCCGAAGGTATGCGG
This sequence comes from Xenopus borealis, assembly GCA_024363595.1. Taxonomy (NCBI): domain Eukaryota; kingdom Metazoa; phylum Chordata; class Amphibia; order Anura; family Pipidae; genus Xenopus; species Xenopus borealis. Next base: position 72,025,976 of record CM044442.1, read on the forward strand.
TGTGCACATGCGCACCAATGGGAAGCCACTTCCCTATGCCCAAGGGGGTGGTGTGCGCGAAGGGAAGGTACATTAAGGAAGTGACGCACAGTCGCACTCCCAGCCGCATACAGCACGACCAAAAGGATGTGACATCACACCTCTCTCTCTCCGCATCCTGTTGCCATGGAGAGGAGAGGATCCACTCTTAGGGGTATATTTATCAAAGAGTTAAGTTAAGAGTGAAATTCCGCCACTCTCTATTCATTTCTATTGGATTTTTAAAGGCGTATTTATCACAGGGTGAACTTTCGCTTCACCCATTGATAAATAGACCTTTCAAAATCCCATAGAAATGAATGAAGAGCGGCAGAATTTCACTCTTTGATAAATTTACCCCTATACCTCTGCAACAAGTGTCCATGTTCCTCCATGGTACTCAAGCAGAGCGCAGATAGGGTTGCCACCTGGCCATTTTTTTTAACGCCATGACTGGTATTTTTAATTGCTGATCCCAATGTTATTAATAGGGAAAAAAGTTAAATATACAGGAAGGCCGGTATTTCTTTTAAGAAAAGGTGGCAACCCTAAGCACAGAGGGGACATGTTGCACAGGGTAGCACACAAGCAGGGTGGGGGAGGAGCAGGATGGAGCAACCGGGCTTGTGTGATACATGGAGAGCAAAGTGAGCTGCTGAATGATGGTGTCTTTCAGCTAGCATTTATACATACAGCTGCCTGCATTAAGAATGGAACTGCCGGCTATTCACCCTTCCCGCTTCTCTCTCCTCCTAATGAATTTCCCCCGCACAAGACAACAAGGGAGGTGGGGTCTCAGGGGGCAGCAGCAACAAGCAGATGGGAGGGAGAGAAAAAATACTGAGCAGTGACAGCTGTCCTGGAAGGTGAGGAATTAGGACCACAACTCAGGGTTTGCAGGCAGAAGAGGTAGGTGCCTGGTGCACGCCTATCTTTGCACCCTAGGCCTCTTCAGCCTATCCCTAGTTCAGGCCCTGGGTGCAGCTGCAGGTTGTGGGACTCCTTGGCAAGCCCTCTTTCAATATCGTGAAGTGTGTGGCCAAGGTAACTCAACCCAGGCTGCTTTATTTTGCTATGCAGGGCCGGAACTAGGGGCTGAGTAAGCAATGTGCCAAGTGCGCAAAGCTTGAGGGTCACCAGGCACTTACCTTTCTCTGTCGTCCACTCCATTCCAGTCTACAGTCCTGGACGCTGCTCTGGTTTGCACACATGAACACTTATGCGAGGGGTGACACGTCCTGTCAGTGCGCATGCGCGCACATGTCACTTATACAAATAGCAGTTGTTGGGAGACTGTTTTTTAATTAATACAATAACAAAGCCAGAGATTGTACCCCACCATTGGGAAGACTAGGAAAAAATAGTTGTTATAGTAGAAATTACATCACATTTGATGCACATTTACAAGTGCCTTGGTAACAGCACTAGAATTGTATCACAGGACAAAGGGAACACTGGAATGAATCCTAACATGCCCAAGCTTCCATGCACTGTGCACAATTCATTTTAGGAGGTTCAATGGATGTAACTGCTCTTGTTCCAAGTTGAAAATCACATTTATGTATATAACTTGTGTCCAGTTAAGTGATTTGCATATTGCTTTTAAATTAGTCTTTATGTCTATATATTTCAAGGATATTTCAATTCTTTGTTATATGCTCCTCAGCTTACAACACTGGAATGGAAAGAAGAAGATAAATAAAACAAAATACTGTATTCTGTAATGCTACAAATAAAACATAATCAGCACTACACTAAAGCAGAATCCAACTTATTTTCCATGAAAATAGATGTTTATAAGGGAAATAAACTATTCACTTTGATTTCATATTTAAAATGTGTTAGATTGATTAACATTTTAATGCTTGACATGATAAGGTGAAACAGACATCTGATGTCTATCATTTACACTAGATAGTCTCATATTACAAGTATACAAGAAAACAAGCAGTGGGGCAGTGGCAGACACTTGCAATGACAGACAAAGCTCTTGGGAGGAATATTATTTATGTGGCTATAAAACCCTGTATAATCATCAGCTGCATTAAATTTTATGTCAAATCTTCTACATCATACAGTTTTGAATTTTGAAATATCATAAAGCAATACTGTACATCACAATAGCATAAAGCTATACAAACAGCATTAATAATGTAGGCTGTCCATGATTCTTGGTAGTTATCTTCATATACAGAATGAATTCCCTTTCAGTGGTAAAGCTCATTGCACAAGCAAAGGAGATTGAAAAGCTAAATATATGCCTTTGGAGTTCTTTAAAGAAACAATTCATTCGGTGGTTTAGAAAATATACAAAAAGTGTCATACTATAATTTCCCTAAGCCTAGTTTAAGATTGTAAAGGATTAAAATATTTATCACACATTTGGAGGGGCAGTCCTCACATCCACCATTATATTTTCACATAGCATGTGTCAATTTAGAAAAAAAAAATGTTTTAAAAAATAAATGTGTTTATTGTTTTCCCTTCTTATGTTTTCTAGAAGCAGCTGAGTAAACCACTCAGTAAACCAGATTAATATCATTCTGAACTGCTCCAGTTTGATACATTAGTCGAGAAATTGCTCAACAGCAGAAGCTTCAGCCACATGGGAGCACAGAGCAGCTGTAACAACTGATGCAAACATTATTTGCATAGATTTTTGTGATCCTTTTGAGAAATACTATATAAATACTGTAATGTGAGAATTACTGTATACCAATGAACGCATCCTATTTTTAAGGTTTAATTTTTAAAACCTTCCATTTAAAAATAAATAAATAAATAAAAAATAGAAAATACAAAACACATAGTAAACTGTTATTCATTTTAACAATTAAATAAAGAATTAAAAACCCCTGCCAATCCACAATTCAGTGCCACAGTCACACTCTGTCACATATGGAAGGATTGGGGTTAGGATTAATTGTCATAATATATGACAGGTTGTGAATATTTGAAAATGTATACACTATGTACTTGGTGCAAAATAATAACATGGGTGCAAAACATAAAAAAAATAACCATAGGGGGCAGATTTATTAAAAAGATTTTCAAAAAGATTTGAGTTAAAATTTTCGAATATCTTTGAAGGTCACTTCGACCATCGAATTTTGAAAATTCTAATAAAAGTCCAATTACTTGCCCTTTAAATTTTTATTCGACTGCCTAGTTCGCCAGATCAAACCTACCATATTGCTATTAAATCCTAATTTATAAAGGAAGGATCAGTTATCCAGAAACCCCAGGCATCCTGGATAATAAATCCCATACTTGTATATCAAAGGGTTTCAAGGTAAATCCATCACTCGAAATGCTCATTTACACGTTAACTGAAATATCAACTGTTATCTATGCACATATGCAATTATCAAGTAAAGCATCTGCTGTATTGATTAATGAAAAGCTCTGCAGCTGTGTACATTGTTCAGAACAGTTATTTATGTAGTATCAGATGTCTTTTTTTAATTTTATGCTAGCATGTTGAGATATTTCAGCTAAAAAGTGATGAGTAAAAGGTATCATCGGTCTTAAATCAGCCACAGGCATCCCACACAGCTTTGTATTAAATGTTAAAGAGTCTTTCAGATAAATGTATTTGATTATGCTTATCTTGTGCGACAAGGCTTATTTACAAATTAGTATTAGTACAGTAACCCATGGCCACCAGTTATATGTTTATTTCATTAGTCTTAAGCTGGCCATAGACGTAACAATTACGATCTTTCTCGGAAAAGATCTTTCCAAGAAAGATCGTTCATTTCAACACACACGTGTAGAGCTGAATCGTCAGATAAACGGGTAGAAACAATAGAATTCTACTTGTATCTGACGATTCAGCACTAACAATGGCCGATGTTCAGGGTGATTTCAAAGGCATCCGATCAAAATTTTCCGTCCAGTCCGATCAACCAGCCGACCGATATCTTAATCCTCTGACGATGTCGGTCGGCTCATTTCCCACCATACACGCACCGAATATCGTACGAAAATTAGTTTCGTACGATATTATCTGTGCGTCTATGGCCACCTTTAAAGGGGTTGTTTGCCATCCAACACTTTTTCAGTTCAGTTTTTTTTCACCAGATCACCAGAACTTAAAACCTAATTCACAATCTTCTATATGTAACCATTTTTTTAATATCAAAGCTTAAAATTTAATTTTCCACATTTTTATGTCTTTCTAAAGCCGCACTGGGAAGGGGTCAACGTAACAGTTCTAAATTGATTTCTTACTGTATATTTAGCCTTGCTGAGCAGAATTGCTCAGATTCATTAAAGGCAGCTGTTATAATTGATACAACAGTTACTGAGCTGCCAGATTGAAATACTAGAGACAGGAATATTAAAGGTTAAGCTTCAGTTCTGGAAAAACGGTAAACAATAAAAAATTGAAAGCAATTGTCAAGTCCTTATTTCTGGTGATCTGAAAGCAACTGAAAAGAAAAAAAAATGTTTGGAAGGTGAAAAACCCCTTTCATTTTTTGTTTTTATTTGTTTTTTTTAATTTTTCTGCAGTTGGAACAACGCTTATCACTGATTGGTTGATATTAGTTTCTGTCCAAGTACAAATTTGTCCAGTGTTAGTAAATTATTCTGTAAGTTTAATTAGTACTTAAGTACAAGGGTTACTGCACTCTGGAGTCCTTTGGCAGAAGGGCACTATGTGGGTAAGAAAATATGATTCATATACCTCAATAGGGGTGGAGCTTGAGGTAAAGTAGGTGGTGTTTAAGTGGAATGCGAACGGGTTTTATCATAATAGGGCATAACTGTAGTGGATGAAAGACAGGACCATTCCAGTATAGGATGTTTTGTTTTTTTATCATGGATTCTTGATTGTGGCCCTGTCTAAAATCCCTGTGGTAGCAAGACAAGATATTGCTGTCTGCAAAAAGAGAAATTAGAAATATAAATATTCACAAACCTGTCATCCAGAAATTTCCCAGACATCTCCAAGAGAGTCCATTTTAGTATATAAGTATTTAATTATACTTTTTTTTCTGTGTTATAATAAAACAGTACCTTGTACTTGAGCCTAATTAAGCTTTGTGAATCCATATTGATTGCAAACCAATCAGTTTATTTGATGTTTTGATGATTTTGGCAGACTAAGATATCGTGGAATTATGTTATCCAGAAAAACCCAGATCCCAAGCATTCCAGATAATAGATACTATACCTGTGGTAACATGAATACATATAAATGGATTCCCTCAGGAAACCAAAAGGAAATAATAACTTTTCCAGCAATAAACTTTAAGCTGACATGAAGATTTATACAAGGGAATAGGATTGCTGTTTGTTCTGTCCTTACAGGATGTCGTCTTAGTTAGTTTAGCGTGCTTAACCACACTTTACTCAGTTGTTTCTAGACTACAAATGCTATCATAATTTAACATTGTCATGGGGAAGGCATGCTGGGAGCTGTATTCCAGAAACATGTCCCAGGACGACAGCTGCATTAAAATGCAAAGTAGTCCTTCAATGAGAATCCCACTTGATCTGTGTAAATCTTGCACCATGTTCTTTGTCCCGGCCATATGTTTAAGCACAGTTATCCTATAAAATAGGAAGTATGTGTTATATTCCCATGTATGAGTACAGTATAATATAATTAAGTTAACATTACTTAATAATCACTGTATATAAGATAACAATAGGATGACTGACACAGTGCTGGTATGGTTAAAAATGAGTTCATCCTGTCACTTCTGATAAAAGGAGCACAACCAACTGACATTGGGGACCTCTGTAGCTACTGCCACCAGGGTTCCCTCACATCATTGTATTAATAAGGTCAATGGACTCATGCCCAGTAAATCAAATGCAAACATACTTTTGAAATCTCACTCCAGAAGTGACACACACGCACTCTGAAAAAGCCAGACACAACTTTATTTTTTAATAGTAATTTTTTTAAAGTTAAAGTTTTAACGTTTCATTAACAAACAAAATAGAAGGAATATAGGAAGAAAAAAGTAGACATGGAGAGGATATAATGAGCTTTCTCAGTAAACTTTTGTTCCAGCCAAGGAGACCATATTTTTTCAAATTTCTGTGGGCAGCCTGTGGCAATATAAGTTAGTTTGTAAAGTTCCAGCTGGGAATTTGAGTTTAATCCATTTTTAGGAGGTGTTGGTCCCATCCAGTGTAGGGCTACCATTTTTCAGCCATAGAGCAAAAGTGCTCTCATCAATAATCTGTAGTGGGTTCTAGGTACCAACGCATCTGTTACGCCCAGTAGGCAGGTAGCTGTGTTAAATACTTGTGGTAGAGTAAATTCGAGCTAAACACAACTTTACTGAATTTACATAACAATAAAGGAAAGATTTGAACGTGTTGCTTTGCTTCTCCATTATGGTGCAAATTGATTCTTATACCTCTGTTGAAACTCTGCTGTGGGTGTGAGACTTCCATTTATACCTAAACATACACACATATGCACAAACACACACATATTTTAATATTATTGCATTACATATCAAACCTAATTAAAACATGTTGTTGTTAATTTACTGTCTCTAATCATTATTACTAACTACTAAATATTACAATTTGAAGTAGTAGAATTACTCCAAATAATCAGATACATTTAATAGGTAAAAAATATAAGTACGAGTAGCCTTTAAGTCTGACCTGCAGCAAACAGTGGACCACAAGGGCACTCAAGGGGAGAACTCACATAATCATTATGGTTTGTAACATTCTCTATAGAGATTGTCTTGTTTTATTTTTAGAAATAAAGAAGTTAATTGTCCTCAGGCCTGAGCTGCATTGCCACAGATTTTGTTTCTGAAAATGAATTTTGAAAACTATCGATTCAACATTTTTAATCTTAGCTAGCCTCCTATAAGAGATGCAGTGCATTATCCACATTATTATTTATTTTCTCATTCTTAAAGAATAATAATATAACTAGTTGGGTGCATGGTGAGGAAAACACTAATCTTAAAACATAAATCACACCTCTAAGAGGCATAAGGAGACCTTGAAGACATGTCAGAGACACAATGCTTGAGGTTCAGTGGTGCCCCAAAGAAGACAGGGGACAAGAAATTGTAAATTATCAGAAAGATCCTTATGTGTCTATGTGCCTAGAAATAGAGCCCTAGCAGCTAAATTGGGACAAACAAAGCTGGGCTCAAAACCTCCAATGACACATTCACATTTTTAATTTTAACATAGTAAATTGCCATTTTAACTAAAACTTAATTCTGTGGAATTAGGCACGCAACATCAACATCAATGTACATTAAATAGTGATGGTCGAATCTATCCTGTTTAGCTGCGCTGAAAAATTAGCGAATTTCCAGCGAAATTCGCAAATTGGCGAAAAATTCTCATAACGAGAAGCGGCTCATTTTTTTTACGCCAAATTTTCGCTTGCGTTTTGCGAATTTATTCGCCAACGGCAAATCGCAGGAATTCACCATGAATTCGCTCCTGGCGAATAAATTCGCCCATCACTAACAGTAAATAAATTCTTAGCCACATCTGTGAGAAGATTCTAACAGCTCAAACAATGGACTTCCAACTAGATCCACCATAAACTCTCAGTTGACTTTGCAACCTCCTTGATTCGGATTAAGGCTCTCTATGCCTCAAGTAGGCTGAACCTCAGAAATTTGCAGTATGATCTGTTAGCTCATGCTTAGGTTAAATTGGTCACACTGGGGGTCATGTCATCCCAAGAATGATATTTTCTGCACATTTGATTACTATCACACCAGCAATCGAAGTTTAATCAGCCCATACCTTCATCAGAATGAAAAATAACTTAATGAAGACAAAGATTGCTATTTATCTTTTTCTCTAAAATGTCTGATCTTAAAAATCCTCATATTAATTAAGAACCCCCCTCTCTGCTTTTACTCTCATTAGGCATTGCATATGACTATTTTTTAGGAAATGTTACATAGTTACATAGTAAAATTGGGTTGAAAAAAGACAAAGTCCATCAAGTTCAACTCCTCCAAATGAAAATCCAGCATCCATACACACACCCCACCATACTTTCCTACAAATTATATATGCCCATATCGATACTTAGGGGCTGATTTACTAAAGGTCAAATTTGAAGTGGAAAATACTTCGAAATTCGACCATTGAATTGAAATCCTTCAACTTTGAATATCGAAGTTGAAGGATTTTTCCCCAAATTAAGCATTCCTGCAATTGAAGAAAAATCAATAGATGGAACGATAAAATAGTTAAATCGTTTGATTCAAATGATTTAATTTCAATTGATTTTTCTTTGATAAAATAAAACTTAGAAAAATGCTCTAGAAGGTCCCCATAGGCTAACATAGCACTTCAACGACTTTTATTTGGCGAAGTTAAAAAATCGAAGTTTTTTAAAGAGACAGTACTTCGAATTTCAAAGTCAAAGGATTTTACTATTCGACCATTCAGATCGAATGGTTGAAGTAGCCTATTCGATGGTCTAAGGTTTTCAAATATTTACTTAGAAAATCAAACTTTTTGCTTTTGAATATTCACTTCGACCTTTAGTAAATCAGCCCCTAACTGTATAGTTTAGTATCACAATAGCCTTTGATATTATGTCTGTCCAAGAAATTATCCAAGCCCCTCTAAAAAGAGTTAACAGAATCAGCTATCACAACACCACCCGGCAGTGCATTCCATAACCCCACTGTCCTCACTGTGAAGAACCACCTACACTGCTTCAAATGAAAGTCCTTTGCTTCTAGTCTGAAGGGGTGGCCTCTGGTGCGGTGATCCTCTTTATGGGTAAAAAGGTCCCCTACTATTTGTCTATAATGTCCTCTAATGTACTTGTAAATGCTGGCTTTCCTTATATTTGTATACATATTATAAATTAGTGTATGCATATACAATAAGATAGAAAAATAAGAAGATATTATTTGCCTGCCAGCCACAGAAGTCACAAGAAAGTATGGGATTCAACTGGATATAGGGAACAGGAATGTTGGAATTCAACAATGTGGGGGATTACATGTTCATTTTCTGTTTTCTGTGTTTTTCTAGATGGTAAGGGTAGATGTTTGCAAAATCTCAAGGTTGATAAATTGTTGGCTAACACAGTACTAAGTTTCTCCACCACCACTTTATTCCATAAGAACTGTAAAAGAGGACATTACCAGAATATGTGGACGAGTGAACCTACTTCTTCGCATCCCCTCCAGTAATCTATTGAGTGGTCTGTAAAGAGAATATTTAGTTTTTGAGAGCCATGGTACCAAAATATCATAAGCTTGTATAAATGTTCCTTCTGTCTAAAGCAGGTGTCTAAGCTCTTGGCATTTTGCAAAATAGAGTCCGAATCCTTGTCTGTCAATGGTTGAGGGAGTATATTGTTCCATTTTAGCATAGAGGTATGGTTTACTGGGATGCCATGCAATAGTTTATAGATTTTAGAGGTCAGTTCCTGTTGGGGTAGGCCTCCTTTGGCCTTTGGTTTCAAATGGGTAGGTGTATTCACTGACACACTGGTGCTGAATTGGGCAGCAAATAACTTAGTTGGAAATACTCAAATAGTGGTAAACATACACATGGAGCAGATTAATATCCGACAAAGGTAATATTTTGTGGATGACTGGATCCAGTATATAATTGATAATGTGCAGTTTTGTCTTGGCCCATCAGAGACAGACACACGTCAATCAAGTTCAAGCTTTATAGTCTATCCTAGATCAACTTGTACCATGTTCTGTCTTCCATAACCTGTATTTCCTTTGCTAAAAAGCCATCTAAACTCTTCTTAAAGCTAGCTAATGTATAAGCCTCTACCACTGCGTCAGGGAGAAAATTCCACATCTAGGATTTCCCATACCTTTTACCAGCTTAGTTGCCTTTCTATGCACCCTCTCTAATGTGATAATGTCCTCTTTGAGCACTGGAGAACAAAACATTTTGCATATTCTAAATGGGGCCTTACTAGTGCTCACTACACTGGAAGAATGATCCCTACTCCCACAAATCTATGCCCCTTTTAATACAGCTCAAGACCTTATTTTTGCTTGATGTTGCTGGCTGGCATTGCTTGCTACAATAAAGTTTATTATCTACAGGGACTCCAAGGTTCTTTTCCATTATGGATTTGCCTAGTTTCGTTCCATTAAGGGTATAAGTGGCTTGGATATTTTCTTAATGTTCATTAATGAACAAGTTAAATAAAAGTCAACACAATATTGAGCCCTGAGGAACTCCACTAAGAACCTTACCTTGCCACTGTCCTCAGTACTGCAAGTTCCCCCCTTAGAGTCTGCAGTTCAGATTCAAAGATGAAAACCCACTGACATCTCTCACATGTAAATATTGCATGGAACTGCTGCTCTAACACCACAGTGGAGTTTGTCAAGATATGTTGTGCCTTAAGTCTATTCTTTTTAACAAAATAAAAACACCAACACAGTTTAAACTTTAAATTTGAAAAGCTTTTATTAAGAAATTACTTACCAATTCTCTGAATGCGCTCCTCTTCTGAAACTGTGACAGGGAGACAATCCATCGTGCAAAGCTCAATTTCTCCTCCCTGGCTATGTAAGGTAGGGAGGAGAAATCAAGTGCCGCACGATGGATTGTTGCCCTGTCGCCCATTTCAGAAGTGGAGAGCATACAGAGCATCAGTAAGTAATTTCTTAAAAGCTTTGTGAATTTAAAAAAAAAAATACAGTTACTGGTCGTTTCAGTGGCCTTTCTAGTAACTCAGGTTTTGTTGGCCCTATATTGTGGCATGTTCCCATCAGTACCATGCTAGTATTTGCCTTAGGTGAGACACCACAAAACTCCTGAATCACCTTTACTAGGAGGTGAGTTCAGGACTGATTTGTGTCTACAATTGTTCTATATGTATTTATGACATAGGAATTGAATCTCTTTAAGAGTGTTGTAAGGTACTGTCACTGTCATTTTGGTAAAATGCTAATTTTAACTGATGAAATTTTACCAACTCATGAAATAGAGTATTAGGCCCACTTTGTTCATATGATCTTGGTCTGTTGTATCAGTGGAATACAATTTCTTTTGTAGAGATCTTTATATCTAGGGGTGATTTGTATCCCTGGGTATGAAATAGATTTCTCTTTCCAGTTGTATTTCAATTTAGATTTTAGAATCTGTAGTACTTCAAGGGGCAGATTTACTAAATTTACATATATTCACATGAGGGATTCGAATATTCGATCGAATTTTCAAAAAGATTCTAATTCGAATATGCAAATTAGGCAAATTCTAAATAATTTTTTTTCGAATATTCGAAAATTCGATGGTCGAATACTTCCCCTTTAAATTTAAATTCGATCACCTACTTCACCAGATTAAACCTACCGAAATTTGAAAAATGTTATCAATCGCTAAAAGTCATTAGAATACTTGATTCGAAGTCGATTTGAATATTCGATCGAATTTTCCCTATTCAATCATTCGTTCGATCGATCAAATTGCACTAAAAAAAATTCGAATTTGAATTTTTTTAATTCCCCACTATTCCCCCACTTTTCCCTGGTCGATTTTCAAATTTCTTTTTTCATTTGAAATTCGACCCTTAGTAAATCTGCCCCTAAGTAATGAAATAAGAGAGTTAGTCATCTGCAAAAACTGCTATTTTAAAGTCAGTGGAGGTCATTTATAAAGTTTGTACAGCACATATTTATGCACACATAGTTGTATTGTCCATGTATTTTCATGAATGCTAAAATATTACACTGCTGTGCCCATCTTTCCAGTTTTTGTGAATTCCCATTGTGAAAAATTAAATACATTAAATACGCCACTCTCATCCACCTTTATAATTATAACCATGCACATGGTAACAACAGTATATTTATGTGCAAATCATTCTGCACTTGGCGAAGTTTATAAATGAGCTCTAGTGGTCTTTAGAGATATCCCTAAAATGTTTAGAATATTCTTGATGTAACTAGCTAAAGGTTCATTGCTTATCGCATGTAACAGAGGCAAAAGGGGTCATCCCTGCCTAGTTTCTTTTCTAATTAAAATTGGTTTGTTTGTTTGATCCAGGAGCTTGAAATAAGTGGCTGAGGATTGGTATTAGGTCTGTGGTCCTTCTAGTGTTCTCTCTCGTCCTGTCTGCCCTGTATAAATCCTACTTGGTCACTATGTACAGTAAAATTTTTGGGAGGCTCAAAGCTAGCAAGTATTTTTGAAAAAAGCTTTAAATCTGAGTTCAACAATGCTATGGGTCTATAGTTAGAACAGAGCCATGGGTTTTTGAATTCACTTTTAGGAATAAGGGAGAGGTAGGAAGCCAAGTAAGAAGAAAGTATAGGAGTCCACTTTAGATATCCATTAAAGAGTGTTGGTATGTGTGGGGGTAAGACATGTTTAAATAATTTATAATAGCTATAGGATAGGCCATTTTGGCCTGGGGTCTTACCTTTGAGAAATAGCTGTAGTATTGAAAGGATTTTTTCTTCTGATATATTTCAGTTGAGATGTTCTAGGTCTTCAATGGAGTTTGTGTTGATGGGATTGACTTTAGTTTAGGTTGTTTAGTATAATAAGCATGAAATTGTTCTCCTATCTGATCTGGACTGTACATAGGTAAACCAGAAGTGGTTTGTATTGAGGTAATTATAGATTGGATTCAATTTCTTAGCTAAGACTGTGTGGCAGATTTATTATTGGTCGAATTTCGAATTGAGAAAAATTGAAATTCGACCATGTGAATAGTTAGGGAAGTAAAATCCTTCAAATTCGACTATTGAATTCGAAGGATTTTAACGCAATTAGATTGGTCAAACGAGTGAATAGGAAATATCCGATCGATCGATAAATCGTTTGAATCGATCGATTCAAACAATTTTTTTGATTGATCAAATTTTTTTTATACGATCAAAATGATTGAAAACCAATTCGGTAGCTTTGATCTGGCGAACTAGGTGGTTGAATAAAAATTTGAAAGGGAAGTACTTCGGCAGTCGAATGGTTGAATATTCAAATGAAATTTTATTTGAATCATTCGAATCATTCGATTTGATTGAATTTACAAAATTCACTGGTCGAAGTGGTCTTCAAAAACATTTGAAAATTCGAATTCAATGTTTTTGAAAATTCGATCGAACTTCTAATCCTGTGAATTTAGTAAATCTGCCCCTGTGTGTTTTCTCAATTTTCATAATACGTTTGCCTTTTGTTCTCCTATCTGATCTGGACTGTACATACAATAGGTGAATCAAAGGAGGTTTTCATTGAGGCAATTATAGATTGGATTATATGGTCTTTCACATTCTTTGCTAAGGCTGTGGGGCAGATTTACTAACCTTCGAAAAACCCTTCGCACCCATCGCAACACTTTGCCAGGCGAAAATTCGCTCAGACAATGCTAATTAATAGAATGCAAAGTTTCATCCTGGGCCCTGGACACCTGCAAATTTTCACTAGCTTTACTTAGGTAATGTGAGCAATTCTAAGTGAAGATTTGCTAGCTTTCATTTCTGCCTAGAGCAAATTCGCTAGAGGTCTCACACTCAGGTTACATAGTTACATAGTTAAATAGGGTTGAAAAAAGACAAAGTCCATCAAGTTCAACCCCTCCAAATTAAAACCCAGCATACACACACACACACACACACACACTCTTTCACACAAACTATATATGCCCATAGCTATACTAACTGTAGAGTTTAGTATCAAAATAGCCTTTGATATTATGTCTGTCCAAAAAATCATCCAAGCCCCTTTTAAAAGCATCAACAGAATCAGCCATCACAACATCACCCGGCAGTGCATTCCACAACCTCACTGTCTTCACTGTGAAGAACCACCTACGCTGCTTCAAATGAAAGTCTTTTTCTTCTAGCCTGAAGGGGTGGCCTCTGGTGTGGTGATCCTCTTTATGGGTAAAAAGGTAAACTGATATTTGTCTATAATGTTCTCTAATGTACTTGTAAAGTGTAATCATCTCCCCTTGCAAGCCTTGCATTTAAGTCTTCCATACCCCTAACCAGTTTAGTTGCATGTCTCTCCTAAGGACTGGAGTCCAAAACTGCACTGCATACTCAAGACGAGGTCTTACTACTATTTGCTTTAGTAGCTACAGAATGACACTGCTCAGAATTAGACAACTTGTAATCTATATAAAAACCACAAGCTCCTTCTCACTTAAGGAAACTCCCAACACACTGCCATTTAGTGTATAACTTGCATTTATATTATTTTTGCCAAAGTGCATAACCTTGCATTTATCAACATTGAACCTCATTTTCCAGTTTGCTGCCTAGTTTCCCAACTTAGACAAATCACTCTGCAAAGTGGCAGCATCCTGCATGGAACCTATAGTTCTGCACAATTTAGTATCATCTGTAAAAATAGAAACCATACTTTCAATGTCCATATCCAGGTCATTAATAAACAAGTTGAAAAGCAAGGGAATCAGTACAGAGCCCTACGGTACCCCACTAACAGCATTGGTCCAATTGGAAAATGTTCCATTTACCACCACTCTTTGTAGTCTTTTAGCCAGTTCTCTGTCCAGTTACAAATACTATGTTCCAGGCCAATATGCCTTAATTTAACCAGTAACCTTCTGTGTGGCACTAGATCAAATGCTTTAGCGAAGTCTAAGTAAATCACATCCACAGCCATCCCAGAATCGATGTCCCTGCTTACCTTCTCATAAATGTAAATTTGAATTCAGTGGGAAATTTAAAGTTGCACGACTTTATGTTGTATATTGCAGCAAATACATTACATTTCCACTGTTAATTGCACATCTCCAGGGAACCTTAACACTTTAATAAAAGTCCTTTTCAAATTAAACATGAAATCCAATTTAAATTTTTTATTAAAGCATTCATAGTTGTTTTAAGCTCATTTAAAAATCTCAGCTGTCAATCAAATATTGTCTGCCACTCCTCTATGCCTTAGGCATAGAGGCAGGGCAGATAATTACTTTCACTTTCCATTCAGCACTTCCTAGATGCCACTGCTCCCCACACATTCCCCCAGTTCTCTTAACCATTTAATTGTGTAGCCAGGACATGGGGATAGACATTGGGTCCCCCATTCTGGTGCAGAAACAAGATTCTTAGATAATTTAATGCTTGCCTTAATAACAGTGTCCACAAAATGGCCCCTGCCTGCTTGCTATAATTATGAATTCCCAGACTGAAGAAAACAAGATTAAAATAATTTATATAGTGTAATTAATGTTCATTTTGCTTGACTAATGTGATAAAATATGATTTTGATAATTTTTTTGGGGTGATGGGTCCACTTTAATAAAGAAAATAGCATTGTTATAATGCCCTACACATAATCCCACTGTATAGTTAATGTTCTATATGTTAGAAAATGTATGGGGGGGAAACCATTATCCAAAAAAAAAAATTTGAACTTTTGCAGGCTATCACTATGAAAAAAGGAAAATATGCCATTTTTTTTTTTTTTTTTTTTTTTTTTTTTTTTTTTTTTTTTTTGAAAGTTGATACTTTTTCCATTCGAATTGGTGCTCTCACCTGTTAGTAAATTGCTGATGTGCCTTGGGTGGTAAAGGAATGACAATATAATGTACTGTTGCCCTGCACTGGGATAACTTGTGTGTTTATATACAGTAAACAAGATTTTATATAGCCGTGGGGGCAGCCATTCAAGCACAGGATACACATTAGAGAACTGATACTTTCTGAAGAATCCCATTGTATACTGCAGAGGGTATATGTTATCTGCTATTTATCCTGTACCTTTTCTCCTTATTCAGCTTTGAATGCCTGCCTCCATGGCTGCCAATATGCTTCTTTGGATTAGCTATGTAGAGTTTCTGAAGCAAGTATACTATCTTTACTAGTACAGGGTAACACTACATTATATTGTCATTCTTCATTTTTTGTATCTGTTTTCTGGGTTAAAATAAAGAAGCAATGTTCATTAATTTCTTTGTTTATCCTTCCAAGAATGACATGTGAACTTACCTACTCCTTCATTCTCTAAATAGCTGCAGATAAGTATAAATTAGGGGAATAGCTTTTACCCTTGCCTGTATCTCTAGCCACTAATATCAACTTTAAGATCCATTTTTTCAAGTGCTGTATCAAAAGGGCACATGCATTACTTCAGTTTCAGAGCGAAGCCCTAGGGCTACCAATGTCTTGCCTATTGACATGCTGGAAGGCATTGAGAAGTTCATAAAATTTTAATTCCAGCTATATATCTGAAAAAGGAAATTGCATAACTGTGCACATTTCAAAATAAATACAAACTGCTTTTTGTGACATATGTTTTACCTTTTTAGTAAGTTGAATTTTAGCACAGAAAAAGTTTTGATTGTCTTCAAAAGAATTTAAAAATGTATGCTGCCGATAATTTTTTTACTAGGTGACCTAGAGTTTGCTGTGTCCTCAAGAACATTTTATCCCCTATCAGATGTAGCCCAGAGAAAGAAAATGCTGAGACTTTTCTAAAACAAATAATCACCAAAACAAACTGTTATGCACTCTGTCTGAAGCAAGATGCTGATGAGGAGAGTAAAGTTCAAATTATTTATGTTTTATCTATTCTATATTTCTTTGATATTTAAAAACCATTGTGTGTCAGCAGAATTGCTATTTGAGTGGTTAGTTTATTATTTTTAGAATTAAATAGGCGAATGATAAAATAAATAAATAAAAGCTTCATCCACACAGCAACTAACTAGAAATGTGCTACACACAGTAGAGTGAATGTTAAGTGGTTGTTGTTAATTTCCTTATAAGAACCATAATTTATGTATTTGTAAAGTATTAATCATATAAACAGTTTTTTATTTATTTGCATGAAAGCAATAAACATATCTGGGTATTAACTTACATGTGCATATTTTCCTCAGAAATGTTTGTGACTTTTGGCACATGCGCAGTTGTTTGGGACTGGAAAGAAGATGCCGCCCATGAACTCCCATGGCCAGTTCAGGAGGGTTAAGTAAAAAATTAGGAAATTTGCCCAAGGGGGCAGGTAGGCTGGGGGGAGGAGGGAGGGGGGTCTACCCAGGGGAGGGGGTTTATTACAGGTTGAATTTTCATTTAAGTTATGGTTTGATCACCTTTTTTATGGGTAGCATCAACATCTGGACTATTTAAGCCTCACTGATTAGTCTGCTATGTTAGTTATCTAAAATGATGTTTGTTATCTTTGTGTTTGGTTTTTATTTCTAAATAAAGCCTATATGCTGAACGATCCATAGTCCCATGGAGGTGTGGGATCTCATATGGAAGGGCGTAGCCTTGACATGGCCTGAAAGAAAAGTCTGAACTCAGCCCTGCCTATTGAGGTAGGTCACTGCCATTACATTGTCCACTTGAATACGATATGTTTTGAAGGAGAGGTTGCCAATGCTTGAGTGCATTGAAAATTGCCTGAAACTCCAGAATGTTTATGTGAAGGGTACTCTCCTCTGTTGACCATGTCCCTTTGCAAGACTGGTGTTGCCAGTTTGCCCCCTACCCCAACAGGCTCACATCTGTTGAGATGACCAACGGATGCCAGAGTTTTCCTGTGGTTATGTTGTTGGGTTGTAGCCACCATTGAGGGCTGTGGCCGACTTGTTCTGGAAGGGATATGATCTGGGGCAGGTCCTGCAGGTATTCATCTTGAAGATCTACCTTGGACACAAACATTCCTGGTGGGATAGATGCTGTGATGGAGTGGATGGATTCCATCTTGAATCTCTGATATTCCACATGCTTTTTGAGTGGTTGGAGATGAAAACAGACATCTTTCTTTGATACCAAGAAAAGGTTGGAGTAGTACCCTTGGTATTGTTGATGTTTTGGAACTATGCAAATTAACAGTTTTTTTCAGTAACTTTTGAATGATGTCATGGAAGGCTGTTACTTCTTTGGATCTGTTGAGACAGAAGAGGGAGCGAAGCAATGTTGTGGAAATTTTCTAAATGGGATCTTGTAGCCTTGTAGATTTGCACTACCCATTGGTCACAGATGGTCTGTTCCCATTATTTAAAAAAAATTTTTTGGGTAACTTATGTTTTATTATCATTTTTCAAAATTTTACATACATGTTTCAACATCTTTCTGTTAAACATTTTGGTTACAAAACCGTATGACACCTGGTACTAGGCCCATTATAGCCATCTTTCTGTTCTCCAACAGGGCTTTGTCATTTATTGTCAGGACTAAAATATATCATAAAAGCATGTACATGAAGTGAGGAAAAAATGTTTACAGGTTTAACAAAGAAAAATAAAAATAATAAAGGTCAGGTCTAAATTTGAAATCTCGATATTTCAAAATCTCAGATTTGGGCATTTGCATTTTGTTTCAGCCGGGCAGGGTGGGTGCCATATCTCGTTCTTCCCATATGGACCAAATGTTAAGAAATGGTTCCATCTTATTCTGCATGCAAGCTACTTAAGCCTCGAAAATTCTGTTACTGTTCACTCTATTTATAATTTCAGCTAGTGTGGGTGGCATTGGACTTTTCCATTTGGAAACAATGGCTATTCAGGTGGCTGTCAGTACCTGATTGGTTAGTGCTTGTCTGCTCTTTTGTATTTCGGGCATTGGTTTGCCTAGTACAAGTATGAAAGGGTCTGGGGGTATTGGTTGAGAGAGCAGTTGACCCAGGAGGTCCAGTACCTCTTTCCATAGAGGTTGTATAAGTGGGCAACACCAAAAGATGTGGGCTCCACATTTACTCCAACAGAGAAGGAAGTTATGCAGAAAGAGTTTATGTAACCTATCTGGGGTATGGTACCAGAAGGTTAATATTTTCATTCTGTCGTACACAGGAAACCATATTTGCAGCATTGTCCCAGATTTTAGGCCAGTCATCTGCCATTACTGGTTGTGGAAGAGCTTGATCCCACTTGTCCATATATTTATGCTGGTGTAGTTGTGCTTGCTGGGGTACCATCAGTAAGGTGTGAAATTTTGAAATGAGGCCCTTCTGTGGTAGACCATTAATTGCCAGTAGTTCTAAAGCTGTACGGTTGTCTTTTTTGGCATTTGGTGGCATATGGTTCCAGAAAATGTCATAGATGAAAGTATTCAAACAGTCGAACGTTCACCTGAGGGCCCCTATCTTGAATAGTTTGCAGAGGGGGTATGGTGTAGGTCTGTGGGTGAAGTATGTCATATACTGTGAAATAGCGGAGTTCAGTCCATTTAATTTCATTCAAATGCTGGATTCTGGAGGAATGTTGTTAGTAATGATTTGGCTGAAATCAGTTTATATTTTTGTCTGAGCCATAGTTGGTGCATATGACGTGTTGCAGAAAGTGCTGTAGGAGGGCATTGGATTATGGAGGTAGAACACCATATAAGAGCATTTAAGTGACAGTCATGTGCCTGAACATTTTCAATAAGCCCCCATGTTGTTGAAGGGTTCCAATTTGACCAAGCAAATAGTTGTCTTAAATGCGCTGCTTCATAGTATTTTTGCATATTAGGGGCTCCCAAGCCTCCCAGTTTCAGTGTTGATATCAGGACTGATTTTGCCACTTGGTGACTTCATTGAGCCCAGATGAAGTTGTGGAGTGAAGATTGTAGCTCCTTAAATGCTGAAGGGACAGATACTGAGAGAGTCTCAAATAAATAGAGGTATTTAGGCAATATATTCATTTTTATGGCTGCCACCCTGACCAACCAAGAAACTGTGTAGTGAGACCATTTCAAAACCCCCTTTGTTTCTATGTCTGCATAAAGTAGGAAAAAATTGAGAAGTCTGCTGGCTATTATTTCAGAGAAGGAAAAGGCATATGTGATTTTTACATAACTTATTTAATTGCTGGAACAAAAACTGCTCTTTTCATATGTATTTTATTATGCTCTGCACAGCATTCTCTGTAAACTCAGCATATTGATTAAGACATGTCAGATTCAATTTAAAAACATCTAAATAACCATCTTGTGAGATATAACCCAAGGAATGCAGAATGTATAATATAGACTAGGCTAAGGAATAATTTACATACACTTATACAAGTGTACAGTATTGAGTGATGCCCTTTACCCTGAAAACAGAAAGTTCATTCAGTTGTCATTCAGTGAAGTGTGCCCTATTAAGGAGAAGTAAACTATGTATGTACACATTGTTGCATGCTTCCATCATTCTCAGACATTGCCTTCTCCCTTGCCTGTTGTTCCTCATCAAGGGCTGCTGTTCCAAATGATGCAGGGAAACCTGTACCAGGTGGTAGCTCTAGGGTTCATGTCAAACTACACACAAGGTAATATATAGTGACGACATTATTGATTTAATCTGCGTTATTGCTGACTACAGCTCATTATGCTTTAACAAGACCTTGATTATATACTTGAAAATGTTAGGAGTTTTAGTTCACCAACATTTGCGTAACGCAGCATTGCTGTGAAAGATTATTTGGTCTTAAAGGGGTGGTTCACCTTCAGGTTAACTTTTAGTATGTTATAGAATGATCAATTCTAAGCAACCTTTCAATTGGTCTTCATTATTTATTTTTTATAGTTTATGAATTATTTGTCTCCTTCTCCTGAATCTTTCTAGCTTTCAAAAGGGGGTCACTGACACCCTCAAAAGAGAAATCCTCCCTGAAGCTGCACATTTATTGTTATTGCTACTTTTTATTATTGGTCTTTATTTCCTGACCCTATCCAATTAATATTCCATATTTTCATTCAAATCAATGCATGGTTGCTAGGTTAAATTGGACCATAGCAACAAGATTGCTGACACTGCAAACTGGAGAGCTTCTAAATTAAAAGCTAAATAACTCAAAAACCACAAATAATAAAAAATTAAAACCAATTACAAATTGTCTCAGAATACCACTCTCTACATCATACTAAAAGTCAACTCAAAGGTGAACAACCCCTTTAAAATCCACTGTCCTTTGTCACAACATTATTTGAACCCTTGTACTCAAACCTTAAGAGTGATGTTTTTTCCATACATACATTGAAATTAAACACAATTATTTTCATACATAGTGAGTGCAACTATGCATCACTCATACAGTATCAATGAGCCATGTATACTCTTGAGACCCCCAGCACCCTCATATTAAGTTTCCTCAATAAAACGAATAGAGGAATGGATTTAATTGCCAAAATGATAATGCTCTTGTTGGGCTTTTTTTAATAGATCCTTGGTGAGACCTCATTTTGAAAACGTATTTTAGTCTTGGGCTCTAGGCTTTAGGAAGGATGTTAATGAAATGAAAAATGTTAGAGATGTGCAGTTACACTGCCAAAAAACTGCCAATCTTATTTTCAAATTTGTTACAGAACCCTACAGACAGGTAACAGGGGATCTTTTTTACAGAGAAGGGAACAAAAGACCACTTCTAGATTTCAGGCTTCAGAATTTTCATCTGAAGTGATGCAAATGGTTCTTCTGTAAGATTGTTGAATGCGCTGCTAGTAAATGTTGTGAACCTGTTAAGAAGCATTAAGAAAGATGTACTGTATACAGTATATGTTCTTGGAAAAGCAAAATATCCAGGGCAACAATTAGTTTTGTGCATTTATGTTTGTATGTACAGTATATATCTGCTGCAAGAAATTTCTACCCTTTCCTTGAGAGGTGTATGGTAATTGCTTGTCCTTTCTTCCACTTTGGGCTCTTTAACACTCTTCAATTTTGACTTTCTTTATCACTTTGTCATCATTGTTCTCTTTAGCCATTTTCCTTTCCCATGCTTCGAACCATTGTCACCCCCATTAGCCATTATCTTCGTGTTTCTTCTTTAAAATGCTATCATGGTTTCTATTCCACTCCTATTCCTCCTAATATATAGAGTTGTTTCCATTTAGTTGTTGTCTGTTTTTCCCAATAGTTAGTTAGTAACATACAGTAGTTAAATTGAGTTGAGTTTGAGTTAATCCCATCAAATTAAAACACAGCATCCATACACACCCCTCCACTAGTGATGGGTGAATTTATTGCCTAGCTCAAATTTGCGGCGAATTCCCGCAATTCACTGCCGGCGAATAAATTAGCAAAATGGCCATGACTATTCGCCAGAGAAAATTCTCCAGCATCAATTTCCGATTTTCAAGAATTTTTAGTAAAATCATTCGAAATTCACAAATTTTTCGGGAAAATGTTCGAAATTCACGAACTTATAGTGAAAACATTCGAAATTCACGAATTTATTGTGAAAATGTTCGAAATTCATGAATTTATAGTGAAAACGTTTGAATTATACGAATTTAGTGGAATAGTTCAAAATTCATGAATTTATAGTGAAATTGCTTGAAATTCACAAATTTATAGTGTAGTTCCAATTTCATGAATTTTTCGGGAAAATATTTAAATTTCACAAATTTTTCGTGAAAACGGTAAAATTTCATGAATTTTTAGTGAAATTTCTGATTTCTGATTTTTCGGAGAAGCAAACACTCCAGATTCTCCCATAACTACCCTCCATACTTTTACTCAAACCATATAAGCCCATAGCTATACTAACTGTAGTGTTTAGTATCACAGTA
>CM044442.1:72065743-72082147 GCA_024363595.1 Xenopus borealis
GCCTCCCATTTTGCCAGCTTCTTAAAAACATCTGTGATTATTATTTAAAATAGTGACACAATATTTTAATATATATTCTTTTATTTTTAAAAAAACGACGAACTCGACGCGCGACAAAATGAGACGCGCGGCGAAACAAAACATGCGACGAATTTCGGAATTCGGAATTTCGCCAAAACTTTCGCCATCGGCGAATGTTGGAAATTCGCCGCAAATTCACCTAGGGCGAATTTATTCGCCCATCACTATTTATAATTAATGAAAGAAATAGGTCTCATACTGTGTATATATATATATATAGATATAGATATAGATATAGATATATATATATATTCAACACACTTTTTCTTAAAAATCCCTATACATGTTTTAGTCTGTTTTCTCTTAATCAGGCACATTTTGTGAAACCTGATAATAAATCAGGTAAATGAAGATGAATATCTGTCTATTTCATATTCAATATAGCTACATGCTGGTAATGAAGAGAAGTGTCCCTCATTTCCATTTATTTTTAACGTGTTATCTTATTCTGGTCTTGGTGATCATAAGTATTGCTTGAAAAAAAAATCATCAAAATAAAATTGAAAGCTTTTGACATGGGGTGACTAGAGGGAATTAAAAATCATTACACTACTTCACACTTTTAAGAGAAATGGGTATTCCAATTTGGAAGATTGAAGATCTCCTAAAGTGAAGAAATGGTCAAATAATTTTAAATCAATCTGTACCGCACAGACCCAAAAGCTCATATCATTTCCAATCTGAGGCAGTCATAAAAAAGAGTGTACACCAATAAAATTAAATCACTATGTGCTGTATAGGATCTTGTGGAAGTGTTGAGGAAGAGGTGTTGTCATGAATTTATCTACAGCTAGGAACTTTTTCAAAGATTAAAATGATCAGTATTACACAGAGGCCAAACATTCAATGCATTCACATATATAAAGAATATACTTTTATGTGACGGTACTAGACACATTCTAAATACAAACAGCCGAAATGGAAAATCTGTGCCGATGTAGTTTTCTTTATTTATAGTTTCAGTGGTCAAAACGGCTATATGACTGAAAGTTTGTGTGCCTGTTTGAATATCTGTTTGCGTGTCCGATTAAAAAATATATATATTTCTAAGTACTGACTATTGGAAACCTTTGATTGTTCTTAATATTTTAATTACTGTGTACTGCACCAATGCATATACTATTGGACTCCAAAATAATGTATACCGTACAGTATAATACTTCTATATAAAAAGCATATTATTATGGATCCAGAATGAAAGGTAATTTTGTTTTCAGTCAAACCAAAATTTCTGCCAAAGTGGTCAAAACTGGGTTAAGTATCTAAGGGAAGCGCTGGCATTGTTGGCACATAGTACTTTTCCCTGCACTCTGATTAGCCCATAAAGCATGCTGCCAACATTTATCTTTTACTTTCTGGTGAATGGCCTCTAGAAGTTTATAACATCAAATTGACCTATTGCACCCCCTACAGCAGATGACCGAAAACTTAAGTACAGCTGAAAGAAAAGTTACCGATTAAACTACCGATACTATGTAATCTTGCTGTCTTCTTACTTACAGAGACTTCTGTATATTGTCATTTCAATTTTATAATACTACAACATAATCAAAGAAGATCTCAGCACACTGCTGTTTTATTTAGTTTAACCTATTACAGAAAAAAATGTGTTTAATGTTTCCAGCTCCAGTTGGACAAATAACAAACATGGAGTCAGATGTATAAAGATCAAGTGATTGTAAATAAGGATTGTTTTACATTTTAAAGAATAAGAAAAGGTGTTATTGACTCAATCTAAGATCAGTAGATGGCACTGGTATGTGACATTTGCCATTCTGGTCTGCTGCCAGTTGTTTCCCTAGCATCTGCCTCTGTATCTGTTCCTTCCTCCCAGGTAAACCATGTTTTGTTCTGAGTAAAGTTAATTCTAATACCAGCTGCTTTGAACCTCTGTACTCTATGTACTAATAAAGGGTCCAGACTGTAATAAAAGGCGTAACCACTCGGAAGAGGGGGGTGGTGACAATTTGTTATTTTGCTATGGCACCATCTTCTTTCTTTACCTTGTAATGTTACTTCTGCTCTGGGTGGGAGTGCATAAGCAGTAAAACAAATATTACTTTTTTACTGCTTTTACTGCCTCTTTTGAATGAATCATTTACCATGCATTTGCAAAGCAAATAGCAGCCGCAAGGGATCCCTGGGAAAGTAAAAAATATGGCACCTTTCTAGGATAGTGCCCTCGGCAGAGTATTGTAATCACTAAGGGAGTGCCTAGCTAATTGGCATCCTCAGTCATCATGTCTTTTCTTATTTTTTAAGTGGAACAAAAGTTACATAAGTAATATTCATTTCAAAAGTATAACCCCAATGTTCATGAAAAATGCCTCATTTCAAATGTTCACTTTAACTAAAATGGGTTATTTTAGACATCTTATTTTACCTTGAAATACTGACAAAGATTGTGGGTTGCAACCTCATTACTTTAAAATGAAAGCCTACAGATTATCTTAAATTTGTTAAATTAATAAATGGATTGTCCTCTTTTATTTGCATGCACTCATCTGAATCCTATTTAATTTCTAATTTGGCATTTTGCATATGTACTGTATATTTGAATGTACATGTCACACCATTTACACCATTTAACTAAAGGTTTAATAAAAGATCACAGGTATTCTCATTAAAAGTATACCTATCAGAGATATTCTATTTCCACTCTGAGAACGAGTCAGGGCTGGTTGGTTTAATCCCTGCTTGTGTGAGCATGGACAGTTGGACTCAGGAAATGTCTTCAACTGGGCATGTTCTTATCAGCCAGGGTCAAACTGGGTCAGCAGGACACAGTGAAAAAACTAGCTGGGCCCCCACCGAGCCAGACCAGATCCCAGGACTGCCCCATAAAAATTAGCTGTTGTGGTGTGGCAGCCTTCGTGCATGCAGGTAGCACTTCTTATATGCACACAACAAGGGTAGGAGTTTGGAGGTCTAGAGGGGGAACCTGAGGACTTCCAGGAGGACCCTTCATTTTGCAGCCCCGGTGGGCCAACAAGGCTCTAGCCCATTCCTGCCATCGGCATTGAGACAGAAGAGAATGTTAATGGGCAAAAGATGGTGCCTGGGAACTCTGCTGCACTGCTTTGCATTTTAGGGTCAGGATTTTTTAAAGGGCTTCTATTTGACTAATGCACAGTGAGTGGAGGGAGAGGGGGCGATGGCAGGCAGTTAAGGGGGGCTTTTGTTACAGGGGGCTTAGTTCTACCTTAATGCCAGAAATACCCCTGCAAAGACAGTAATGGTAAAACATCCATATATCAGATTACTTAGCTGATAAACACAGCTTATTTCATGCCTGCACTGAACACTGACAAAAAAGTGAATTAAAGGACATGTAAAGCCTACATTTTCCTACCCTGTATATAAGTTGGGCATATCTTCCCCACCCAAACTGCATCATTTGTACTGAATATACCCCCTCTGTTTGCCAGCACCATCACATTTTCCTAAAACAAATAGCAGCTTTCACCTGGCGGCCATTTTCCCTCTTATACATTATCATCTGAAATAAGAATATGCAGTAAAGTCCATGTAATGCAGAATGCAGGTTTACACAGGCACAACATATTTTGATAAAAAAAAGTTCTGCTGGGTTTGAGCGCTGTAATTATTACGCTGAGCTCAGGAGAGGTGGTTAGGAGAAAAAAATTGCATCAGACAGTTCCTATAGGAACAGGCAATGCTCTCTCTTCATTGGCTGTTAGGCTGGAGGGTGTGTTTGTAATCTGAGCTGAGAGGAACTGAGCATGCTCCCTGAGCCAAGAGCCAAAGGAAATTCCTGAGGGAGGGGGCAGAGTGGTTTAGTGTAGTAAAAGGATTTGTAGCTGATTAAGGGGATACTCCAGCCTTACTGTTAACCTTTTAACAACCAGAGTGGCAGCTATCTAGAGATTTCAGAGACGCTGTTCATTGATTACATTTTTGTGAAAAGGGTTGACATGTCCTTTAAGTCATACTAAAAAATACAGATATATTTTCTCTTTGAAAGGAGGAAAGAGATTAAAAGCCCTTGAAAGAAAAATCAAATACATTGATGGATGAAGCAGCAGAATGAAATATACTTTGTACCAGAGGGAAAATATCAAATAAAATAATAATTTACAGAAGTCTTGTGAAAGTTAAAAAAAACTAAACGGTTTGTGCAGTAAATAACAGGCACCAATAGGTACATTCATCAAGCTGAGATAAACAGAGGAGGTATTGCACTCTCAGACATGACCTTATATCCATTAATTCTATGTTATTCTATGTGGCTGATTTGTCAAGCAGAGCTTTGTCTATCCCTGCCTTTCTGAATCAGTTTTATAAAAACAGCATTGCATGAAATGATATCTCAAAGCGAGAATGATTGGCACTCTTTCCAATATACAGCAGCATCTGAGCCCAGTCTTATTTTGTACATGCACACACACATGACTGTACTCACTCTAAAAAAGGACAAATGAATTAGATTAGTGCACAATGCCAAGGTAAAGTTAATGTAAACACCTTCCCCCATATGTAATAAAGGCACAAAATTTGCCCAAGAACAGTAACCCGTAACAACCTATAAGATGTGCAGCTGAGTAAAACATGCATTAATTTCTATAGGTTACTGCTCAGGTGCAAATTTGTGTTATTGTTGACTTCATGATATAACACAATAATAAACATTTGGAGGACACACTACTATTAAATTGCTCTGTAATGGAAAATTTTATTTGAAATCTTCCAATGCCAGTTGCAGAAACAAAGAACATGGTGCAGGCTTTATTTGGCCTCTGAAATGTTAATATTAAAATAGCTTTGGGAGGATATACGTTTGAAATCAATGCAATGGGCATTGTACATAATCTTTTAGGAAATCCATACCTTGCTTTTACTACTCGTAATATCAAGAATGTAATAATTTTAAACTGCATACTTACCCTGCCCTATATATAAGACCAGCCCTCCTCACTGCTGGTGCCTGAGCATTGGTCACCATTGAGCACTGAGTTACCATACTGTTCCTACTCTGCCTCCTGTTCTGATTCTGCTCTTTCCCTGCCCTTGTCTTGTTTTTGTTCCCCCTTTGTTCTGCTCATCCTTCTCTGTCCTGCTATGGTGCTGAAGGACTCACTTCCCTCCTCTACAGTGCCCTACCCATCTGTGGCAATATGTTTTCAATGTAATTTTCTATATTAAATATTATAACAGATTTATCAGGTTCATCTGTTGCATAAAATCATTTTAATCATAGAGATGCCAACCCTGAATGTCAAAATCTGTGAATGCTCTGCTGATATTCTAACTGAGAAACGTTAAGGGATGGGAATGGGTCTAAAACTTGCCATTTGTGAAAATATCAGGTAAAAAAAATGTGCTCATCTCTGCCATCTACTTTAGCAAGTGTAGTTTACCTGTGTAGCAAAATGTTGTCTTTGCTTTTACATGCTAACCTCTAAGGCAAACTGTTTTACAAAAAATGCAAAAAAATGATATATATATGAGGTGGTTACAGTTTCACAAATCTTCTTCTGGTCAGAATAATGTTAAACCATATAGCAGTTTTTAAGAGGCATAATGCTGATATGGGATTTGTAATAATAATTTTTGTTGAGCTCATGCTTTTCAGTAATTCCGACCATGGTTCACTGGAGTCTCATATTTACAATGGATCCCTGCCGTCTAATAGTCTTTCAGACATTTAGCATTTCACATTTTAACAGCACTAGGTACCTTTCCAATTCACCCAGTTTCTATGTGTTTTTATTCCGCTACTTCAGTCTATATAATCTATTAAATGGAACATATAATTTAAAATGTACTTGATATTAGTTTAAAGAAAATGAAAAGACAAGAAATCCTTTGCACTCACCCATATCAATGTATTTAGGGCATTTTTGCACACAGTTCTTTAATAAATACCCTCCCCTTTAAATGAAATATGCATTGTTTGTCCATATTTTGTAATATATTCAAGTGCATCAACATCATCCCAGGTCTGGCTAGTCCAGGTATGATTGACTCAGTCTTTTTAGTCCCTACGTCTACTCACAGAAACAAAAATTTATTTATCCGTGTCAAATAATAGTGGTAATAAATGATTCTTTGTAATTTTTTCTTTATTTTTCTATTCTTTATTATTCTTCAAATTATTTTTGCTGGCATATTTCCAAAAGTCTTAATTATGTTTCTTCATATTTGCAGTTACATAGTACAGGGATGGAACTTGTTGTCTAATAAATTTGGGGCCTGGGGTTGTCTAGATTAGGAATCCATAATTTACATCTCCAATAAGGATTGAATATTTCTTGGCGAGGATCACGTAAAAAATAAGTTTTTATTATAACAGAGGGAAAATGATAATTTTAAAAAGTATGAATTGATTAAAATGGAGTCTATGGCAGATGTCCTTCACATAATTTGGAGTTTTCTGGATAACGGTCTCTGGGTAATGTTTCCATACCTGAACAAAGTTAATCTGGGTTAATAAGAGAAAGCTCCATAAGCAAATTATTTCAACTAGATGTAAGGCAAAATAAAGCTGTTTTGTGCCTTACTATTATCATGCACTGATTTACAAGAATCATAAGCATGCTTAGGGATGTAGTTCAACAACATAAGAGTTGTATAGTAAAATATTGCATAAGAGCTTTACAGGAATCCTCCAATGAGAATCCTGATTGATCTATGCAAATCTGTCTCTATGTTCTTTTTTCCTGTATCTGGAAGCTTTAACCACAGTTTCTGTATCATAGAACAATGGAACAGCAGTATTGTCACGGAGAGCACCCACTACAAGAACAAATGCCAAGCACCCTGGTCTCTGCTCGTACTTCACCAGTAGTGTGACCGCCTTTGGCTTTGGGAGGAGCCCTCAGCTACTCAGATGTCACCTGGACTTAAACAAGAGGTGCAGGGCAGGAGTTCTGGCCAGCAATGGGGCATGACGGTATAGAAAGTCTTTAAGGCCAAAGGTCACGATACAGACAGGAGTAGGCAGATTCGTGGTCAGACTGGCTGGGTCAAAGCAGGCAGATGGCAAGGATCGTCAGGCAGGCAAAGGTCAAAACTGGGTAATCAATCAGACGAGGATGAGGCAAAATCGATAGTCAAATAACAGGCACAGGTCAGGCTATAGATAACAGAGTTGTCAAGAGTCAGGCAGGGTCAAACACCGGAATCCGGAACAGAATAAGCAAGCAGGATACAAGAAAAAGCACCACTAGACCACCAGGGTAAGGTTTCCTTACAAGTATGTCCTCTCTTGTGATGATTGGCTAAATGTGATATTATGAAGTCAATATTATGCAATAGTCTCTGTATTTTAGATAAAAGTATGGTGGTTGACATAGTACTAATGGTAATCAGTATCTTCTCTGACAAAATTGTGGAAAAATTTTATGATTTAGACACCTAACCTGAATTATCTTTTGGTACAAAGCTTTCTTCTAACTTTTAAACCATAATGTAAAGAGTACTTGTCATTATATGAAAACACCTTTTACACAAGAATTTGAGAAGAATGTGATTTTAACTTCAAGGCTGATTACAGTATGTTAAATCAATAGCAGATTTATTTAATATCATTAAACCAATTTGCCACTTTCTATTATGCTCACATGAATGTGCAATGTGTCTTCTGAAAATACATTTTTTGCTTTTCCCCGAAACAAACTACTGTGCTGTTGCTTAGTAATTAGTTTTACTGTGTTTTGTGCAGTGCATGGCTTTGCTGGCAGATGTGACCCTCAAATGGGATTTTGGCTATCCGTGACCTGCCTGACAAATAGATAGCTTTTACTTTGTGATCTTATTACTAAGGGTCCTGCTTATGAACATACAGGTCTTTCAATGCAATTCATGCTAATGTGTACGTAGCCCATTTCTCATTCTAAACCCCTACTTCTGTTCATATATAACCCTAAGGTTATAACATTTTACAGGATGAAGAAACATTATAATTTGTTTCCATAGCTAAGCCCTACTTTTAGTTTAGTTACTTCTAGATAGCAAATAGAATTGCAGTGTGTAAACAAAAGAACTGCTAAAATGACCTTGAAGTTTCACCTAATAGCAATTAAAACAAGCCATGGCCAAATAAAAAAAATATCTTATTTGTGGTAAAGATAGTAGTTGATAATTGTATCAGAAATTGTACCTCATTTATCCACCCACAGGCCATGAGGAAAAGGGGTTAACAAGTGGCTCCTATGATCCTCTGACAAAATATCTTGAATTGGAGCAACATTTTTGTTAAAAGGTTACATCCCTTTTCAAGTATTGTTAGACCCATTACTAGTTTGAGGTACAATATATTTCCAAAAATACGTGGCTCCCCATCTAAGTATTCGATTTTGATGAAAAAATATTATTATTATTAGGTGCCCCTACATTATATAATAACAAAACTATGTATCATGTTCAAGTTAGGCTGACTCCAACCCAGCTGATAACATGGGAAGTTCATTTGTGCTCTGGAAGGTACAGTATATGTTCCCTTTTAGGGAAAATTCCATCACAACATTACTAAGTCGAATTAGAAATTACCCATAACCCCAACCTAACATATTTTTAAGCTTTGGTCATTGATAATTGTAGGGCTCTTATAACTTTTTGGTGGAGGAGAATTAGGCCATACCACAGAAATAAGGCTATTAAAGACACAATCTTGAACAATTGGGAGGTGGTGGCCAAAGACAAGACACTAAATAACATAGTTCCCAGGAGGCCGAGATTTAGTTATGCCAGAAATAAGAACCTCAAAGAACAATTGACTCCATCAGATCCGGTGGAGAAATACAGCAGACCCCAAAGACAACATTTTCTAACAGTCCAGCCAGGGGTGGACAGGTGTACAGGGTGCATGACGTGCAATATACTAATCTTGGGGAAAGTATTCTGTCACCCAAGATCAGGTAAAAAATATTAAATAAAACACAGACTGACATGCACATCAACGGCAGTGGTATATATATATAATTAAATGCCCATACGGCCTTATATATTGTGGCAAAACAGTCAGATAGTTAAAAGAGTGGATAAATATGCATAGGGCCAGCATAAGAGCTGCACTAGATACTGACAGGAAAATTGATCCAAAAAAACAGGATATTGCACAACAGCCAGTGGCTTTCAGGTACATGCCAATAGACCACATACCAAAACCAGCAAGATGTTGATAGCGTGAGGCTTTCTGGATATTTGAACTTGATTGTGTTGTTCCCAATTACAGCTTGGTTGTTTCTTGAACCGAAGGACTGTGTTTCTTAACCTCACAGGAATGTATCAAAACTCAATGTTAGTGATGGGCGAAACGGGCGCGTTTCGCTTTGCCGAAAAATTCGCGAATTTCCAGAGAAATTTGCGAATCGGCGAAAAAAATCGCGAAACGAGTCACGCGTCATTTTTGACGCGCGTCGCGTCGTTTACGACTTGCGTCGCGTCTTTTTCGGCGCGTCGCGTCAAAAACGACGCGCGACTCGTTTTTGGAGGCAAATTTTTGCCCGCGAATTTTTTCTGCCGCTTCGCGAATTTATTCGCCAGCGGCGAATCGCGGAAATTCGCCGCGAATTCGCCCCTGGCGAATAAATTCGGCCATCACTACTCAATGTGAATGAATCTCGAATCTTTGAGTATTGTGTTTTTATTGGTAACAAAGTTTTCTTTTTTTGTGGCAATAATACTGTATGTACACATTGTAACATGGACATTGATTGGTACACTGACACCCAGTGGTGAAAGAAGAAAAGGACTCTTGCTTTTCAATTTGGAAAGTTTTCTTGGCTTCACACAGGACTGTATTTGGACTGATGATGTCACAGTGGCGCCAAATTCACCTGGGGGAGGTGAGTATTTATTTGTGAACAGTGCAAAAGCACGATATCCGACCGAAACGTTGGATGTACAGTACATGTAATAATAAAAGCATTTGAGCACTTTGAACAAGGAGTGTGTGGATCCTTTTTATTATACACACATATATATATATATATATTTTTTTTTTTACAAAATCAAAGAATGCAGCTCATCCCCATGTTGCAATTAAAACCAGTTGGGTACGTGGGGGTGTGGCTCATATCACATACTGAATTAATTACCCCAGCACTCCCATTATATAACCTTAAGGAACAAATAGACTCTTTTAGTTACATGGTTTGTACAAAGTATGCATAAGCTGATGCACCCCTCCAAGGCAGTGTCCAGGAGGCAGAAGAGGCAGAAAGCACAGTAAAGCTGCTCCCATATTCCTCTTGCTTCCTCTTATTCTCCCCATATTTTGCTGCATTCCCACTCCTCTAAGTAATATTAGTACATGGGTGCAAGTACCCACTATTTTGTCATTATATGGGTGTGAATAAACAGTGTTTTTCACTGTGCACTGTGTGCTTTGAAAGTTCCCTGCTTCTTACCAAAAAAATAATGCACTCAGATGCTAGTACCCCCAGTCTCTCCCTGTATATAATGCACTTGGGTGCCAGCACAAGGCTTATAATAAATGGCAAATCAACAAAATGGTTATTAAGTACAAACTAGATTTGTGTGGTGCCATTAAAGAAAATGTTACTGTAATGTAATGTAATTATAATAGTTAATTAATAACTTATATTTTACATTAATTACAGTTAAGCGAGATGCCATGCATCACTCCTACCTAAGTGAAAAAAAGAATATTTTCTTTGGGTGGAGAAATACCATACCTGTAGGCCCAGACTGGCAATCTATGGGTTCTGGCAAATGCCAGAGGGGCTGCTGTAAGTTGCCATAGACAGTGACTACTTATTGGGCTGGTGAGGAATCAGCTTATGTATACTTTGTACAAACCAGGTTACTAAAAGAGTCTCTTATTACTATATACAGACATTTTCCCTTCCCTGTATACATATATATATATATATATATATATACAGATGCAGTCACTGGGATTTGTAAGCTAAATGCGTCGTGACTCAGGGCTAATTGAAGAAACTGTGTTATCTAAAGTTATCTTAACTCATTTAATGCATTTAACCTTTTCATTAGCATACCAAAGCACCATTGTTTTCAATGGTGAAATCTTTAATTGGATGGGATGCTGTGACACAATATTCTGTGCTAAGTGGGATAAATGGGTTAGATGAGTTAAGGCACGACACATTTAACTTACAAATCCAAGTGACTGCATCTGTATATAAAAGTCCATATATACAACAGTAACAGCACTCTCGCCTAGTTCATTAGTTCGCTGTGCTCGTCCTTAGGGTTTCCTGTAAAACCCTCACAATGAATAGAGTAAGCAATAGACAGCACTCGCTTATAAATTGCAAAAAGTTGTATTAAATAGTAAAAGATAACATCACCATATTTGTGCACACATCGATAGCGACATTTCGGGCCGGAACGGGCCCTTTCTCAAGCCATGTGGAACAATGGTATAAAGTTCAATAAACATTCACGTGGGTTTATAAAGTCCATACTAGGAAATTACATAGAAGCATAATGTATTATTCATTATTCTCCAAACAGGGTTCCTGCTATGTGAGCTACAGTATATGAAATGTGTAATCTAAACTGTGACCGACTCATATCAACATAAACTCCAAACAATGTATGAACCACAATTTATTACAATTTAAGACCTAGTTGCAAGATACAGAAAACATATATGAATCACAAAAACAGATACAAATTGTAATCTTTGTTTAAACCATTTGGATGTAATGAATGAAATTTATTAATCCACCACACCTCTCTTTGTTTTAACTTCAATTCACGATCTCCTCCTCTTTCCAAGGGAGGTACCATTTCTAGGACAGTGAATCTCAGTTGTTCAACAGTATGACCCTTTTCTTTAAAATGTTTTGATAATGGCAAGTAGAATTCTCCAATTTAATGGTTGACTTATGTTGGGAAATACGTGACTTGATTTTCTGCACTGTTTCCCCAACATAGATCTTGCCCGCATGGGCAAACAATTGCATATACAACAAACAGGGACAGGCAAGTATGATAGCCTCTAATTGAAAATGACTCACCTGTGCCAGGATGTGTAAATGCTTTCCCTTTTATAACATGTCTGCATTGTTTACAATCCAAACATGGATACATACCATTGTTACGCTGACCTAAAAATGTGCCCTTTTGCATCTTTTCTTGTGGCTTAAAGACAGTTAATTTGGATCCAATAGTTTTGCCTCTTCTATATCATATCAATGGAGGAGAAATAAATTCTCGCACTGTGGTGTAAGCTTTATGCAGAATACTGTATACCAATGTTCTTGTAAAATCTTATTTATTTGTCTATTTAAGTCTCCATATTGTGTAACAAAAGTAATTCTAGGATTTTTAACTTCTTTAGATTTTTTGTGTTATATAGCCCTTTCTGCTCTATCCAATATTTTAGAAGGATAATCCCTCTGTCTAAATTTAGTTCTCATTTGTTTAATCTGTACATCCCTTACTACGGGGACACTGACCAATCTGTGCACCCGTGTGAACTGGCTAATAGGTATATACTTTTTGGTATGTATTGGGTGATTACTTTTAAAGTGCAGTAACTGATTCCGATCAGTCGGCTTAGAGTACAATGTTGCCTGTAGACCCCCTTCTCTGTATACCAATACATCTAGGAATGAAATTTCTTTGGAACTATATGACATGGAAAATTGAATAGACTTATGGAACCCATTGAGACAATTGTGGAACTGAAATAGGGATTCAACGTCACCCCGCCATATCACGAAAATATCATCAATGTATCTCCACCAGGCCACACAGTGGTCCCGGAAGAATGCATCTCGATAGATGTAATGTTCTTCAAGCCAAACCATAAAGGTATTGGTGTCTGATGGGGCGACGTTTGATCCCATCGTGGTTCCACGTAACTGCAAATAAAAAACTCCTAAAAATGTGAAGTAGTTCATATGCAATATAATCTCTAATGCTTCCAAGAAAAAATTAATTTGTTCAGATTGATATTGTTCACTTTTCCACAGTATCCATTCACATGCTCTCAAACCCTCTTCCAAGGGCTGAAATGAGAGGAAATGTTAGTTGAACAGAAGGGTAAATTTGTGTTATGTTAGCCAATGTGAGGTAGCAACAAGCCATATGCAGAATATGTAATAAAACATTGGCCAACAGTATCTAGCGATGAAGGCATCAAAACAAAAAATATAAAAAAATAAATAAAACAAAAAAGGAAAATTTAGCAATTCACAAGTTAAGACCCCCTTTATTTAATCTGCACTCACTTTTCACTTTAGCACTCTGTACTGACTTGAAACTATTCCTAGCTAGAAAATAAAAGTGGCTGCAATATACTCAAAGCACGAGTGCTAGTTTGAATTTATTTTTAAACTCCTGCAGTTTTCTCCACGAACAATTCAACCAGTTAGTGAATAGCATGGCAGTGAGTCCCTACAAAGGACATTAGGTTATAAATAGGAACTTAAATCACTTCATTTATTACCCCAAAATGTTACAAACTGAAAAAGAGTAAGAAGACGAAAAAATAATGATTCGTTAATCAAAGCAATTTGTATATAATATATACATATTTGTATGTAAAACAAACATATACTTAGAAATTTCATTTTCTAATGTAATGCATTTACTTTTTTTTAAGTAGTGAAGGTCATGCCTGATCTATGCTCTCAGAAGTTATTACAAGCTGCTTTCAATGATTTCAAATTATAGAGAAGGCTATTAGACCAACAGGCTGACTCACTCACTTTTGCTATTAATAAAGAACTCATCTTTGAGATTTTCCGCACGACTGTATAGATAACCTGAATTTGTGTGGAACTCAGCAGTTCAAAATCAGAGCTCATTTAACAAGCAGAATCTAATGTTCATTAGCAGTAAGTAGATTATTTGCTACAGTATTATGTCTGGGATCTCTACCCAGTGCAGGAGAGAACATCTGCATTCTTCATATTTTGTTTTATTATGTGCAGGTGGCAGTCTGTATAATCATAAATATTTTGGCAAACCATGTGATAAATTCTTGTTATCTTAATTTCCTTATTTGGTCCTATTTGTAAAGGGATAACAGCTGATATTTAAACTTTTTGGATAAGGATAACTTTAAAGGGGATGTTCACCTTCAGAACACAGTCTAAATTTGAATAGCCCCGGTATGAAAAAACATTTATAAATCTTTATTATTTTAAATGCTTAGTTTTGAAGATCTCCCCTTTAATAGCATTTATACCTATGCATTTACTTTATTTGCTAAAAAATATAGAATAGAAATAAAAGATTTTACACAGTCAACCTTTTCAAATAATTCTAATATATATCTATGCTATAAGAAGCATTGTTTAGCAGATCATAAATGCAAGCACTCTAAGAAAGAAGGTGTAACCCTTTCTTGGCTAAAACACCCTACGATGGCCAGGCAGATAACAGAAGTCTGTCTTCCACAGGATGGGCCTTCTTCAAGTGAAAGGGGAAAGGGAGGTATTTTAGAAAAACAATTCTTGTGCTGTTGTGTAGATAATAAGATATACAGTATGACAACACAAATTGAAGTGAATGGTGGTTAAAATTATTTTGATGAGCGACATTTTTGACACAACCCAAAATTTTTACATGCACAACTCTGGAGGTCTTGATAAAGGTCTTAGATGGAGACCGAAACGTTGGCCTGTTTTTAAAATGATTAAATAAAATACATTTTTTATCTTTTGAAAAAGTTCCGGTGTGCTCCTATACCTGTGATATATCGATGAGCTTATACATGGAAGCACCCGGTTAATTTAATCTGGTGAACGGAGTGCGGGAGGATTTTTTGGATTTGCTATATATATATATATATATATATAATTAAAACAATATGCACATAAGTAACATAAGTATATCCATGTATATCATTGTTACAATGTTGAAAAAGGAGTAGCATAAAGAGGGGAGAAGAAAGGGAGTAAGGGGGATAAAAGAAAAGGAAAGCATAAGAAGGTGTAGTACTGGTGAACTATTCTAATGCACACAGGTTTTTTTTTTTTTAAAGACTCCCAGATCACTGAACACATCCGCCCGGTTTGACAGAGGAAGGCCAAAGAGGAAGTTCTACCCCTTACCAAACACTATATTAAAGTGTGACAGGAAGTGGTCATCAACCTGTGGTCCAAGATACAGCAGCTATGCAAACATGCAGAACTAAATATAAAAGCTTCCGCCTTGGAAAAGGAGGTGTAGGGATTTAAAGTATACTGACATGAAAAAAACTACTTTTCAAAATATTAATGTACATTAAGAGGCACATTGATTAAAAGTTGAATTTTGAATTCTTTTCAAAATATTAATGTACATTAAGAGGCACATTGATTAAAAGTTGAATTTTGAATTCATTTGAGGTTTTTTAAACTCCTTTAAATTCGAATATTCTCAAATACCATGAATAATGCAGCCAGTTCTGCACCCATCATCGGTATGTGCTTTAGAATAGTGATGGGCGAAACGGCCGCGTTCCAGAGAAATTCGCGAATTTTTCGCCAATTCGCAAAACAAGTCGCGCGTCGTTTTTGCCGCATTTTCGCCGCGAATTCGCCCCTGGCGAATAAATTCGCCCATCACTACTTTAGAACACACAATATTTACATAGCATTTATTTAGTATCTCAACATCTGCTAAACTGTAAGAAGTAAGTATAAATGTCTTCTTACTTCTTTTTATCTGAAAAATAAGTCAACAGAAGAATTTAAGAATAGAAAAATAGGATTTAGATCTATTCAGTAGTAGAATGATAGATTTTGTTCACATAAAATAAAAGGGATTTATTTAGAAAGCAAAGAATGTGAAAAAAGAAATCTTATCTTTGGAAAGGCACACTATTTATAGTATCTGCTCACTGTCTAAATTTGCATGTGAGAAGGGGAGAGAGCCAGACTTTAGTTAACATTTAATTTAGTTTTTAAATATACGTAAATGCTTTTAAAATAACTTACCAACACACTATATTTATAATTTTAATTTTAAATGCACAACATTATCATAACCCCTATTGTCCATCTATAAATGTAGACATGTAGGAGCACCCTTAGGTCAGTTGTCCTGGACGCTGGTAAAAAGGGTATTTCAATGTGTGTGAGTTTCAGCTAGTTCCCGAATTAGTGTTGCGTTTGGTCCTACACTATCCATTAGAGAGCCATTAGAGAGCCAGGGAGGAGAAATCAAGCTCCACACTATGGATGGTTGCCATGTCGCCTTTTCTGAGGAGAACAGGAAGTGTATTTTCAGTAAGTTATTTCTTAATAAAGGCCTTGCAATTTTAAATTTTTATTTGTCTTGGTGTTTTTTTTTCAGGACAGTTACTGTTCCTTTAATTTTTCAGGATTCATTGAGGTCTGGCATGGTGCCAAGAGACTGGCGAATTGCTAA
>CM044442.1:72085971-72107430 GCA_024363595.1 Xenopus borealis
GTGTGTATGGATGCTGGGTTTTCATTTGGAGGGGTTGAACTTGATGGATTTTGTCTTTTTCAACCCAATTGAATTATGTAACTATGAAACTGACCATATCCAATCTGACCTTTGTCAAAAAGGGGTTGGAGCTGTCTTTGCATGGTATTTTTGCTAAATTAAGGAATGGGAAACTTACCAACCATTCTTATCATAATCTTATATTATAATTCTTATCATAATACTCATCATCTCAGACCAACTCCTTACTATGTCCTGTCTACCCATTCCTCCCTTTCAGCTATCTGGTTCCATGTGCTAGCTATATCTACATTATATGAAATATGATGCACTCTATGAGGCCGATTTACTATATTCACGTGAAGGATTCGAAGTTTGATAGAATTCGATCGAATTTCGAACGTAGGATTTCTTCGTTTGGTTGAATATGTGAATTTTAGCATATTCGATCATCGAATAGGGAATGGTCGAACTATCGAATACATTGAATAGAGTAGAATGGATGAATGGAAGCACTCCCATAAGCTTCTGAGACTACAGTAAGTCCTGATCGAATAGGATTCATACGATCGAAGTCTTCAATCGTTCAAATCGTACGAATCATTCGAATGATCTAATGATTTATTTGTTCAGTTGAATGATTTATTCGACTGATTGAATAGATTTGTATTCGATCGTCGAATGATCGAATATCGAATAAAAGGTAGCCTAGAACTATTCGATTAACTAATCGAATGTCGAATAGAAACTAATTATTTTTAGGGAATAATAGTAAATTTGCCCCTTTGTCTATAGACATGTTGAACCTGGTGCAATCATGAAAAGATTTTTGAATTACAGTACCTAAATAAATACATTCATGAGACTTTAAAAATAGTAACATAGTTATATAGTAAGTTTGGTTGAAAAAAGACACACATCCATCAAGTTAAACCTTTCAACAATTTTAACCTGCGAAACTGCTAGTTGATCCAAAAAAAAAACAAATTTCAGTAATGTCCTGTCCTGAGAACTAGAGATCAAAACTGTACAACATATTGTAGATGGGGCTGTGATACGCCGAGAGATTTTCCCATTCTCTTACCTCCCGGCGCACCTCCTCATGTCTTGTGCGCAGACACGCACTTCCTGGTTTGCGCTCCCGGTATCCTGCCGTCTTGACACTGAGTGTCATGGCATCATTATGGGGCCAAATTTGAATCCTCATCGCCTTTAAAACCCACTCCTCCATTTTTAAAGTTGGTTCCAGATCACCTGTTCCTGCCTAAGCGTATACTGTACTTTGACTTTTATAATCCTGGTTTTGACTACTGCCTGATTCCTGACTATGATTACTGCCACCTGCCTTTAACTTGACTATACCTACTCTTAATCCTACTGTTACCTCATTTACGAACTTGTTTTGCACCCAGGGCCTCTCCAGCCATGAGGCAAGGTGAGAACCTTGGCTCAGGTGGCATGGAGCGGCCAGTTACCAGGGCCGGCAAAAAGCCACCTCTGGTAATTTTAATAGCTGAATTTCTGTTTTTTAAAACGGAAATTCGGTTCTTCTAGTTCTTCTAGTGCAGCGAGCTCCTCCTCCACCCGCTCCAACGCTATAAGTTCAAAGCGTGGAGCGGGAGGGGGGGGCGGCAGCAGCCCCAGAAACCCCTGTTCGCACCACCTGTCTGGTTTCCGCAGCAGTAAGCCCAGCCCCAAAAGGGCATCGGTGAACACCGGAACCCACAGGTTATCCCTGTGTGTCCACTAAGGTACCATCACGATACAAAGTTCCTGAACGTGATTGTTACAGGGGCCTCACAAGTGCTCTATACAGTGGAAGAATTACCCCCACCATGAATCTATGCCCCTTTTAATACCTTATTTGCCTTTGAGGCTGCTGACTGGGATTGCTTGCTACAGTTTATTATCTACAAGGACTCCAAAATTCTTTTTCATTGTGGATTTTAATAGTGCAGTCCCATTATGGGTACAAGTGGCTTGGATATTTTTACATCCCAGGTGCATGACTTTAAACTTATCAACATTGAATCACATTTGCCACTTAGCTGCCCAGATTGTCAAGAATTGGGCTGAATAATTTGTGTCATCTGTAAACACTGCTACATTATTTACAGTACCCTCCCCTAAGTCATTAATGAACAAGAATAAATGTGGGCCCAATTCCAAGCCCATAGCGACGCCACTAAGAACCTTACGCCAAATAGAGAATGTACCATTAGTTTCCTATCCATTTGCAAACACCTTCATTAACCCAACAGACCTTATTTTAGAATGTAATCATTTGTGAGGCATGGTATCAAACACTTTGGCAAAATGCTAATAGATCACTACTACTCTACTGCTCTCCCACTGTCCAGCATCTACTTACCTCATCATAAATAGAAATCAAATTTGTATGGCATTACCCATCCTTCATAAAGCTATGCTGATTGCTGATCATAATGCCATTAGGACAAAATTTTGAATGTGATACCTTTACAAGCCTTTAAATAATTTGCCCACCACAGATGTCAAATTTACTGGCCTATAATTTCAAGGCTGAGATCGTAATCCCTTTTTAAATATTGGAATCACATTGGAATGATAAAAAATTAGGAAAATTAGACTGACTCTGCAAATCAAATAATCCCAAGGGCAGGAGGTGGTGATTGCCATTGATACCTATATATATATTTTGCTATTATTAGAATGCAGTAGAAGACATGTAATGGATACACTGATTAAACGGTAACACCAAAAAATGAAAGTGTTTTAAAGTAAAGAAAATATCATGTAGTGTTTCCCTGCACTGTTAAAACTGATCTGTTTGCTTCAGAAACAATACTATAGTTCATATAAAGAAGCTGCTAAGTAGCAATGGCGGAAATTGAAAATCGGCTATATGGCACAGGATAAGTAATGGATAACAGGTAACATTATGTTCTACAGAGCTTATCTGTTGTGTAACTTGAGCCTTTTCTCCTTTGACTAGTTGCCTCCATAGCTACACAACAGCTTATTTATATAAACAATAGTTGTGCTTCTGAAACAAACACTGCAGTTTTACCAGTGCAGGGAAACACTGCATTATATTTTTATTACTTTAAAACAATTAAAAAATGTTATGTTACTGGTCCTTTAAGCTTCTTCTCTCTCTGTATAAGGTGGGGCTATAAATGAATAAATACATGATCCTCATTGTTAAAGATTGTCTAAGGGATCCTAATGAGTATAATATTTTTTTAAACATATCTTCCATCTCACACAGGGCCTGACTGCTTTTATTATTATTTCTTTTTATTATTTACTCTTCTATCTATTCTCTGTGAATAATTTATACCCAACAAATTCCAAGAGAAGGGATGGAAAATATATGATACCAATCCTTTATTTCTCCTCCTTTTAACACATGTTGTGACTCCTCTACAGCTTAAGGACATAATATAGATTTAGGGGACTGTTTTTATTATAGACTAGTTTATTGTCCATTTATACAGTATACTCAAAATCAGGAACTACCACATATGCTGATACTGACTTTTGGCCTATGGAAAAAAAACACTTATTATTATTTTAGTTGTGCGTCAAGAGTTTAAATGATTCATACATATAAATCATCATTGATACTAGGATTCACTTTTCTTCTTCAAAAAAGACTTACTGCGTTATACATATTGAAATTAATAATACATTTATCTTGTGCAAAATGCAATTGACAAAAGGGCATTACCCATGTTTTTTTGGGATAGGGAGTTGCAATGAATAAAGCCTAAAAGGGAATTTTCATACCATAGGTGGCTCAGTTTTTGCAAATTACAAATTCCAGATGGAAGATAATAACTAGAGGGTTCACTTTGCATGCCTACCAAAGCTGTGGTGACTGGCATTGAGCTATTTCAATGTATTTTATGGCATGGCAAGTATAGATTATCTGGTTTAATAAATATATACCAATAAGGCTGTGGCCAACCTCCAATAGGAATTATGGTCTCAGTGTCTACTATAAACCAAAAATAAATCTAAATGAACTTCTATTTGTGATAAAAACTCTTTTAGATTAGATGTAATAGATGTTTAAATAGAAAAGAAAGAAATAACACCCAAGGTAAAGTGAAGCGAGTTTTCAATTTCCCCAATCTGTTCCATCTGCACACTCTTCAAATATGCTTCCAATTTTATTGTATCATGAAGCAGAACCCAGGGGCAATAATGCAATATGTAGAGTATTATATGGATGCTGTAGGAAATAAACAATGTTGTCCTGAGGGTTAAGGAAATAATTTACAAAATGTAAATAAGAAACACACCATCTGTGCTTTTGCACACTACTCATACAGTACCATAAATATTATTGTCATATAAAGGAAGGGGGCTTCATGCTTAACACTTTGTTACACTCACACATTATTCTCTTTAGAATTAAAAGAATGAGCAATGAAATAAAACGTACTTTGCATTTGTGAATTAACCATACAAGAAAATTAAAATAATGGTTATATTAATGATTGCATATTATATCAGCATTTATCAACTAAAAGAGACAATGCTTTTTGTAAACCTAGTCCATGAAATTAAAGCTGGCAATCATTTAAAATAAATAAAAAGCGTATTTGTGTACAGGTCTAAGATGTTTAACATAGAAGCTATTATGCAGAATTTACATTTTACTCTTTAAAAACCACCTTAAAAGTAACTGAAACGGAAAACTTGGGCTTTTTGAAGTAATGCTTCCATCTCCTTTGGGACCTTTTCTTGATTTCACATGAGTTGCACATACACCTTTAATACACAAATGAAAAGTGAAGTCCTGGTGTTTTTGGTCTTTCTTCTCTATATTTCTACTATTACTTTATACCTAGGCATTGATGAAAGTGTGCTGTCCATTAGAACTCTCACTCTATATATACAGTTGTGCTCATAAGTTTACCCTACAAAAATTAATGATTTCTTAACTATTTTTCAGAGAATATGAATGATAACACAAAAACATTTCTTTCACTCATGGTTAATGGTTGGCTGAAGCCATTTATTGTCAAACAACTGTGCTTACTCGTTTTAAGTCACTACACAAACTACCCAAATTACCCTGATAAAAAGTTTACATACCCAGGTGACTTGGCCTGATACATGCACACAACTTGACAGAAAAGGGTTACAATGGCTATTAAAGGTAACCATCTTTACCTCTGATCTTGTTAGGAATTGCTCCAGGGAGGTAGGAGTTAAGCATGAAATGGCAGTTGGCCAATCAGTGGCGAGGGGAGGGTACTTAGAGCCTATGCGCAGCTGAGCCAGTTGCCAGTCAGTTAGTAATTA
This sequence comes from Xenopus borealis, assembly GCA_024363595.1. Classification (NCBI taxonomy): domain Eukaryota; kingdom Metazoa; phylum Chordata; class Amphibia; order Anura; family Pipidae; genus Xenopus; species Xenopus borealis. Next base: position 72,091,270 of record CM044442.1, read on the forward strand.
AGAGTGGAATAGCTTGCTGCTCGTCGGAGATTATTACCCACAACCACTATCAGCCTCTGGTTTCCTCTGCCCGCACTCGGAGCTTGGCCGCGTAAACCCTGCGACTTCGTTGCCGCTCCACTCTCTGCCAGCTGGTCTTCCCCAACTCCGCCGGCTTGTTCCCTGCCTGAGTTCCCCCTCTGATCGGTCGGTCATTGCACTGGTCCTGGTGCTGCTCTGTTGTGCTGAGTGCTCATTTGCCACACACAGCCCTGCTGCCTGTCCTTGTGCGCATGCTGATATTGCTGACCCCGCAACTGGGTCCCCCTAGAAAACCATAACAGATCTGTTTATTGTAATTAGTGGGTGTTTATAAAAGGTCAGTGACTTTCTGGACTCATGACAGACCCTTGCATCTTTCATCCAATGCTGCACAGATGTTTTTTGGATTCTAAGTCATGGGGAAAGCAAAATAATTGTCAAAAGATCTGCGGGAAAAGGTAGTTGAACCCTATAAAACAGGAAAGGGATATAAGAAAATATCAAAGGAATTGAGAAAGGCAATCAGCAGTGTTCACACTCTAATAAAGAAGTGGAAAATTAGGGGTTCTACCACAAGTGGAAAAAGGAAAAATCCACAAATAACTTCAGAAGAAATACAGGACTCTGAAAAAATGTGGTGTGGCTGTTTCAAGATTCACAGTAAGGAGGCACTTGAAGAAAGATGGGCTGCATGGTCGAGTTGCCAGAAGAAAGCCATTACTACACAAATGCTACAAAGTATCCCACTTACACTATGCCAAACAGCACAGAGACAAGCTTTAAACCTTCTGGCACAAAGTCATTTGGAGTGATGAGACTAAAATTTAACTTTTTGGCCACAACCATAAGCGCTACATTTGGAGAGAAGTCAACAAGGCCTATGATGAAAGGTAGACCATTCCTACTGTGAAACATGGTGGGGGGGTCGCTGCTGTTTTGGGGATGTGTGAGCTACAAAGGTACAGGACATTTGGTCAGAATTGATGGCAAAATGAATGCAGTAAGTTATAAAAAAATACTGGAGAAAAATTTGCACTCATCAGCCCGGAAGCTGCATATGGGACATACTTGGACATTCCAACATGACAATGATCCAAAACACAAGGTCAAGGCAACATGTCATTGGCTACAACAAAATAAAGTGAAGGTTCTGGAGTGGCCATCTCAGTCTCCTGACTCTGGGGAGACCTCAAACGTGCAGTTCATGCAAGGCAGCCCAAGGATTTACAGGAACTGGAGGCTTTTTGTCAGGCAATATACTGTATTAAGAATTGGGGTATGTCAATTTTTGATCAGGGTCATTTGGTTAGTTTATGTAGTGATTATGAAAAATATGCAAAAAAAAGCTCTGTGCTCATGAGTCTTTGGTAAAGAAATAATTTAAAATTTTTTCTTCCGCTCGTGCAACTGTTTTCTGCATTGGTTGATGTGCAATTCTGTATGTGTGTGTGCGTGCATGCATGCATGCATATAGAGCCCTCATTAGGATTAAGTGCAAAAAGATTTAATACAACATTTAACTCATTCCATGGTGATCTTCCTCAGGGAAAAGAAACTACAAGCTTACAATATATATTCATAATGCTTGGCTCTTGTTATGTCCTCTTATAGCCCTGATCATGATGAGTGGTTGAGCTTGAATGACTATTTTTTATCCTAATTATGCAACTATGTAACAAAAGTGACAATGTGCATAACAATGAATAAAAGCCTGCAAATGGTTATGGCCCACATTGCAAGCTAGGAACACTCTGCATCCTTTGTATGATGAAATTTATAGCAAGGTAACAGTTTGCTCCTAAAGCTAATTTAGCATAGACATTGTGCCCAGGGGACAACTGAATAAAAGTGGTTTATAATTATATTTACAAAACTATATTGCTTAAAATCTAGACAGCACTAATTGAATATTTGTAGTGATGGGCGAATTTATTTGCCAGGCGCGAATTCACGTCGAATTCCCATGATTCACCAAAAGCAAATAAATTCTCGAAATGCCAGTGAAAATTCACAAATTTGCAAAATTCACAAAGTTTTCGGTGATGCGAAGCTGGATAGATTCGCCCATCACTAAATATTTGTTAAAGAAAGGAAGTTCATTTTAATAGAAAAAGGTTGGTGTTTCTTGTTGAATACCTATGCATCCTGTTTGAGAATCAGTATACAAGTGCTAGTTTCTCCATGCTTTTGTTTATAAATTAGCAGCTATTAGTGATGGGCGAATTTATTCGCCAGGGGCGATTTCGCGGCGAATTCCCGCGATTTGCCGCTGCGAATAAATTCGCGAAATACCAACAAAAATTCGCCAGCAAAAATTCGCCAAAAAATTACAGAAGTAAAAACTGTATGTTAATTGACATATACATGTTAATAATGTTAATCAATACAGGACTTCTACAGTCAAAATTGAGTTGAGATTATGGGGCAGATTCACTAAGATCCGAAAATTCCCCAGTGTAGGCTTCGCTAGCGTTCGCCACACTTCGCCTGGCTATGCAAATAAATTAAAGTGTGACTTTACGCTCAGGTTGGCGAATGGTAGCATAGTTGCGCTAGTTTTACTTCGCTAGGCAGAGCGCTGTTACGCTAGCGAAGCCTAATTTGCATACGGCGGGAACTTTAACTTATAATAGAAGTATATGTTACAGCCACTACACAAGCCCAGGAAACGTTTAATAAATTGTATAAAGCTGTCCTATTGCCCTACATGTGCCCCCTGTATAGTTGAGTTGCCATATGTTAGGAAATGTAGGGGGAAAGAAGGATAACCCCCCAAAAATATTATCGATCTTTTTCAGACTATCACTCTCCTATGCTAAAATACGCCAGCGTTTTTTTGGGACAGAAATTTTTTTTACATTTTTGTTCAACCTACTATCTATTGTATTGAACTTCGCCTGGTCTGACCAGGCGAAGTAACGTCTAGCGTAAGTGCTAATGTTGAGGAAAATGTTCATCTTAGTGAATTTGCGAAGTTACGATCCTTCTTCAGTGCGCAACTTCGCCTGGCGTAAGGGTGCGAAGTTGCGCAAGTCTATCTACTTCACTAGCGAAAATTCGCCAGAGCCAGTGTTAGTGAATTTGCGAAGTTGCGAAATGACGTCACGCTGGCGAATTAGCGCTAGCGTTAGACACGTCGCGCTTTAGTAAATCTGCCCCTATTGATTTTGGTTATATTAGTTTCTATCAATTACTAGATACTGTTTTATTATTACATAGAAAAAGAAAAAGACATTTTTAAAAAGTTTAATTATTTGATTATAATGGAGTGCATTGGAAACCTCTATTCCTTAATTTGGAACTTTCTGGATAACAGGTTTCCAATTACAGTAAAGGATCCCATACCTGTACTATAATCATACAGCCTCCTGGCAAATATGGTCAGAAGTGCTTCTGCCAGTAACTGCAAGCATCAAAAACTCTCAAGGCTTGCAGCCACACAAATGATATATGGAGCATGTCCTATATGTGCTCACTGATCACTTAAAAATATGTACTTGCATTATAATATACATTTGAGAAATTAAACAGAGAATTCACAATCATAGATTGTATATTGCTTTGTATATTATGCCTGCCTTGGCATAGTTTAATATGTATGTAGTTTGGCTTTTGGATTATACAACCAGTGCGGATGCTCAGGATGAAACATGAGCTACACCAGAAAAGCCATTTTCCTTTTGTATAAAAACTGTAAACACACAGGTTACAGTAATATCTTTATGGCATATTCTTTATCATTTGCCACAAAATATAAACTTAATGGTTTAAGTTAAAAAAAAAGGAAAGCTATAGGAAGTTTCATAATTTGTAAACCTCTATGCACTGTTTTCAATTTGTTGCGGTCGGGTGACCATTGCATCACTTCAATCAGCATGTCTCCTAACCTAAGGCAGGACCAGTCCCCTATACCAAAGAGTACACCATGGAAGATCCACAGAGTTATGCATTCAGAAGAAAGCTAGACCTAAGGGATTTCAAGGGCCTCCTTTTATTCATAATGTAACACCGGCTATCTATATTTGATTGTGGTGTGGGAGTTACTGCAATATTCATCCCAAATGCAGAGTATAGAGTATAGAGCTCTATACACAAAAGTAAGGTGGAGTTAGAATATCCCTGCAGGTTTGAGACAGAATAAACATCAACACAAAACGAGAAACTTGTGAATAGGGGAGTTATAGTTCCACAATAGATTAATCACTACCCCCACTCCCACTGGCAAACCAGTTCAGGTATTAACTTCCAAATTCAATTAACTCCTTATAGCTGGATAGTAGTTCATTAGTGGTTAAAATTGCAACCAAACAACAAAGACTGGGCCAATTTCACACAGCACAACAAAAAATATGTGCAAACTCACTTCTCCTTGGGTTTGGAGATAGTGTGGGACAAGTGTCCCTAAAAACACATAGTTAAAACCATTAGCATACGGTGGACGGAAAGTCACAATTAGAGGTTAGAAGTGGTAAAAGGTCAGGCCATGTACTGTATAATGACCTTAGTTAGTTATAATCAGTTGCTGGACCCCCGTGTTCCCACCCCTCCAAATAGCACCCCAATTGCGGCGTATTTACCTGTCTACGTGGGGAACGGGTGGGGGCTTGAATTGTCCAAAAGAAAATGTCTTTCACCTGGACATTTGTCTGTTGTTAGGTCACAACTACAAAGACCTTTTATACATTTATTAGAAAACAAAAGAAAAGGAATTTATACATTTTAAGGCAAAGTTAAACTAGAAATCTTAATAATTCAATGACTACAATATAGTCTAAATGCCCATCATTGGTTGAAATAAGCATTAATAAACTAATGGCAGGGAATTAATAACATGTGAATAGAATTTCTATAGACCAATGACATTTAGAGGAATGGGGTGAATGTAAAACCTTCATACAACCGTGAGGTGCCCTGCTATTCATAGTATAGATCCACTCTGCTTCCTTTTGAAGGAGTTTTCTATGTACAGATGAAGCCACTTTGGATTGTGCGTTTGACACAGAATAACTTAACTCAGACATCCCATTTAAATCCCATCCAATTAAAGAGTTCACCATTGAAAACAATGGTGCTTTGGTATGCTAATGAAAAGTTTAAATGCATTAAATGAGTTAAGATAACATTAGATAACACAGTTTCTTCAATCTGTCATGACGCATTTAACACACAAATCCAAGTGGCTGCATCTGTAAGTCGCCTACACATTTAGTTTTACAGACTCACACACCAAAAAAGTGCATAACCGCAGTATTTCCTTCATGAATAGTATTGACATGATTTGCTACTGAAGTGTTTAGCTTATGTTTCACATCTCCCACATGTTCCATAATTTTACGTCGGAACTCTCTGATGGTTTTACCCACATATTCTAAACTGTAATCACAACGCATCATGTAATTAATAAAACTTCTTATATGGAACAATGTATTATCAGTTTTTTTATTTACTGTAGTGGTTTTGAGGATGAATGGACATGCAACACCACATTTATAGCAACCCTTAAGTTTGTTCGTGAGCCAAGTTGTATGCGTGGGATTCACGTAGTAATAAATTTGCGAAACGCCAGCGAAAATTTGCCTGCCGAAAATTCGCTGGTATAAAAGAAAATGCGATGCGCGCCGAAAATGACACAACTCAAATTTTTCACCAATTCGCAAATTTAGTTGAAAATTCACAAATTTATTGGCGAAGCGAAACGGGATAAATTTGCCCATCACTACTTTCCTTTGTTCCATCTGACACTTTTAAACTCTTCACTTGGATAAAAGACTTACACCTGTTTGGTAGAAAACTTCTTTTACATAAACATTTTTCCAAAGCTTCTGTTCAGTCGGATGGGTCAATAGAGGAACATAGAGCGTTATAAGATCTCTGCCAGTTATTAGATGAAAATGAAAGTAGTAATGTGCACTATAAGGGCCCCTTCACGTCATTAAAAACCCAAGAGCAAATTCACTCCTCTGGGTTCTTTATGCCTCAGGGTAGAGGTCTTTATAGAGGCATGTATATGCGGCACTTCATACTTTACATACTACAAGGAGCAAACAACAATTCACCAACAATAATCTGTCTGGAAAAGAACGAAAAGGCCTCAAAGAATTGATTTCCAATAAAGATATTGTGATCAAGTTTAGTGATGAAGGGGAAAATATAGTGATTCAAGATAGAATAAGGGTTGATTTACGCAGTTGCCCAGTGATCCAACTAAAGAATTTCAGGCAGCCTTATCCCGTATTCTCAATAAAGGGTTGATAATTCAGGTTATCAATCAGAACGAGTTTGACTGTGAAATCGCCAGTCATCACCATGTTTTATACCATTCCCAAAATTCATAAAAACCCACTGTGTCCTCCAGGACGCCCAATAGTATCGGGAATAGGCAGTCTAACAGAACCCTCTAGTAAGTATATCGATGAAATTTTAAAACCGTTTGTTAACCGCTTACCATTGTTTATACAAGACACCACTGATGCCATAAGACGCTTGGAAGGAATAACTCTGGGCCAAGATCACTATATAGCATGCCTTGATGTTGAGTCCCTTTACACCAGTATTCCTCACAAGGTGGACCTTTTAGCTGTTAAGGATACCCTTAGATGAAGTGGAGAGCAATTTCAGGAACACAATAATTTTGTCATTGACTTGTTGGAATTTGTGTTAACAACAACTATTTTACATTCAATAAAAAAGTATTTCCACCAATTGAGGGGGACAGCCATGGGCAGTACCTGCGCGCCATCATATGCTAAACTATATTTGGGTAGGTGGGAAAGGAATTGTGCGTTCAATGATGACTTGGCGGAATATACACAACACATACCTCTGTGGGTGCCCTATATTGATGATATAGTGTTAATTTGGACAGATACTGAAGGTCAGTTCTCTGATTTTGTCAATGCACTCAATATTAATAACATCAATCTTAAGGTTACCTCACAAATTGATAAAAATATAGTGAATTTCCTTGAAATTCAAATTTACCGTTACTCAGAGTCCAATAATCTCTTCACCTCAGTCCATCGGAAAGAAATTGCTACTTACAGTTTATTACATGCCCAAAGTCAACATCCCAGAAACACTATACTGGGAATACCAACAGGCCAATATCTGAGAGTTAAAAGGCTATGCAGCGCTGTAGATGAGTGGAGGCTAAAAAACCTCTACTGGCATTTCAGAGACAGAGGCTACAGTCATAACTCCTTAAAAAAAACATATAATGGAGTCCTTGGGACAGATAGGACCTCTATTCCTGCTACAAAGGGAAACGCTACCCATTATAAGGAATCTAAAGTCATCAGACTGATTGGAGAAATTTTACAGATACTCAACCACCATTGGCACATTTTACAACAAGATACTGAGTTATCTGAATTTTAGGCAATAAACTAACAGTGACCTTCAGACATAGTTCAAATTTGTCTGATCAACTGACGCAGAGTTACTACGTGAATCCCACGCACACAACTGGGCTCACAAACAAACTTAAGGGTTGCTATAAATGTGGTGACTGTGTTGCATGTCCATTCATCCTCAAAACCACTACAGTAAATAAAAAACTGATAATACATTGTTCCATATAAAAAGTTTTATTAATTGTAAAACATCTGTTGTTATTTACATGATGCATTGTGATTGCGGTTTAGAATATGTGGGTAAAACCATCAGAGAGTTCCTACGCAGAATTATGGAACATATGGGAATGTGAAACATAAGCAAAACACTTCAGTAGCAAATCATGACAATACTATTCATGAAGGAAATACTGCGGTTATGGAAAACTCCTTCAAAAGGAAGTGGAGTGGATCTATACTATGAACAGCAGGGCACCTCACGGGTTGAATGAAGGCTTTACATTCACCCCAATCCTCTAAATGTCATTGGTCTATAGAAGTTCTACAAAAATTTTTTATTAATTCACTGCCATTAGTTTATTAATGCCTATTTCAACTGATGACGGGCATTTAGACTATATTGTAGTCATTAGATTATTAAGATTTCTAGTTTAACTTTGACTTAAAATGTATAAATTCCGTTTCTTTTGTTTCCTAATAAATGAATAAAAGGTCTTTGTAATTGTGACCTAACAATAGACGAATGTCCAGGGGAAATACATTTTCTTTTGGACTATTCTGTTTTGTTCCCTCTTCAAGAGTACAATAGTCTGTACAATCTAGTAGTGACATACAGTGCAGGCTTATTCTCGCTGATGTTCAGTCATTATGTTCCAATTACGTGCAGCCGTATCAAAACTCGCCGGCCCCTAGATATGACGTGTTTTTTGGTGCCATTAGGAGGGACACTAAGGGAGGGCTATTTAAAGCCTTGCCAAATGCAGCAGCACCATCTATACCCCTGAGGAAGCCTAAGTCTTGGCGAAAAACGTAGGCCGGCATTGGTGGACGGTGGGGGACCAGCTCCCATCCGCTCCCCACGTAGACAGACAGATTTTCTGTAACTGGGGAATGACTTGGAAGGGTGTGGATTTTTAGTGGTCCGGTGCCAGCTGTAATTGTTGAAGGATGGTAGGGGACCAGCCCCCACCCGTTCCCCACGTAGAGAGGTAGATACGCCGCAATTGGGGTGCTATTTGGAGGGGTGGGAACACGGGGGTCCAGCAACTGATTATAACTAACGAAGGTCATTATACAGTACATGGCCTGACCATTTACCACTTCTAACTTCCAATTGTGACTTTCCGTCCACTGTATGCTAATGGTTTTAACCATGTGTTTTTATGGACACGTCCCACACTATCTCCAAACCCAAGGAGAAGTGAGTTTGTACATTTTTTTGGTGTTCTGGGTGGACTTGGCCCAGTGTTTGTTGTTTGGTTGCAGTGAAGGCTTTTTAATGTTATTTATTAAAAGTTAAATTTTAACCACTAATGAACTACTATCCAGCTATAAGGAGTTAATTGAATTTGGGAGTTAATACCTGAACTTTTTTGCCAGTGGGAGTGGGTAGTGATTAATCTATTGTGGAACTATAACTCCCCTATTCACAAGTTTCTCGTTTTGTGTAAAAGTTGTCAGTTTATTTACATGGCATAGTACAAAACTGTGACAATAGACATTGAATAGATGAAAACATTGACCTTCACAAAACATACGCAGTAAACTGTTAAATACAAAAAAACTGGTAAATACATTTGTAAACACATAGCGTTTTGCAATAGAATATTTCAAAATTCTACCAAATTTCTTGGAAGCTAAAGAATCATTTAATGAATGAGGCTACTATCTTTTTTAGACCTACTGTAAGCTTTTATGTTTAAACAAAAACCAAACACCACCAATATGCAACCACTATAATAAATACTTGTAAAATAGTAGATCTTTAACCCATAATTAAGCCTGACTATATCTGGCAGTGCTAATGTTAGACATTAGCAAAATGTGACAAAATCATTTATACTTAAATCATTTATACTTAATTTATACCTATTTCTGTCTCAAAAAGGTAGCAAAAAGGTGAAATTTCAGTTTGTTTTTTCTTAATTTTATTCTCATTTGTTCTATCTATTGTGAATGAGCTTTGGAGTACAAGGCAAATATTCTGCAGTATGGCACAGAAGGCACAGAATGAATAACATTAAGTAAATCCCTTTTTTGTAAAATGGATCTAAAATGGAAATACTAAAATGATCATTTGGCTCTGGGCCAACAAACGGATTAAGTGGGATGGAGATCTGTTGGGAGAGGAAGGTATCATTCTAATCAATTATTATTAGGCTTAGGGATTTATTTCTCAAACAAAATGTATGTAAATAATATAATGAATTTAAAACAACAGTCCTGCTATCAATTATTTTTGTGTCTTATGATGTTGTCTTACCTAGAACTGAGCAGAGAAGTGACAGATGTCTTATTTTGTCCCTCTGTTTTTCTCATAAAAGATTACAGATACATAGCTAGATTGTGTTGAAAAAAGACCAAATCAATCCAAGTCCATCAAGTTTAACCCCTCCAAATGAAACACAGCATCCACACACACTGACCCCCTCCATACACTCACAGAAACTATATATACCCATACACTAAGGGGACGATTTACGAAATTCACATGAAATGATCGAAGTTCGATCGAATTCGATTGAATACCGATCGTACAAATTTTTCGTGAAATCAGATATGCAAATTTGGCCTCTTTGATCATCGAATTTCGAATAGGTCGAATAGATCGAATGATCGGATATTCAATCATTCGATCAATCGATGGTCACAGGATTCAAAATTTTAAAATTATTCGACTGCCTACTTCGCCAGATTGAACCTACCGAATTGTAATAGAAGCCTATGGGAAGCTCCCCATAGGCTTCTGAAGTCCTGCTGAATACCATTCGTACGATTGGAGCATTTGATAGTTCAAATCATACGAATTTTTCAGACGTTCGAATGAAATTTCACGATTTTTTTGTGAAATCGAACGATCGGTATCCAATCGTACAAATTAATCGAGAAATAGTATTGCGAGCAAAATGATAGCCTAAAACAATTCGATAAGCTTTCGATGGTTAAATGCTTATCGAATTGCGAATTTGGTCGAGTTAATTTCCGGGAATAATAGTAAATTTGCCCCTAAGTATATAGTTTAGTATCATAATAGCCTTGGATATTATGCTTGTCCAAAAAAAACACCTTTAATTTGAAACTGCTGCATTTGCAACTCCATTTTCAGAGGCCCCAGTCAACTCCTGTGTTTGAAACTCTACTTAGAGGCCTCATTTAAAGAGCAAACACTTTAGAGCAGCTATCCACTAGAGCAAGCTCCACTGGCATCCCAGGGGTTCTATTTATACTGTCTGTTCAGGTACACTACTCAAACTCCACCTCAAACCAAGGGAAAACTAACTGAAAAGTAAAGCAGTTTGTGGCAAACTTGCTGTAAGCACAATAGCAAACCAAACTTTGCTATTTAGCACCAAGAAAGAAAGAAAACCTATACAAATGAAGCCACAGTACTTTAATTTACAACCCTTACTTTAAAATAACAGTTCATAAATACTTATCATTTGTGTTGATTTATTTTCTTTACTTGCTTTCACCAGTAGTGATGGGCGAATGGACGCAGCATCTCGTTATGGACACACACGTCCGTTTTTGGATGCATGCAATGGCGTAGAAAAATATTGCCGGCATCGAAAAAAAAAATGGTCGCGTTCGTCCAAAACAAGACGCCTTTGAATTTTCACAAGAGCAAAATTTTTCCCGCATTTTATGAATTTATTCACCTGAGGAAAATTGCAGGAATTAGTCGAGAATTCGCCCATCACTATTCACCAGTAAGCAGCCTGTTAGTAAGTCATGTTAAAATAAATATGCTCAGTCTACACTAGAAAGTTAGTCAAAATGAGCAGCAACTAGTTCTATTGATTCAAATTCATTAGCATGTTGTTAATAGCAAAACATCATTTTTGCATAACTTCATCGTTAGCTTCAATGAAATACAGACCAATGATTGATTGATTTTGCAATTTTTAGTAGTACAATGGAACCGAGATAAAAATTAGGGTTTTCAAACAACAATTAAAATAGTATAGTGCAGGAAGAAAAAAAAGGAGGAGTTTAAAATGGAAGGCAGTTGTGTCAGAGGTTAAGTTTGCCCTGACAGCTTGATTCATAATGTCTAGTGATGGGCAAATGTATTCGGCAAACTTGAATTTGTGGCGAATTCCTGCGATTCGCCGCCGGCGGCGAATAAATTGGCCACGAAATGGCCATGAAAATACGCCAGAGAAAATTCGCCTGCATCAATTTTTGTTTTTCACGAATTTATAGTGAAAACGTTCAAAATTCACGAATTTATAGTGAAAACATTCAAAATACACAAATTTATAGTGAAAATGTTCAAAATTCACAAATTTATAGTGAAAACGTTTGAATTTCACGAATTTTGTGAAAACATTCAAAATTCACAAATTTATAGTGAAATTGCTTGAAATTCACGAATTTATAGTGAAGTAATTCAAATTTCAAATTTTTTTCATGAAAACTGTAAAATTTCACAATTTTTTTTGTGAATTTTCCGATTTTGACATTTTTTGCGAATTTTTCACCATTTCATGAATTTCTTGGGAATTTACGAAAAATCCGGCGAAGCAAAACGCCCCAGATTCGCCCATCATGTCTCACATGAGCTTAAGCTGGTTGTTTTTAATTCAATGCTTCTTCTGCACCCGGATAAAAATGTGTGAAACAATGCTAAAATTGCTTTTTGGGCTCCTTCAAGGAATTTGGATAGGTAACATTGCAAATAAGTACATAAGTTATGGAAATTTGCTCATTGTTATTTTTTTAAACCATGGCATTTGGTTATTTAAATTATGTATACATTGTGGACTTAAGGGGGAAATATATGTACTAATGTCAGGGAAGTTAGGAGGTATAGGTAGGGAAGGTGAGTACTTCAGGGGGGAGCTGATAATGTGCAGACAAGAGCAGGATGGAGTGGGTGAAGAATCTGTGACTGGATGGGGAGGGACGGTGAAGCTAGAGAAACTGGAGGTAGACAGGAGTGAAGCAAGTGATAGAACATGGGATAGAACAAGCATGGATACAATGAATAGACAGCATGGGATAGAACAAGATCGTGTGGGTGTAGAACGAGATCAGATGGTGTGTGACAAAGAAGACTGGAACAGAAGGACTAGAATGAAGACAGAATGGGATGGTGCATGTGTAAGACCAGGCCAGGATGGGGTTTGATGAGGAGGCCTGGAGCAGGAGGACTAGTGATGATTCAAGAACTGGAACCAAACAGGAAGTGAACAAGGACAGGACTAGGTACAGGAACCAGACAAGAGTAGGGAAAAGGAAGATAATAGGAAAAGAACTAGAAGCACGGTACAGGGAGACAAGAGACAGAGCATCAGTGCTCAAGTACAGTCAATGCTCAAACAAGGCATATGAGGAGAGATGGGCTTATATAAGGCAGGTTCAGCCCTGCTTGGCTGACCCCAATCTTGCAATCAGGATAGCTAAACCAGGGACCCAGATGAAAAGGTATTAAAGACTTATAAGCTACTTAGGGAGAGCAGCCAGTAACCAGAGTATCACCTTTATACCATTTTGTTATTTTTTTATTTCAAAAGGGTTGCCCAACAACCCTCCACAAAGCCTAATGGCTAATCTTCATACATCAAGGTTTAAAATGTGGGCTTTCTTTCATTATTATTTTTTTATTAACATGTATTTCTATAGCACCAACTTATTTCATAGCGCTGTATATATATTTATAATTAGATTGTAGTGCTTCTAGAGTCTTGACTAGAATTGTAAGAATTGTGTAAGGCAAACATTTGCATGTGTGTGTGTTTGTGTGTGCAGACCAGCCAGCTTAATGTCAGTACACTTAGGGGCAGATTTACTAAGGGTCGAATTTGAGGGTTAAAAAACCCTCAAATTCGACCATCAAATTTTTACCGAATTCTAACCCTTCGAATTTGATATTCAAATTTGAAGGGTTTTGACGCAATTTGAAAAATCAAATGATTGAATAAAAAAATTTGATCTATCGATAAAATCGATTAGAATGATTTTAACCATTTGATTCAACCCCTCCAAATTAAAAACCATATATGCCCATAGCTATACTAACTGTAGAGTTTAGTATCAAAATAGCCTTTGATATTATGTCTGCACAAAAAATCATCCAAGCCCCTCTTAAAAGCATCAACAGAATCAGCCATCACAACATCACCCGGCAGTGCATTCCACAACCTCACCGTTCTGACTGTGAAGAACCACCTACGCTGCCTCAAATGAAAGTCCTTTCTTCTAGTCTGAAGGGGTGGCCTCTGGTGCGGTGATCCTCTTTATGGGTAAAAAGGTCCCCTGATATTTGTCTATAATGTCCTCGAATATATTTGTAAAGTGTAATCATGTCCCCTCGCAAGCGCCTTTTTTCCAGAGAAAACCACCCCAACCCCGACAGTCTCCCCTCATAATTTAAGTCTTCCATCCCCCTAACCAGTTTAGTTGCACGTCTCTGCACTCTCTCCAGCTCATTTACATCCCTCCTAAGGACTGGAGTCCAAAACTGCACTGCATACTCCAGATGAGGCCTTACTAGGGATCTATAAAGAGTTATAATTATGTTTTCATCCCTTGAGTTTATGCCCTTTTTTATGCAAGACAGAACTTTATTTGCTTTAGTAGCTACAGAATGACACTGCCCAGAATTAGACAACTTGTTATCTATAAAAACCCCAAGATCCTTCTCACTTAAGGAAACTCCCAACACACTGCTCTTTAGTGGATAACTTGCATTTATATTATTTTTGCCAAAGTGCATAACCTTGCATTTATCAACATTGAACGTCATTTTCCATATTGCTGCCCAGTTTCCCAACTTAGACAAATCACTCTGCAAAGTGGCAGCATCCTGCATGGAACCTATAGCTCTGCACAATTTAGTATCATCGGCAAAAATAGAAACCGTACTTTTAATGCCCACATCCAGTGGGACCCAGTATAGAGCCCTGCGGTACCCCACTAACAACACTGGTCCAATTAGAAAATGTTCTATTTACCACCACTCTTTGAAGTCTATCTTTTAGCCAGTTCTCTATACAGCAATTCGGTTGGTTTAATCTGGCGAACTAACTACAATCGCAGCGTTCAATCGTACAATTGCTATTCGAACATACAGTAAAACTTAGAAAAGAAGCCTATGGGGGGTTCCCATAGGCTTCTATTGCAATTCATAGGTTCAATCTGGTGAAGTAGGCAATCTAATTAAAAATTAAAGGGCAAGTAATTTGAGCATTGAATGATCGAATGATCGAATAGATTTTTATTCGATCTATTCGATTCATTCGATATGATCGAATTTTTTTAATTCAATGGTCAAAATGGCCACAAAAACAATTCGAAACTCAAATTCTAATTTTTTAAAGAATTTGATTGAATTTCAAAACATTCACATGAATTTAGTAAATCTGCCCCTTACAATACAGCTACGAATGGATGGAAGTGAATTAGCTTGCATCAGCTTTTTCCATCTGCATTTCTAGACTGGCGGAGAAATAACCTAGTGGTCCTTTGGTCTTTGCACTAAACCAGTGTTGTAAATCTTTTATTTGCTTTTAGTAGACTGATTATCAATAAAAATCAATCACTCAAGATATGTTCAATGAACTCCCTTATGTTTTTGGTTTGCCAAATAATAGTGAACTCTTAGCAATACGACAAAAAGCATGTAAAAGTTTGTAAAACCACAAAATGCATTGGAATCAATATCAAGGTCAATATCAACGTAAAATTACATTGCAGTTGAGTAGTTTTAAGCTCTGCAATTGCATATACATTGTTTTACCTTGTTGAAGAAGCTCATTTATGTATGCTAGAATTATATGCTATAATTGTTATTCATAGAAAGAATGGCACCCATGTTGCCACTTTTTTCAGGACTTCATCAATATTGTACATTTACATATACTTTCTCCCAGTTGTTCAGGCCAGAAATTCTCCAAATTAGGTCAGCATTTTTATGTTTCTATTAACTGCTGTTATATCTCCAAAGTGCAAACAAGAACCTTAACCTGCACACTTTTCCCCTTCAATTTGTGTCTGAATATTGTATTTATAATGTTGCTTGTGCTTTGTGTTCTTTTATATATTGTACAGTACTGCATTTCCTTACAGTGTTTTAAAAATAAATATACATGCAGGCATACATACATATTTATTATTGAAATAAGCAACTCCTCTTGGTACAGTACAGTATGTGCAGAAAGGATGTTACATGTACCCTAACAAACTATACAAACTGTATGTGGGTGCTCACCATATACCTTCCAATTTAGCTTTACCATTGCTTAATATATCAGAAGACATGGTCTGGTACAAGGCTGATAAAAAGTAAGATATCTTATCAAAAATGTAATTTCATACAGTAGAGGGTTTACACAAGGAAACATGATGCAGCACATCAAATAGATCAATAAATAATATATTTTGTTTTAGGTTACAGTATAAAGATGGAATTAATTAACCAAAATAAAAACTGTGCAAGCATTTTAGAGATTTTGCAGATATAATTGCTATGGTATGTATCTCTGAAAGCAAACTGATAAATTGCAAAGGTAAATTATAAAAACATTATTTAAGACATGGGCTGTTAGGCTAAGGCCAGACGGGG
>CM044442.1:72149794-72163741 GCA_024363595.1 Xenopus borealis
GCCGAATCGCGAGAATTCGCCGCGAATTCGCCCCTGGCGAATACATTCGCCCATCACTACATATGAAAGTATGTGTGCTTAAAATTATTAAGGATGCACCGAATCCAGGATTCGGTTCAGTATTCAGCCAGGATTGGCCTTTTCAGCAGGATTCGATCCTTGTGCCTGGCTGAACCAAATCCAAATCATTAAAATCATGTGACTTTTCATCACAAAATTCATGCATGGTTGCCTTTTACCCTTTATCTCACTAATGTTCCAGGCCAACATTCCTTAATTTAACCAGTAACCTTCTGTGTGGCACTGTATCAAATGCTTTAACGAAGTCTAAATAAATCACATCCATCACACCCTCCCGGGCCTGGTAATACTGGATTGTAAGGATTGTGAAGTCCGCTGAGAATAGTAGCACATTGAGCTGCAGAGATAGGGCCACAGAGAGAGTGCCCAGGTATGATCTTAGCGGTATGTGGTCCCCTCATGCCTTATCCGCTTCCCTATCCCTAAGCTTCCCCTCCTCTCTGGAATAGATCGGGGTCTCAGGGGAGAAGAAAAGCCCACAGCATGGTACTGTGAAGAGAGTGTGAGCAGCGCACAAGGGGCAGTGCGCACAGTTCTCCTTGCATAGTTTTTCTCTTTCCCCTGTCATGGGAGAGGGTGGGCCGGTGCAGTTTATGCTGTGGGTGGTGGAGTTAATTAAGAAAAGCCAGGGTAAAGGGGAAGAATTTGCAGCACTTGATCGTTTAAAAGAGTTCCCTGCTACTAACAAGCCATGGACTACTACTCGCAGCCATAAGTTCTCCGTTGTGTGAGACCCACCAAGGGGGGAGCTTGGGGATAGGGAAGCAGATAAGGCATCAGGGGACCACAGGGGACCACAGATTCGCTCCCATACCAGTAAGATCATGTAGCACGTACCTGGACGCTCCTTCTGTGGCCCTATCTCTGCAGCTCAATCTGCTACTATTCTCAGCGGGGCTTCACATTCCTTACTTTATGTATAGCCATAAAAGCCAGCACTGAATCCAAAAAGAAGAAGCGCAAGGAGGCAGGTGAGGCTGTGGGAGCACTATCCTCAGGGTTTCCCAGCCATATGCTGTCAGTGAATAGCCAGGGAGGAGAAAATCAAGCAGCTGCAGGATGGATGGTTGCCCTGTCTCCTTTTTTGCAGAGGAGCAGAAGTGGAGTTTATGTAAGTTATTTCTTAATAAAGGCTTTTTAAAGTTTAATTCGTATAATTTGTCTTGGTGTCTTTTTTCTTTGTACAGTGGCAAATTTTTTGATGTTACTGGTCCTTTAAAATATTTTTAACATAACTGTATTCATAACTATTTAAACAATATTGAGAAGACTGACCCAGCTATGTTCCTGCATAGCTTTAAACATGGAATAATAGAACTGAATATGATGCCATATTTTCCATATTTCTTTAAGTGCAGCAGGCTGGACTTAAAGGAGCTGTGTGCTGAGTATTATGTGGCTAGTGCAACCCATCCTGGTTGGATGCAGGCCAACGTATAAAGCGCCAGCTACAAAAGCAGATCACTTTAAGGGCTGTAGATATTAGTAAGTAGTTACACTTACATATGCAACACAACTCTCAGTTATTTACAAGCATTACAACCCAGTTATCTGTCCTCCCTAAAAATATGACTTTGTCAACATCAGCTTCAGTTTATTCAGTTAAAAATGACTGGGGTAATACATGCAAACAACTATAAGTGATGGTGTACAAATCCAATTGCTGCTTTTGCTCAAAATTTATACTGAAGCAAGTAACTTTAATGGATTGGATTTTTTGTTTTGCTCAGTGACTGGGGGAACTTACCACAACTGCTTCTTGCAGTCCTAAGTAAGCCCTAAAGTCCTACTGACCCTAACTCACCCTTACCCATCTCAAACATGGCACATCATGCAATATTTATATGTCTGTGCCAACTTGACTGTCTCTGATCTAATCAGAAGGGGTAGGTGTGCATGAGTATATAAATAGCAATGACCATTCATGCTGGTTAAAAGATGTTTGGTTATGACATGGTAGGGAGGGTCAAGAAGTGGCTGGATTGGCCATCCCAGAGTTGCCTCAGGAAACTTCAGAAGTCTTTGGAAAAACAAACCTCTGTATATGTTTTTATAGTATTTTTATTAGTAATCAGCCTATTGAAGGATTGCACCAACACCAGCCCAGTAATACAGAAGAAAACTGCTCAGCATCTGCTTCTCTCTTTCCCATGCTGACCTATTGGTACCACTGGGCTTGTGGGGTGAAACATGGGCTTTTTAATCTGGAAAAAAGGAAAACCCTATATCATTTCATATGGGTTTTTATAGGAATGTGTCCTAATACCCTAAAGAATAGGACCTTTGTGTTGCTGGACCATAGTGATGGGCAAATCTGCAGCGTTTCACTTTGCTGAATTTATCGCAAATTACAAGAAATTTGGTGAAAAAAGGTGAAAAATTGGCAAAACACCTCCGGTGTCTCGTTTTGGACAGGGGCGGGGGCAAATTTTTGCCAGCCGAATCTTTCCTGGCATTTCGTGAATTTATTAGCCAGCGGAAAATTCTGGGAATTCACAGCGAATTTGCCCCAGGCAAATAAATCCCCCCATCACTAAGGACCACAGTTAATAGCATGCTTTAAACTTTGTCAGAATTATTATTATTAACATGTATCAATATAGAAACAATGATTAAAGTGTTGATGTTGCTCCTAAGAAACAGTGATAATATAGCACTAAGCTAATAACAAGCCAATATGAAGATGTAACTTCACAAATAAGACCTCAGTCATATATGGCATTAGTTATAAAAATTTAAGTGATTTATTAGGACTGAATTTATAAAGCACTAACATACAGTATTACAAAGCACTGTGTAATATAGATGAGATAAGTATACATATTGAATATATAGATAGGAAAAACATCCTACCAGGCAAGAAAAGCATCCTACCAGGCAGTTCATAAAGACACCACCATCCTACCAGGCAGCTTATAGGAAAACCATCCTACCAGGCAGTTCATAGAGACAACACCATCCTACCAGGCAGCTCCTTGAAAAAACATCCCACCAGGCAGCTCAAAGAGACAACACCATCCTCCCAGACAGCTCATAAGAACACATGATACAAGGTCGCTCATATGAAAACCATCCTACCAGGCAGCTCATATTGATAGCAACATCCTATTAGGCAGCTCATTGGAAAAATCATCCTACCAGGCAGTTCATAGAGACAACACCATCCTACCAGGCAGCTCCTTGGAATACCATCCCACCAGGCATCTCAAAGTGGCAACACCATACTACCAGACATCTGGTAGCTCATAGTGACAACATCATCCTACCAAGTAGCTCATAGGAAAAACCATCCCACCAGGCAGCACATAGTGACCACAACTTCCTATCAGGCAGCTCATAGGAAGACCATCCTACAAGGCAGCTCATAGTGACAATGACATCCTATCAGGCAGTTCATAAGAAAACCATCCTACCAGGCAGCTCACAGAGACAACAACCTCCTATCAGGCAGCTCATAGGGAAATAATCTTACCAGGCAGTTTATAAAGACACCACCATCCTACCAAGCAGCTCATATGAAACCATACTACCAGGAAGCTCCTTGAAAAACCACCCCACCAGGAAGCTCATAGTAACAACATCCTACCAGGCAGTTCATAGGAAAACCATCCTACAAGACAGCTCATAGTGACAACAACATCCTATTAGGAAGCTCATAGGCTGTTCATGGTAACAACAACAACATCCTATCAGGCAGCTCATAGGAAAATCATCCTGCCAGGCAGCTCAAAGTGACAACAACATCCTGTCAGACAGCTCATAGGAAAATCTTCCTACCAGGCAGCTCATAGTGACAACAAAATCCTATCAGGCAGCTCACATGAAAACCATCTTATCAGGCAGCTCATAGGAAAACCATCCTACCAGGCACCTCATAGTGACAACAACATCCTATCAGGCAGCTCATAGGAAAATCTTCCTACCAGGCAGCTCATAGTAACAACAACATCAAATCAGGCAGCTCATAGGAAGACCATCCCACCAAGCAGCTCACAGAGACAACACAACCAGGCAGCTCACAGGAAAAGCATCCTACCAGACAGCACATATGAAAAGCATCCTACCAGGAAGTTCATAGAGACAACAACATCCTACCAGGCAGCTCACATGAAAAGCATCCTGCCAGGTAGCTCATAGGAAAAGCATCCTACCAGGCATTTGGATAAATACACCACCATCCTACCAGGCAGCTTATTGAAAACCATCCTACCAGGCAGTTCATAGAGACAACACTATCCTACCAGGCAGCTGCTTGAAAAAACATCCCACCAGGCAGCTCAAAGTGACAACACCATCCTACCAGGCAGCTCATAAGAACACATGTTACCAGGCAGCTCATGTGAAAAAGCTCATAGGAAAAGCATCCTACCAGGCAGTTCATAAAGACACCACCATCCTACCAGGCAGCTTATTGTAAAACCATCCTACCAGGCAGTTCATAGAAACAACACCATCCTACCAGGCAGTTTCTTGAAAAAAAAATGCCACCAGGCAGCTCAAAGTGACAACACCATTCTACCAGACAACTCATAAGAACACATGTTACCAGGTAGCTCATGTGAAAACCATCCTACCAGGTAAAGATGCAGTCACTTGGATTTGTAAGTTAAATGCGTCATGACTCAGGGCTAATTGAAGAAACTGTGTTATCCAAAGTTATCTTGACTCATTTAATGCATTTAACCTTTTCATTAGCATAACAAAGCACCATTGTTTTCAATGGTGAACTCTTTAATTGGATGGGATGCTGTGTCACAATATTCTGTGCTAAGTGGGATAAATGGTATAGATGAGTTAAGTCACAACGCATTTAACACACAAATTCAAGTGACTGCATCTGTAGCTCATAGTGATAATAACATCCTATCAAGTAGTGCATTGAAAGAAATCATCCTATCGGGCAGTTCATAGAGACAGCACCATCCTACCAGGCAGCTCCTTGAAAATACATCCCACCAGGCAGCTCATAGTGACAACAACTTAATATCAGGCAGCTCATAGGAAAACCATCCTACCATGTAGCTCATAGAGACTACACAATCCTTCCAGGCAGCTCCTTATTACACAATCCTACCAGATAGCTCATATTAAAACCATCCTACCAGGCAACTCATAGTGATAGCAACATCCTATCTGGCAGATCATTGGAAAAATCCTCCTACCAGGCAGTTCATAGAGTCAACACCATCCTACCAGGCAGCTCCTTGAAAATCCAGTCCAACAGGCAGCTCATAGTGACAACAACTTCCTATCAGGCAGCTCATAGGAAAACCATCCTACCAGGACACTCACAGAGACAACGCCATTCTACCAAGCAGTCATAGGAAGATCACCATACAAGGCAACTCATAGTGATAACAACATCCTATCAGGCAGCTCATACGAAAACCATCCTACCAGACATCTCACAGAGACAATACCATTCTACCAGGCAGCTCATAGAAAAAGAATCCTACCAGGAGTTCATAAAGACACCACCATCCTACCAGGTAGCTTATTGTAAAACCATCCTACCAGGCAGTTCCTAGAGACAACACCATCCTACCAGGCAGCTCCTTGAAAAACCATTCCACCAGGTAGCTCAAAGTGAAAACACCATTCTACCAGATAGCTCATAAGAAGACATTTTACCATGCAGCTTATCATCCTATCAGGTAGCTCATAGGAAAACTATCCTACCAGGCAGTTCATAGAGACAACACCATTCTTCCAGACAGCTCCTTGTCACACAATCCTATCAGGCAGGTCATGGTGATAACATCATCCTATCAGACAGCTCATAGGAAAATCTTCCTACCAGGCAGCTCATAGTAACAACAATATCCTATCAGGCAGCTCATAGGAAGATAATCATACCAGGAAACTCATAGTGACAACAATATCCTATCAGGCAGCTCATTTGAAAACCATTCTATCGGGCAGATCATAGGTAAACCATCCTACCAGGCATTTCATATAGATTACACCATCCTTCCAGGCAGCTCAATGTCGCACAGTCCTACCAGGTAGCTCTTTGTGACATCATCCTATCAGGCAGCTCATATGAAAATCATCCTACCATGAAGCTCACAGTTATAGCAACATCATATCAGGCAGCTCATTGGAAAAACCCTCTTACCAGGCAGTTCATAGAGTCAACACCATCCTACCAGGCAGCTCCTTGAAAAAACATCCCACCAGGCAGCTCATAGTGACAACAACTTCCTATCAGGCAGCTCATAGGAGCTGACAACACCATCCTACCAAGCAGCTCATAGGAGCTGACAACACCATCCTACCAAGCAGCTCATATAAAAACCATCCTACCAGGCCACTCAACATACTCTCTCATTGGAACAATCTTCCTACCAGGCAGTTCATAGAGAGAATACCATCATACCAGGCAGTTCCTTGAAACACTATCCCACCAGGCCTCTTATAGTGACAACACCATCCTACCAGGCAGTTCATAAGACCAACATTTACAAGGCTGCTCATGGTAACAACACCATCCTACCAGGCAGCTCCTTGAAAAACCATCCCACCAGGCAGCTGAAAGTAACAACACCATCCTACCAAATGGCATATAAGAACACATGTTGCCAGGCAGCTAATGGTGACAACATCATCTTATCAGGCAGCTCATATGAAAACCATCCTACCAGGCAGCTCATAGTGATAACAACATCCTATCAAGCAGCTTATAGGAAACCCATTCTAACAGGCAGTTCGTAGAGACAACACCATCTTACCAGGCAGATCATGGTTACAACATCATCCTATCAGGCAGCTCATATGAAAACCATCCTACCAGGCAGCTCATAGTGATAGCAACATCCTATAGGGCAGCTCATTGGAAATATCATCCTACCAGGCATTTCATAGAAACAACACCATCCTACCAGGCAGCTCCTTGACACACTATCCTACCAGACAGCAAAACATGACATCACCATCCTACCAGGTAGACCATAAATGTGATCATCCTGGGAGGCAGAGAGCACATGGTGATCATCCTGGGAGGCAGAGAGCACATGGTGATCCTCCTGGGAGGCAGAGAGCACATGGTTACAGCTTACTATTTTAGCATTAAGAAACACAATACAATAACTTGTACAGCACATTCATTGCACAAATATACAAAAAGCATAGTTGGGAAGCAGATGTTTTGAGCTAGAAAGACAATTTGCAGCTCTCACTCCTCAGAGCCTCCATGTTACATCAAGATGTCAATGTAATTCACTAAAAAAAACTCGGCCTGCACCTGCACACACAGATTCCCTGCCTGCACTCAGATTACCACCTACCTGTATGTGACTTTCTCTAGATTTCTGTGCAGTCTCTGTAATGTTTCAGACTGTAAGGTTCAAACTATTCAGGAAGACACAGGAGATACTCTTGTTGTAAGGCTTCTGTATTTCTAACAGTCAAACACACCTCAAGATGGCTGCAGAACTTCCCCCCCACCAACAAGTTACATTTCTTTCTGTAGAAAGCATTATCCTGTTATAGCGACACCTAGTGTTCACCACATTATATTACAGTCTCCTGTGTAAAACTTCTCACTGAAATTCTGCTTATCTGCAGGAATCCCTTTCTCTTTTCAAATCAATTTCCCTCCAGACTTCAGCAGCCTTGATACAGGAGGAGCAGATAACATCACATAGCACATCGTCAAAGGGAGGAGCAGATGACATAACACACTCCATATCTGGCAGGTTAATTTAAAGTACTGCTAGAGTGCACTGACCAATAAGCTGGGGGAGGTGTGTTTAGCATGGGAGGAGGGTGTGGCTGGGTTGCCATCTGCCTGCTAGATATAGCTGCCTTGCCTATTTCTCCCTACTCCAAAAATAAATAGATTCAAAATAGAATAAGGTAGGTGATAAAAATAAGTGATCTGCCATTTCTGTAGAGTGCTTTCTGCAAAATTATTGCCGATTAACTTTTTGATGGTGGGCTCCCTATTTAGATGGGTCTCAGGCAAAATGCCCTTTTTAAACATAGGTCTTAGTAGTAGGGTAAGAACTGTGTGTTATTATATAATGTCTATACTGTGTTTTGTTTGAAATATTGTAGAGATATCAAAAAGACTATCCATTATTCTACTTCTAGTATCTACTCATTTATGTTCTCCTATTATTGATGGTATCATAAAATCATTTCATAATTTAGAATTATTATATGTTATATGCAGTAAAATCAATATAACATTTCAGTGGGTATTTCTCTATATTTTCTCTAACATATTTCCTTTTTTGATTGGCAATTCGTGACAGGAGTCAGCTGTGTCTCTTGGCTTTTCTAAACATTAGCAACATAATTGACAGAAGTCCTGGAGGGTTTTGTCATTTGTCAACTTAATTAATGGCCGGCTAAAATTTAAATCCACACTAAAGGTCATAAATGTTATTTAATAATAATGAGTGAAAAGACTGTAATTGCTAAGTAACAGCCATGCAACTAAGCCGATTTCTTATATGCTTCTTTACTATAAAAAGAGTGTATATGGATCTCAAAGATTCATTTTTAAAATAGCCTAATTTTGAGCTTTTTTGGGCTTAAACAATTTTAACCACAAAAAAAGAACTTTCCCCATAGGACTCACACTGTAATAGCAGTGAATAATTATAAGTGACTCGTAGAAAACATTGCACAGCATTCATAAACATTTAAGGAAAGTTATTGTTAACCAGGCTCCTTGACAGAAAAAAAAATCACCCCTGAGAAAAGAGCCTAGGTTGGTTTTATTTTTGATTTTCTGAAATGGTACCAATAGTTTAGAGGCAAGCTTGACATTTCTAGTAGAGAAGCTATCAGAGAGCTATTTCAAAATTATGTCCTAGATAATGGTATTAAAAGTAGTAATCAGCATGGTTTTGTGAAGGATACATTATGATAGATTAGCTAAATGCAAGATGTACCTCCTTTCTAGAATTATAAAGCAAATAGCCCCAGTAAAACATAATGTGGCAAATGGTTTTGCCAGGCTCTGCTGGGATGCAAGCCAGTGACCTTTGGATTATGGCCCGATTACTTAACCATTTGGCCAGATGAGAAGCTTGTAGGGTTGCTCACTATTTGTTACCTGGCCTCTGCAGCCCCAGCCCAGCAGCAGCCTGGTTGCAATCAGCCAATCAGGGCTGACTCTGCCCTTTTTAAGGGTAGCCCTCCAAGCACTCCTTGCCATAGCATTATATTGGTATGCCTAGTAAAGGTATGGGACCTGTTATCCAGAATGCTCGGGACCTGGGGATTTCCGGATAATGGGTCTTTCTGTAATTTGGATCTTCGTACCTTAAGACTACTAGAAAATTATGTAAACATTAAATAACCCCAATAGGCTGGTTTTTCTTCCAATGAGGATTAATTATATCTTAGTTGGGATCAAGTACAAGGTATAGTTTTATTATTACAGAGAAAAGGGAAATCAATTTTAAAAAATTGGATAATTTGATTATAATGGAGTCTATGGGAGATGGCCTTTCCATAATTTGGAACTTTCTGGACAACAGGTTTCTGGCTAATAGATCCCATACCTGTACTGTGGCAGTGCCCCTAGATAGGTTGTTCCTGCTCTTGCCCTTTTCCCTGTGATTCTTCCTTGCCTTGATCTGCCTTGTCCTTCCCTGTTTTTCCTTGAACCATCTTGCCTGAACCTTCCCTGTCTTGTCTTGTTTACCTTGCCCCAATATACCTTTCCTTCTACTTCTGGTTCGGCTTCTGTCCTGCTCTTTATCTTGTCTTGAAATTGCCCTCCCTTGCTTTCCTTGCTTTTTTGTATCTTGCTCTACTCCCAACTCCAAACCCTTCCCTGCCTTGACCTTGTACTGACCTTGCCTTGCCTGTTCCTGATTCCTGCTTCCTGTTCTGCCTTGCACTTTACATCTCTCGCTTTGCAGTCCACTCGCTATCCACTCCTCTCGCTATCCTTCTTTCCAATCCTTTTCTGCTCCAGCTCACTTGCTACTCTGTCCAGAGTGTGATCCGATCTTCGGGCGCACCATCCTGTACTATCCTTTCAGTCAGCTCCCAATCTACGCCCACACCTTTCTGTCCCATCCAGTCTGTTCCTGTCCTGATCTTCAGCCCTCTTTGTCCGGTTCTGCACCTGTTCCAGTCTGACTCATTGCCCTCTTCACCCCAATCCTGCCTTTCCTTGCTGTGTTCCCTTTGGCACAAACCACTCCTATCTTAAGGACCTTTGCTCATCAGTCTCTGCAGCACCACCTACCTAATCCTTGACAGATTTTAATATTCTCACACACCATTACTTAGTTAAGGTCTGAAACACAGTAGGCAACATGTACAACAACAATATACAGTCAATATATGCCAGAGATAAGAGTACAGGTATTAGATCCCGGAAACCGAGAAAGCTCCAAATTACAGAATGGCCACCTCCCATAGACTCCATAATAATGAAATAATCCAAATTTTTTAAAAATGATTTCCTTTTTCTCTGTAATAATAAAACAGTAGATTGTATTTGATCCCAACTAAGCTATACTGTACTTAATCTTTATTGGAAGCAAAACCAGCCTATTGGGTTTATTTAATGTTTAAATGATTTTCTAGTATACTTATGGTATGAAGATCCAAACTATGGAAAGATCCATTATCCGGAAAACCCCAGGTCCCGAGCATTCTGGATAATAGGTTCCATACCTGTACTAGATTGGGTCCCTTTCTGCTTTGTCTATATACTTAGAGGGTGTCATCTGGCTTTTAGCATTTAGTTTACATCTCCTTGGTGGAGCACAGGACTGTTCTTGATAGCTGTTCCTGTCTGAATGATAATTCAGAGTGTGCTATAACAGTACTTAGTATGACACTTACTATACCATGTGCAAAGAGTTACTATTCCCTAGCTTCAATAAGGTGATGTTGAGGCCTCCCTTGATCCAGTTACACTAGCATGTCCACTTCCTTGCTACAGGTAGCATCCATAGAGGAAGACGTATGGGATCCCCTACCTTCTTTAGAGTAGGGAACGTGGAAATACCCATAATACACAAAGGAGAGTACTCCCTCCAACAGGGCATATCACTGGGACATTTAGAGGTAGGGAATTCTGAAGCAAGGGAAGGTAATTAACATGCTCAACACAAGGAACATCAATATTAATTTTTAAAATTGAACAATACCATATTATTTGTAGTAGTAGAGAATGTATGGGATTTGATTTCCAGAAAGCTTAGAACTTGGGTGGTTTCTAGATAAGAGATATTTTTGTAATTTGAATATCTTAAGCCTACTAAAAAACTGATGCAATAGGATTGTTTTTCCATCAGTATGGATTTATGCCGTTTAGTTACCATCAAGTACAAAGATAGTCTTTTGAAAATGTGAATTATTTGTTTAAATGCATTCTATGGGAGACTGCCTTCCCATAATTCAGAGCTTTTTTGGATAATGAATTTTTAGTTGTTATCCCATACCTATACCATTATTATTATTTCAGTAATAGAGTAAATATGTTCAAAAATGGATAGTAATCTTTACTCAGTTTATGAAAATAGCCTCACATGTGCTAATTCTTTTTGTTGTATTACAGTATAATCTCATGAAGTTTGCAAAAACACTCTTTGGCATCCTTTTTCTTTTTTTGTAATTTATATTTTTATATTATACATTAAAGTCAATGGGTGTTTTTCTTGTGGTGACTTTTTGTCTTGGCACCTTTTTTGTCTCAGCAAC
This sequence comes from Xenopus borealis, assembly GCA_024363595.1. NCBI lineage: Eukaryota > Metazoa > Chordata > Amphibia > Anura > Pipidae > Xenopus > Xenopus borealis. The sequence goes on from CM044442.1 coordinate 72,161,555, forward strand.
TTTTTTTGTCCAAACGCATTAAAGTTGCTGGGAGATTTTTGTTATGGCAACTATTTTTGTCTTGGAGACAATTTTGTATCAGTGGCTTTTTGTCACATTGAGATTTTCCATTTTTGCCACTGTTTCACAAAAAAATAAGGAAATATAGTGCATAATTTAACTGTGAATCCATGCATTGCAAAAAATGTGCTCATCACTAGTAGTTTTGATTACTGAGTATAGATAAATAATGAGTTTCAGTGGTAGGAAAACTTTTATGATAAGAATAAGATAATCCCTTAGGGTTCGATGAAAAGGTTTAGGTCTCCAATTACTTTTCATACTAATATTAATAATAAAGTTACCAAAAATAATAGATCAAAAACAGAAAATACATTACTATTAATGCCAATATTAACCATTACACTAATTAAACAGCAATTTGCTGTTACTATTTCCTGACCCCTTGCAAAACAACAATACAGAAAGCAACAACTAATAAGAAATTCTCCTACTGTATTCATGTAATAAATAAATTAGTACAACAATTAAAAAAATATATATATAATGAATAAATGGAATTAAAGTTATGGGTCTCATACAGGTAGACATACCAATGGGGTTAAGTGAAAAGTTATAGGCATTCAATTATTGGTGTAGAGATGATTAATATCAGTAATGAACATTGCAACATTACTTTTACAATCCCTTATCCATTCACTGAATTTCTTATACAGAATCCAGTTCTACAGAAGACAGAAGACAAATTATAGGAAGGTCATTTCCCATAAACTCCATTTTAAACCAAAAATTCTCATTTTAAAATGATTTTAATTTATCTCTGTAATAATAAAATACTTAGTAATTGATGGTAACTAAGCTGTAAAAATCCATATTGGTGGCAAAACAATCATAATGAGTTAATTTAATGTTTATATGGTATTCTGTAGACAAATTATGGTTATCTAAATTACAGGAAAACCCCTAGTCCCAAACATTCCAGATAATAGATCATAAACCTGTATCTAAGTTTAAAAATGACTGATAAATGCACCAATAATGGATTAATAAATGGAAAATTTGCATGTTCTTGGAAAAAAGAAAAAGCAGAGCTGAGCTGAGCAGTGGGGGAGGATACATACTATAAAACATGCTTAGAGCCTGTGCAATTATCTGCCCATAACTGTTGATTTTGAATGTGAGCTGAATGCTGAAGATCAATGCCCCCCCCCTTCAAGTCGTTGACTAACTCAGAGTTAGAGAGTTGAAAAGCAAGAAGTTGTATTGTGTTATTCAGACACTCCAGCCTTTATACATTACATTTATGGCTAAGTAACTATATTAGAAATATTTTTTATTTTGCACAGCCTATCTGTTTACCCAGTTTTTATTTTTACACTAAACTGTTCTTCATTTTAAATATTGTATTATTGTTTTCATGTTTTTTGCATGACTACAAATGAGATACATGTATGTGCAGTGTGCATGGGAATTTGTTCATGTTTTTTTTCAAACTATAGTCCGGCCCCCCAACATTCTGAATCAGCCCCCTGTTTAAAAAGTTTGAGGACCCCTACTATGCAGTATGGCTTCTTGAATGCTTTTTAACTTTTCATCAAAAAATTTAAGTAAAATCACATAGAACAAGCACATTTATAAAACAGCCTTGTTTAGTAAAAAAAAATAGGAGAGCATAAGGGTGGCATAAAGCTGCTTCCTGATATTTATTGGAGAGGCCATAGTTTGAATAAACAGAACTCTGCAAATTTTAGTGTGACAGAGACAAACACTGAGATATTTATATTATGTCTTGTTTCCTTATCTGCTTTGTTACATCTTACTTAGCAGGGGGTTAGACATTGGATAACATACCTGTTTCTATTAAAGCATTTCTCTTCAGTAGCTGATTTTATATAAAACAGCCTGAATTCAGAAATGTTTTTATTTAATTTTTAAACTTAGGTAACTAAAGTACAGAAGGCTGTTGGTGCTACTTTAATGCAATGATTGCATTTGGAATTTTTAATAACTACATACATCGATTAAAAGAAATGTAAAAATATTTCTCTGATGAAATGTGAGAATGTCATAAATATTTTGTATATAAAATATAAAGGAGGAAACAGGGAAGAAAGCATTATTCAGTAATTGCTTTAGAATAGCATTTTGCAGGTGTGCTGCGCCACTGTTATAGAGATATTCAGTAAT
>CM044442.1:72196393-72207285 GCA_024363595.1 Xenopus borealis
CATCCCTATGCACAAGTAGACTGTGCAGAATCGTCCAGATTAAGACTTAAAAGCCTTTTTACACCCCCCTTCCCACACCCCAATAAGATTGTTGAACAGGCAGTCAAACAGGGATTAGTTAATCAACGTCAAAACATTACTAAGGGTGAATTTATGGATGATGTTGATCTTGTAATTTGCCCGGCTGACAAGGGAGGGGGAATAGTGATGTTAAACTATTCTGACTATTGTGATGAAATCTTGGGACAGTTTTCAGATTCCAATGCCTACAGACATTTGCCTAATGATCCACTATTAAGGTTTAAAACTGAGGTTGATGAGTTAATTAATGGTGCTTTACAACAAGGTATTATTGATTGCCACACAAAAGACTTTTTGCGACAGGAACATCCCATATGTCTGATTCTCTATACCTTAACAAAGGTGCATAAAAATATGTCTAAACCACCTGGTCGACCTATAGTTTTGGGTCAAGGTTTGTTACTATACCTTATTGGAGTTTATAGTTTCACAGTTCTGCCGGGTACTTAGGAACAACTCAAACATAGAAATAGCAGAAATTCAGATGTTGAAATGTGGTAGCGATTTAAATCATGTGGCTATCCAACTAATGTCATTGAACAAGCACTTACAAAGGCTAGAATGAAAGTACAAGGTAATAATCAATGTGATAAGCCACAATACGGTTTGGTGTTTAATTCTAAGTATAATACACATTCAGGCACATTGAGTAGAGTGGTAGGGGACAGTTGGAATATTATCACCTCTAATGAGGGACTACGTAGGGTCTTACCAGAAAAACCATTGATTGCTATAGGAGAGGCATGAATTTGTGAGACCTTCTGGTAAAAACAGACCCCATCAAATGCTATCAAGTTAAATGGGGTACATGGCTTCGGCCTGATAAACCAGGGTTTTACCGTTGTCCTTCTTGTACCTCTTGTAGATTTATGGCCCCTGGGGATAGCTTCCTACATCCATAAACTGGCAAACGATTTTTGATAAGACACCACATAACATGTAATTTATTTAATAACTTACCCTTGTGGTCTTGCCTACGTAGGCAAAACATATTTAACTTTATGTTTGCAAATGGATGGGCATCGTTCTGCCATAAGTACAACTTTTTGTGATGGTATCACAAAAAACCTGTTGCAAAACATTATTTGGAGGCAGGCCATAGACTCCCCACTTTTCATTATATTGCTATTTATCATCATCATGAAAGGTGGTGATCGTTCAAAATTGTTGCTCCAAAGGGAGTTTTTTTGTATTAAAAAACTAAACACCATGGCACCAGTGGTGTTTAATGAACACTGTTCATTCCTCTGGTTTTCTGAACCAGTGCTAGGGGTTGATTGAATACATTGTGGTATTTGTAGGATACATAGTATCTATTATACACAATATATCTTGTTTTTGATACTTTGTAGATTACATTTGTTACATTATTTCTGAGTGCTGTGATTCAATATCGTGTGAGTAGAACTAAGTCTTTATGATTAATCTGTTTGAGACTACAGGGAAGTATTTCCTGTCATGTGGTGTCGGCTAAAGAGGATACTGGATGAGGCTATGAATAATTGTTGGATTTCAGAGGGGGAAAGAGATTATCTATATGTGGAACAACTGGTAAGACCAGTGATTTACACTCTACCTAAAATGCATAAAAATCTTACGCAACCTCCCAGGCCACCAATCATTTCTGCCAGGGGATCACTAGGAGGCATAGGCAAATATGTAGATGCATATTTACAGTCCTTGTTCAAAGGCAGTATACCGGTAAATTAATTCAGTTTTCTCTTTGTAACCATGGATGTACAAAGTTTGTACTCATGCATACCACAAGAACAGGGAATAGAAGCAGTCATGAGGCTTCTAAGTAATTGAGACCATTTTGTCAGCCCTCAACAGAACTTTTGTTACCTCTATTGGAGTTTGTACTGCATAAATATTATTTCAAGGAGTAAAGCCAATATTATTTGCAGTTATCCGTTAAGACAATGGGATCGAATGTAGCCCCTACATATGCCAATATCTTTATGTACTGGTATGAAATTGGACCATATTTTGTCACCCTATGTTCCGTAGGCACAGGGGATAGTATAGGCGCTACATAGACAATCTGTTTTTCATATGGTATGGCACGCCAGGGGAACTAGCATTATGTATTGAGGAGCTTAATAAACTGCCCACCTCTGTGAAATTAACAGTATAATATGACCATGACATAATTAATTACCTGGATGTTACAGTATATAAGGATAGAGCAAACAAAAAGTTAGAAACTAAAATTTATCAAGACGGATAGGAATACACTACAATACAACAGTAGTCACCCAAAACATCTGGTGAACTCACTGCCGAGATCACAAATGCTTTGAGTGGTTAGGATTACCAGTGATCCAGATGAATGCATTAAACTGTTGGATGATATGACTGCACGATTTGAGTAGAGGGGATATCCCTTGAGTGTAACAATGCAAGCTAAACAGTGGCCATTGGGAAGAAACACAGTATTGTGGGAGAAGCAAGATGCATTTATGCAAAGGGTGACAAATTGTTTTTCATGTGCACATACGATTGTGTAGTTAAATTTTTGTTAAATTTCTTTTACAGTACTGGCCTGTGGTGTACACTGACCCGGTTATGTCAAAATTGATGAACAAGAAACTGAATTTCGGATATAAGCAGACCAAAACTTTGAGAGAACGTTTAACCCCTGCAGACCCAGTAAGCAATAATGTACAATCAATTGGTACAGGATCCATAGAATGTGGAATTTTTAAATGTGGGAATTGTGTCATGTGCAATACGTTGATTTTGGGGATGGATTCTATCACCCACATAGCGGCAACCTATACAAGTATAGACACAGATTGACATGAAGGTCCTAAAATGTGGTATATCTTATTAAATGCCCATGCAGGCTGCTATATTGTGTGAAAACTACAGACCGCTAAAGGACAGTATAAGTATGCATCACTCCACAATATGGGCAGCTCTGGATTTTGATTATGCTAGAAGAAAGGTGAAACAAGAAATTCCAAAACAATCTTTTAAATGCATGCCCATTGACTGTATTAGAGCTCCATGGAGGGATGGTGACATGGAACAAAAATATATTGAACATATGAACTAGGGTGTATGGCCTCTAAAGGGCTGAACACAATGCTACAAATGAACTGTTTCCATGGGTATTTAAGCTTGTTAATTTCAAGCCATACAAGCGTTAAACTGCACATGTTTACTTAGGGGCAGTATTTCAAATTTTATTTGACTATTGAATTTTTTTAAAGGCTATTTTTGATTGAAAATTGATCCAATAGGTCAGTTTTCAATCAGCTTAAAATTGTTCGAATCGCTCCAATGTCGGTCGATTTTGCCCAAAATCCTTTGATTTCCCAGAACTTAGAAAAATCTCTGTAAAGGTTCTAGGAGGGCCCCCATAGGCTAAAATAGAAATTCAACAGCTTTAAGGTGGCAAAGTGTTGAATTAAAAGTTTTTTAAAGAGACAGTACTTCAAAATTAAAATTTTCAAATTTTTTTTCAATTCAAATCATTTTTGGGCTATTAGATATTAGATTAGAATCAAAGTCTGTTTTCATGCCACCTGTAAGGGACATGTTTATATGTGGAAATCAACTATCCAACATATATGAACTCCATCAATGAAGCTGACCTTAGGACTGGAGAGGCCATATGGATGTTCCAGTCAGTGTCAGAAGTGCTTCTAATCCACCAGACTAGAGCCATGCTGTGTCAGATGTATCAGGAATGTATCAAGAGTGGCTGAGCCTCACAAGGAAGTCCTACTTTTATAGAACCACAATGTGAAATCTTAGAACAAGCAAGGCTAATAGGAGTGTCGTATCTAGAAGGTTACCTGGACAGAGAAGCCTGTGACTATGTACAGTAGACCACAATGCTCAGCCAGTTTAAATGTGAAAATCCTCACAGTATAAGAAACAGTTTAACAGAGTTGGACAAAAACAGACAAACACATCCAAACATCCTGTTTGAGGCTAGACAAACTTGCAGCACACATACCTAAAATCTATTCAATTCGATCACAAATGAAATGGATAAGGCTGGCAGATGTTACAGCGCTACACAATATGTTGGCGCTATATAAGTACATGTTAATAATAATGTAGGAGATTGCACTCTACTGTAATAACTGAAACCGCACCTTTCAGATTAGGGAAGACTATGATTCTGCTCAATACAGTTCAATACATTATAGCCTGAGGCAATAGAACAGGCAGAGAAACACAAGTAGGTAGCTGTGAGGAGGCAGGTTCCAATACTACTGGTGACTCAAGAGGGCATTGACATAGAGAGGAAAATCAGCACTCATTGGAAGTTTCCATCATCTGCTGTCTAACTCAGTTGCCTATCTGGTATGAAGAACAGCCAGCCTTCTATTCTAAATACCCAATAACTAGGAGATTGGGAAACTGAAGAAAAAAACAGACCCAATTAATATGCCTTCTGGACACAGAGCATAAGCCTGGCCTTTAAGCAATGATGATGCTTTGCTTTGCTGGCAGTATAAGCAAATGAATCCTATCCTGGACCAGTCCTATTTGTAACCTGAACAAGGTAATCTCTATGGTCTAACAGAGACTCTGCTAGTTGAGGACTCCTATAAGCTGAAAACTTTTGGTCTGAAATATAGACCTTAGGCATGCTACTGGCCTTATTTAGGAGAAGACCTAAAACTCCCAGCGGCCTGGTGTCTATATGGACATCCTACCATATAAATGTTACCTGTATGACAGAAAAAATGGCCCATACAGCATGACACAAAGTTTATTAGTAGTTATTATTGTTTATTATAAGTATCAATGCATATCCCTGAGTAGAAGCCACTCCCTTTCTTGCTTGTAGGAGGCAAAGCGTGACGTCAATTCGTAACTTCGCAAATTTACTAATGCAGACTGGCGAATTTTCTCTAGCGAAGTAGATAGACTAGCGCAACTTACCCCAGGCAAAGTTGCGCACTGTCGAAGGATGCTAATTATGCAAATTCACTAAGATGACCATTTTCCTGAACGTTACCTCTTATGCTAGACGTTACTTTGCCAGGTCAAACCTGGCTAAGTTCAATACAATTGATAGGAGTTTGAAAAAAGAATTGGAAATTTTTTCTAAGTCCCAAAAAAACGCTGGTGTGTTTTACCTTTCTAGGGTTATAGTCTGAAAAAGAGCGAATTTTTTTTGGGGGGGCTACCCTCCTTTCCCCCACATTTCCTAACATATGGCAACACAACTATATAGGGGCACATGTAGGGCAATAGGACAACTTTATTTTTTTATTTTTAAGGTTTCCTGGGCTTGTGTAGTGCAATGTAGTGGCTGTAACATATACTTCTATTATACTTTGAAATTTGCGCCGTATGCAAATTAGGCATCAATAGCGTAAATGCGCTTTGCCTAGTGAAGTAACACTAGCGCAACTACGCTTCGCCTGGTGAAGTGCGGCGAATGTTAGCGAAGGCAACGCTAGCAAATTTTCGCCGCTTAGTAAATTCCCCTCAGAGAGTGTGCGGGGCCATCTCCACTTGCTATACCTAGGAGTTGCACAGGAATCACCTGATTATACTTAGCTGGTGTCTGCACAGACAGAGCAATCACATACAGTAATTGTACTCAATGGAGGGTCACTTTACCAGCGAAACCCGCTGATTATACTCAACTGCTGTCTGCTTACGCAGGTAACCAAAAGCAACTGTTGAGGTTACACAGAGGCACATTGAACAATTAGGGACCCATTTACTAAATTTGTGTGAAGGATTCGAAATTCGATCGAATTCGAACAAATTCCAATCGTACTATTTTATCGAATATTCGAATATGCAAATTTGGCCACTTTGATAATCGAATATGCAAAATTAAATCATATCGAATAGATCGAATGCTCGAATATTCGATAATTCGACCATTCGATGATCGAAGTACTTCCCCCACTGCCTACTTCGCCAGATTGAACCTACCTAATTGCAATAGAAGCCTATGGGAATCCCCCCATAGGCTTGTTTTTCGATTACCTGGTTGAATAGCATTCGTACAATCGAACGCCTTGATTGTTTGAATAGTACAAATTTTTCGTACAATCAAACAAAATTTCACAATTTTTTCTTGAAATCGAACGATTTCATGAAAAAAACGAGAAATGTTGTTCAATCGTACGAATTGATCGAGAAATCCAATAGCGCTCGAAAAGTGGCCTAAAACTATTTTATTTTATCGAATTCTAATTCGAGAATTGAATTTCTGCCAAATTCGGGGGCTTTTCGCCCTCGAATTTGTGAATAATGATAAATTTGCCACTTAGTGTTGGTGTTTCCTGCAAGGGCCCAAGTCTGAGGCCATATTAACTGAAGGCTATAGAGCAACTTTTTTTGTTTTTTATAAACTACTATCACCTTGGGAAAGTCTGTTGAGGGAGGCAGCTGGCATGAAAAAACATGCCAGAAAAACAAAATTAAGGCAGTAAGGCTCAGGCCCCTAACTAATTATGCCTAAACTAACTGCCACATCCAACTGCCTCGTCCATAGACCACATAGAGGCCACATACACCACTGCCACCAGATGTCTTTTGGACAGGCCAGGAGGGCACACACAAATGCTCCAAAGCAATACAGAAAGGCAACTGAAACACAAGCAGACAGGGAGTAACAAACATTGCACACCAGTGCCTTACCTGAACCTGGAGCTAAAGCACAGGAGACTCCAAAATATAACGTAGCATGCTGGGGAACAAAAGGTCCCATGGACCAAAACCCTTGTCCCTAGGTTGCCTTACGAGCAGGCCTAATGCTTTCCCATGGTTAAAAAGAAAATTTTGCTTCCAATGGGATCAAAAGCCAAAGCAAAGGAGAAGGAGCAAAAAGACGCAGGTAAGTGGGTGTGGTTGGCCTTTGGGGAGGGTCCTTCTGCTGTGAGCATGGGGGGGGGCTGTCCTGATGAATACTGACATGGAGTTTGACAAGGGAAATAACACAGCAACAGAGATTGCAAGATTAGAGCATGCAACCTCTATGAGGACTGTAAGAGTAATTCAGAAACCTAAGTGCAACTTGCAAAATACAATTTGTGACTCAATTTACCATACTTTTTGCACTTAATGCAGCATTTTTTAATAATCACAAAATGCAATTGTGCTTGATACATCAAACCAGATACAACTACACTGGTATTAGGGATGTAATCCAGGTTTTCAGTTTTGGATATGGCCAAATTCAAGCCTTTTTCCGAAGGATTCAGATTTGGCTGAATCCAAGAGACTGAATGAACTTGAATCTGAACCCTACAAAGTGTTATCAAGTTAACTTGTGTGTCAATATACAGTATTGTGCAACACCCATTTACAATCCATGAATGGATTTAGACTTGGTTCAGGATTTAGCGGATTTAAATGAATTCTGCACATCCCTAGCTTTGACATCAACCAAATGCAAGTTACATATTTTCAAAGTGGGTTTTACGTAACCTCCAGAGCACCTTCAAAAAGGTAATTTTATCTGAATCACTGCTGAAAGCCAGGTGTATCTATTGATGCAACCTGCAGTGGGAACTCTGGAGCTAATGCCAAGGTGGCATAAGGTCCAGTGTGTGCACCATTTCTGATAAGAGGCAGAATGGGACATTGGTAACCACGTGGAAGTGCAGAATCATATTTGGTTGCAAGTACCTTTACAAATTGCACCAATATGTTCTCTCCATTGAGTCTAAATTTAGTGCACTTGTACTTGGTGTGTTGGTGAATGGCCTTTATAACTGTTTTGTTCTTGATGCACTTGATTTTATTTTATAAGATCCTATGGATGTACACTATATATTTGTATATAGCACTACTTGTGTACATTTAAACAAATATATAACATACAAATATCAATACAACAATAGAATATAGATTAATATAAATATATATACACATTCAAAATGAAGGTGGTCAGGGTCAGGCTTTTGGGGCAAAATTATCATTTTTTTAAACTCAAACTTTTCAATATTTATTATTGACCTTTCCAGAAAAAATAGAGCAATTTTGGGGGGGAAAAGTCTAAACGCATAAGGTTGAATCATGGATTCAAGGGGCATGTTTACTAAGATTGGAGATAAATATCTGGAGAGATTTCTGGAGATGTTGCCCATAGCAACCAATCAGCAATTAGATTTAAACAGCCACCTATAAGTTAGGCGAAAGCTGAAAAAATGTGTTTCCGCACACCAAATCCGTTAAAAATCGGTTCACCTTTATTTAGTTCATTAAAAGAGGCATATTAGTACATATTAGTACAAGCCACATGAGCTGTTCCATGTGGCTTGTACTAATATGTACTAATATGCCTCTTTTAATGAACTAAATAAAGGTGAACCGATTTTTAACAGATTTGGTGTGCGGAAACACATTTTTTCAGCTTTCGCCTATCCCTGTATGGCCTGGGACGCCACGGATTTCCTGCACCCGGTACTTTTACAAGGTCTGCCGACTTCATACCAATGATTTATTGCGTGGTGAGTCTGAGCGGTTTTTTTCTATTTTTTCACCTATGAGTTAGAAAAGATCTGATTGGTTGCCATGGGCAACATCTCCAGAAATTTCTCCAGATATTTATCTCCAATCTTAGTAAACATGCCCACTAGTTTGGTCAGCCTTTTTTATTTAAAAAATCTGAAAAATTGGGATTTTGATAAATAACCCCCTTGTTAGGAAGAAGGAAAGTCCTGCCAGTGGACTGCGCTGGGTTGTTTTTATAGCATTTATTTCATGCAATAAAAAAATACATGCAATGTGTAAAAAGTAATTTAATATTCAATATTATTGCGCATTACTGGATTATTTCTTTATATCAATCCATCTACATGAAAGAACCCTTGCTAAGGGCCTGTTCTTCAGTGAAATTCTTAGTGTTTTTTATAATGTTTATATTTTAGATTATTTACTTTCTGAAATATATCTATATATATATTTATTTTTATTTTTTCTTTCTTTTTTCCACTTTCTTTTACTTAACTCCATGGAGAGCTGATGTTTCTTTATAGATTTTCCATTAGGGGAGTCTAAGAATCCTACACACTGTCTTGAGACTGAATGAAGTGAAACTATATTTATAGTTTGGTTTTTATTCTTTCTAAAGCAGAATGTGTGTTTCGGCATGTTTATGAAAGGGAGCATTGCCAATTTTATATTTTGCTAAAAAATTATACAGATCTTTGCCAACTTCTCCAATAAATCAAAATGCAAAAGGACATATTTAATATGTGTTTCTGATAAACACAAGAATGTTCCATTCAGTGGAACTGCATTATAACTGTATACAGTTGGTTTCTTACTCTATTGATAGATAAACAGTGGGAGATCAATATAGGGTTTAACAGCAGTTAACATTAACAGAGAGGATTTAGCTTTAAGATGGCGAGATACTTATGCTTTCTGAGGTTCATATGGAATCCCTTAACACTTGCCATTTGCTGGTTGTGTGTGTGTGTGGGGGGGGGGGCAATTGAGAAAATCCTCCATGGTTCATTACCAATAATGTGTCCCTAGCTTGATCTGTGGGCACCCATTTGTATGAGGAACCACAATGTGACATCAAGATCTGCAGTGTGTACTCAAGCTAAACTGTATTTAAAAAAACTATATATTTTTGTGTGTGATAAAACCAATAGCTATTTTAAGTTTAAATATCTCATAAAAATTATTGAGATGCTATACAAGTCAATGGGAGTTGTGCTTATCCTATTAGACCCCTTTAAATCAATTTAGACTTTGAGGTTTTTGTTTTTTTTCTCCACTGCAAAGTGTCTGAAAAACTAATTTTTTTTGGTTGGAATTAAATAAATAACCCTTGGGAGTTTAGTCACTAAACCACTAAAACCTTTAACAAATAAGCCTCCTCGTATATTCAAGTTTTTATGAACTGAGATTAACTGCTGTAGGACTAATAGAAGTTAGAGAAAATATCATCCCTTAAGAAAAGATAAAAATAAATATTGCCTCAATAAAAAGGCATACGTAGTTTTTTGATAGGGGTTATGGCAAAATGAAGTGTTTTGTAAAAGACTTTTAGGGGCTAGTGATGGATAATTTTTTTTCACCTTGTTTCGAGGTGCAAATTTTTGGCGAAATGGGTCAAATTCGGCCATCGCTATTAGGGGCCTATTTATTACACATTAAGGGGCAGATTTTCTATCGGTCGAATTCGAGGGTTAAAAAAAAGGATTTTACCGCAATTCGATTGGTAGAACAATCGAATAGCAAATATTCGATCAATTGATAAAATCATTAGAATCGATTCAAACTGTTTAACCATTCGATCGAATATTTTTATTAGATCAAAAATAATTAAACCCAATTTAGTAGCTTTGATCTGGCAAACTAGGCAGTCGAATAAAAATTTAAAGGGGAAGTACTTTGACTGTTGAATAGTCGAATATTCGAATAGATTTTTATTCGAATCATTTGATTCAATCACATTTTCAATATTCACTGGTTGAAGTGGTCTTCAAAAACAGTTGAAAATTCTAATTCGAATCTTTTTGAAAATTTGATCGAACTTCGAATTCTTCATGTGAATTTAGTAAATCTGCCCCTAAATGTAAAGAACAAATAATCTGAATTTTAAGAGTTAAAAAAACTCAAAATTTAATAAATGTATTTTGCTCCTAAGCTGTTCAAAATCAGAATTTGAATATTCTCCAGGTAAAACCTGTCAAAAAATTTTTTGCTTGATAATCCAAATAGTTTTTTTGGGTCAACAACTTGATACATTTGAGTTTTCAGAGTGAGAAATAGCTGCAGTTGCATGATTCAAATTGAGGCATGATTTTGTCACAATTTTTTTATTGCACTGATTTCATAGATTATAATTGATAAATAAT
>CM044442.1:72228653-72252244 GCA_024363595.1 Xenopus borealis
CAGAAACCCAAAGGTCCTTGGCTTGAATCCCAGCAGAGCCTGACACAGAGCCAACTCTAAGCACCCTGTTCTCAGCTGCCTTTGACCTCAGAAGGAGTCCATGGGCTAATTGGATGCCGCCAGGTCTTAATAAGAGAGGTGTAAAGCAAAAGGTTTTGGACGAGCAAAGGGGCACTAACGTATAGCAAAGTCTTTTGGGCAGAAGGTCAAAGTACAAAGCATAGACAGAAAGAATAGTCAAATCAGGCCGGGTCAGTGCAGGCAGAATACAAGCAGAGTCATCTCTTCAGCTCGCATGCGCCCATGAATACAGAAGATTGTGTGCTGCGAGTGCCCTAAGATTCCGGCACACAGGAGGAAGAAGAGCGGCGTTGCTGCCACATCACTAGACTGCCAGGGTTATTACACTATCCTCAAATTAAATTCCCACTTTACCTGTGTTATGCAGCACATAAAGCGCTACGCAATATGGAGAGAAATAAATGTTAATAATAATAACATATAATAATAGTAATAACATATACTCCAGCCATCAGCCAGCCACTCACTTGTGGCTCAACCTGACAGCTAAGGCATCTACTCCCCCATCCAAAAGTCATAAAGTACCCAATCTAGCTGGCTAAAAACTTTCCTGGGGAAGTAACAGAATGAAAGGTTTGCAAAACATCTACCCACATATATAAAGATAAAATTATCATTAGACTTTTTTAGTTCAATAGAAGTGTTGGTGTTGAAGTGGGTAAGAAAAGATGTGCTTTTTAGGCTTTCAAGTTAGCGGGGACAGGCAAGCTAAAATCGATATGGAAAAGGATATAGCAGTAAGCAGTAAAAAGAATCCAAAATAATTTTTTAAATATATTAATAGTGAAAAATTGAAACAGGAAGGGGTAGGACCTTTATTATGAGAAGGGGTCAGCTGGTTGATGTGAGCACGCAAAACGCTCAGATTCTGAATGCATACATTTTGTCTGTCTACACAAATGAAGAACCAGCTAATGAAGATTTCCTTATGAATGGTCCCAATTCTTATAATACATCTAATGATGCATGGTTCACACATGCTGAAATTCAAAAGACAGTAGAACATGTTAAGATAAACAAAGGTCCAGGGCCAGATGGGATTCATCCCAGGGTAATTAACGAGCTTATCTCTGTGATTGCCAAACCTCTCTCTACTAAATTTTTCAAGATTCATTGAGGTCTGGCATGGTGCCGAGAGACGCTAATGTAGTGCCGCTATTCAAAAAGCATCCCATTCTCTGCCTCGAAACTATTGGCCAGTTAGTCTGACGTCGGTGGTAGGAAAGCCTTTTGAAGGATTAATAAAGGATAGGATACTGGACTTCATAGCAAATAACAATACTAGTTTGTGCCAGAATGGTTTTATGCGTAATAGATCTTGCCAGACTAACTTAATTTCATTTTATGAGACGGTAAGCAGGGACCTTTATTCTGTGATGGCTGTGGATGTGATTTACTTAGACTTCGCTAAAGCATTTGATACAGTGCCACACAGAAGGTTACTGGTTAAATTAAGGGATGTTGGCCTGGTACATAGTATTTGTAACTGGATAGAGAACTGGCTAAAAGATAGACTACAAAGAGAGGTGGTAAATCGAACATTTTCCAACTGGACCAGTGTTGTTAGTGGGGTACATCAGGGCTCTGTACTGAGTTCCTTGCTTTTCAACTTGTTTATTAATTAACTGGATGTGGGTATTGAAAGTACGGTTTCTATTTTTGCAGACAATACTAAACTGTGCAGAACTATAGGTTCCATGCAGAATGCTGCCACTTTGCAGAGGGATTGGTCTAAATTGGGAAACTGGGCAGCAAACTGGAAAATGAGGTTCAGTTTTGACAAATACAAGGTTATGCACTTTAGCAAAAATAATATAAATCAAAGTTATACACTAAATGGCAGTGTATTGGGAGTTTCCTTAAGTGAGAAGGATCTTGGGGTTTTCATAGATAACAAGTTGTCTAATTCTGGGCAGGGTCATTCTGTAGCTACTAAAGCAAATAGGGTTCTGTCTTGCATAAAAAAGGGCATAAACTCAATGGATTAAAACATAATTATACCTTTTTATAGATCCCTAGTAAGACCTCATCTGGAATATGAAGTGCAGTTGTGGACTCCAGTCCTTAGGAGGGATGTAAATGAGCTGGAGAGAGTGCAGAGACGTGCAACTAAACTGGTTAGAGGGATGGAAGACTTAAATTATGAGGGGAGACTGTCGAGGTTGGGGTTGTTTTCTCTGGAAAAAAGGCGCTTGCAAGGGGACATGATTACACTTTACAAATACATTAGAGGACATTATAGACAAATATCAGGGGATCTTTTTACCCATAAAGAGAATCACTGCACCAGAGGCCAGCCCTTCAGACTAGAAGAAAAGGACTTTCATTTGAAGCAGCGTAGGTGGTTTTTCACAGTGAGGACAGTGAGGTTGTGGAATGCATTGCCGGGTGATGTTGTGATGGCTGATTCTGCTGATGCTTTTAAAAGGGGCTTGGATGATTTTTTGGACAGACATAATATCAAAGGCTATTTTGATATTAAACTCTACAGTTATTATAGCTATGGGCATATATGGTTTGTGTGAAAGAGTGTGTGTGTGTGCTGGGTTTTTTTTCAACCCAATTTAACTATGTAACTATGTAAATAATGCTTGTTTTCCTAAAGCATTTATAATTAAGTGTTATATCTATTTGAGAGAACTAGGGACTACAATGGGGCAGTTTTATGAGGGTTCAGAAAATACCCCAATGGTAGCTCTGTCATACGGTTTTCAAAATCATACAGCTAATGTCCAAACAATAACACAATGTTCTGAACAATATTTTTTTAAAGTACATCTTTCAAATTAGTATGCAGGGCAAAGTAAAAGAAACTACATTAGCCTTGTTTCTGGGAATTTGTTTGTTTATTAAAATAAATGCTGCTCGTAAATCAGAAACATGACTTTCATTGTTATAATCTGCATACATAAATTAAAAAGCGCTAAATTCTGTCCATCTGGCATGCATAATCCCCATTATGAAGACAGCAAACATAGCTATATCTTCAATAGTAGTTTGAATGGTCAAATGGAAGTATGACACACATACATACACAGAAACACACACTTTCTCTCTCTCTTTTTACTGTTCATTAACCTCAAAATTCACTAAAATACCTATAACCATTAAGATTTTCTTTTGGACCATGAATATAATGCAAAAAAAATTATTGTTCCTACAAACATATTTTGAACTGTGGTTTCGATTCTGGCATGGTATGCTTGCAGTTGCAATGTTATTTTTTAAGTACTATGTATGTTAACATAACCCTCCTTCTGTTAAGTCAATTTATCTTTATATAAGTTCCTTTATTTCAGAAGTGCCGAAGACTATAAAATGTCTTTGCTACGGCTCTGCTGCCATTAATTAATGGATGTTTGAAAATTTGGGTGCATGCCCAGGTTCCCTTCTGTATCTTCCTAGTTGTGAAATAACTTTGTGCTGTATTTTAAATCTCTGTTATCTGTGTAGCTAAGAAGTTACATAGAATTTTCTTTAGATGTGTCTTAAAATCCATTGATAGCCAATTTAGCGACAGTTATTTGCAGGAAATAAAATGCTCATTTTGACAATTTCAATCTAAAGATTTTGATGGGAAACAAAGTAACAACAAAGTAATTATATATTTTTCCTTTATCAGAGAGCGACACAGCTGGTTATATATATTTACTTGCAAATCCTCTTCTGTTGTTCCACTATGCAAATCCCTGCATTGGCTCAACACATTATACAGAATAAAATTTAAAGTTTAGCATTCATATAAAGTAATTGCATAAGTCTGGTCTCCTTATATTTCTGCTCTGGTAACTAAATTATTCTCTTGTTTTAGGAAAGACCTAAAGCTCGCAAAAATAGCTTCAAGTCTTCTGTTGAGTTGCATAATTTCTTTACTTCCATATGTTCTAGATTTTGGCTAGGTTTTGTTCTTATTTTTACAGTATAAACTGAAAAATAGGTTTATGACCATCCAAATTTAATTTTTCTCTGTAATAATAAAACAACAGCTTGTAACCAAGCTACATAAGTCCAAGTATGTGGCAAAACAATACTGCTGGGAGTGAGGGTAGGCATCACAGTGTACTGCAGATACATGGCTACAAATGTGACATGTCAAGTAGAAGTGGTCCCAATAAGTGTTAGTGATTGGTCATTAAATATTTAAAGACTTAACTAGATTTATATTAGGATATTAAGATGTATTTTTACTAGTTGGATATAGAGTGGAGTGATAATTCTAATAATACTACAAAAGCAGAACACCATTATTTACTTTTGCCTATCCAGAAACTAATCATGAGTGAGTTGTCCCTGATTATTTTTTTTCAAATTTGTAATACATAGATTTTGCAAAATTGCCTGTGAATTGCTGAATAATTTATCGTATAAAGAGCCAAGCATCACTCTGTACTCACACTGATGATAGTAACACAAAAACATATTCCACAGTTTATTTTTATCAAAACAGAGGTTTTCCAATATTTTATATTGATCCCCTATTTCACCCATAATTCAATTTAGTTATCCATAGCCACAAAGGTAGAGATATATGAAGTTATAATGTAAGACATCATTGCATGTTTATATGATTATCCAAGACTTCAAAAATAGTTAAAAACTAAATCCTACCAGTCCTCCACCAGACTTTTGAAGGGGATTTGAATAATGTTGCTCAACCAGATTTTGCTGAACCACACAATTCACATTTATTACATTATAAAGGGTTAAGGCACAATATAATCCAGCAACATGATGTTATATACTTTAAGCAATATTGCAGGATAAAACTTTTTCCTAGAAAAAATGAAAAAGCCTCTATTAAGAATCTCACCTGATCTGTGTAAATGTAAGTCAATGTACTGCCACTTTGTCGAATGATAAGATTAAATTGGAAAACTGGACAGCAAATTGGAAAATGGCTCAATGTTGACAAATGGCAGAAATAATGTAATTCAAGTTATACACTAAATTGCAGTGTGTTGGAGTTTCCTTAACTGAGAAGGATCTAGGTTTGTTTTTGTAGATACTGTGGCTACTAATGTAGATAAAGTTCTGTCTTGCATAAAAAGGACATTAACAAAGGGTTGAGAGCATAATTTGATGAGAGCATGATTTTGCGTCTTTATGGGTCCCTGGAAAGGCCTCACTCACTGCAGTGCGGTCCAGTCTTTAAGAAGAATATTACTAAAGAGAGAATGCATTGATGTGCAATGCTAAAATGGTTATGGTGATAGAAGATTTAAATTATAGGAGAAGACTGTCAAGGTTGGGTTTGTTCTCTCTGGAAAAAAAAAGATACTTGCGAGGGAACATGATTACTCTTTATAAGTTTATAAGAGGGCATTATTGACTGATAGCAGTAAATCTTTTTTTCCATAAAATTAACCACTGTACCAGAAGTCACCTCTGGATGAAAATAATTTACATTTGAAACAATATAGGTGGTTCTTAAGAGTGAGGACAGTGAGGTTTTGGAATACTGTTTTGTCTTTGTGAATTTTTGTTGCTGCATAAAATTTAACAGAGGATATTTGCCATAGTTTCATAAAAAAAATTTGCAAATGCGAAATGCAGAATTTCATTGAGAATCCTTGCCTGGCAAAATAATACACTCATCATTAGTAACTAGGGTTTGGTGCAGTACTGTACCTCATCAAGCAATGTCATTTTGTTTCACATCCCATTTTGAACTGTGCAACATACTCCAAACATTTTCCTTAATCAAAATGCAGAATACACAATTTTAGGAAAAGAGAAAATCATGTAAAGATAAATAAAGAGCATAAAACAGATATCATGGCTTGCAGTGCAATTTCTAATTGTTTCCAAAACCCTGTAAATAAATGTGAAAGCACTAATGTTTCAGATACTGTACTGTACATTATCATGTGCACATTGTCCCCCTGTGGGTTGTACAGGAGAGGCTAACCCTCTATTGTTGACTTATTATGTACATTCCCAACATAGTTGCATAGGTGCATAGTTACACACAGTAGTTTAGTTGGGTTGAAAAAAGACCAACGTCCAAGTTCAACCCGTCCAAATGAAACTTAGGGTCAGATTTACTATTAGTCAGATTTGAGGGTTAAAAAACCCTCAAATTAGACCATCAAATTTTATGGGAATAAAATTCCTTCAAATTCAAATATCGAATTCTAACGATTTTACCGCAATTCAATTGGTCGAGCTAACGGACAGGAAATATTCAATCAAACGATAAAATAATTTGAATTGAATGGTTCGAACGATTTTAACCATTCGAATGAATTTTTTTATTGGATCAAAAATAGTGAAAACCAATTCGGTGGGTTGAAACTGGCAAACTAGGCAGTCGGATAAAAATTTAAAGGGGAAGTTATTCGACTGTCGAAGTATTCGAATAGATTTTTATTCTAATTATTCAAATCATTTGATTTGATCGAATTTTCAAAATTCGATGGTTGAAGTGGTCTTCAAAAACAATCGAAAATTCTAATTCAAATCTTTTTGAAAATTCTAATCCTTCATGTGAACTTTGCCCCGTAGTGTCCATACATACACACATAATCACACCAACTTTCAATAAACTCACATAAATTGCACATACCAACCAATTTAAAAATTCAATGACCTATGAAATGCTTGTCCAAGAAATCATCCAATTCCTCAAATAGAATCAGCCATCACAACATCATCTGTCAGGGCATTCCACATCCTCACTGCCTTCACTGTGAAGAACCACCTACACTGATTCAAATGCTTCCTCTAGTCTAAAGTGGTGACCTGGTGTGGTGATCCCTTTATGGGAAAACGTTCCCCTGCTATTTGTCTATAATGTCTTCTAATGTACTTCTTGCAACCTCTTTTTTCCAGAAAAAACAACCCCAACCGTGACAGACTACCCTTATAATTTAAGGCTTCCATCCCTCTAACCAGTTTAGTGGCACGTCTCCGCACTCTCTCCAGCTCATTTATCCCTCTTAAGCACTGGAGCCAAACACTGCATACTCCAGGTGGGGCCTTACCAGGAATATATAAAGAGGAAAAATTATGTTTTTATCCCCCAATGTATTGCTATTTTTGCACACACAATAGTGCTTTATTTGCTTTAGTAGCCACAGAAAACTCCTAGACTCTTCTCAGTTAAGGAAACCCCACATACACAACCATATAGTGTATAACCTACATTTACTGTATTAATTAAAAAGGAGAACAGCCCACCAATGACAGGTAAAGGTCTTTATAAAGGGACTAATAAAATAATACAAAATGTTAAAGCCTTCCCAGAATTTCCATAATACGGCAAGACTGACCTAAGCCAGGTGAAGGAGTGAAGGAGGATTCAATTGTGGCCCAATGAAGTCATATCAAACTGTGTACTCACATAATGCCAAGGCTATTCCAGAGGCTAAAGGGTTAACATCAGTTAGGACATGCGATAGAATTGTAGCTACAGAACAGCAAGTACACATCCTGGCTATATTTTAGTAATGTTAGACCACAAAGCTTGCAAACTGTTGGGCACAGGAAAATGTTTCTTGTGCAACATGTTTTCCAGTAATGCTTGCATCTGCTCAGATGTAAGTGGTGTCTTGACCATTTATGGCAATTCCATGTACTTTGCCTTACAGTGAATGCTCTGAGAAATGTATAAAACCTTGATCAAATAGGCGTAACATTTTAATCTCTCAGTGTCATGCTTCCACATTGTGACAAGCTTCCCAAGATTCCAATGTTTTGTCTAATAAATAAATCAGTTATTCTGAAGAACCTCCCTTTTCTTGGAGTCTTGTAAAATAATAAGGTTCTAGTAAGTAAATTACCAAAAGAGCATAACCTTGCATTTATCAACATTGAACCTCATTTTCCAGTTTGCTGATTTCCATTTTTTTTTTTTTTCCTTTTCAAACATTTTTTATTACTGTTTAGGTATTTGCATAGAGTTACATAGACATATTATAATGTGAATAAACACTGTGCAATATACATAAAAAATAAACTAATTAACAAATTCAACAAATGTTATCAATTGTTTCTTTGTATCAATCTCTGATTTTCTGTTTTGTCATTTAATATGTAATGTCTCCACATTTATTTTTCCGTTATGTCCCTGTCATCTACATTATATTAACTAAGGGCTCTCTCATTTTCCATGTTTCTCAGACACTCCCGTTACTGGCTTGTGTATCTAATCCAAAGGGACCAAATTTTTAAATAGATATTATATTTATCCGAAACTATACTTAACAATCTTTCATTCACCATTATCCAGTTCATTTTAATACGGAACATAGTTATTGAGAGTGAACGTTTTTTTCCAGGAGGAAGCTATGGTTTGCTTAGCGGCAATAAAAATGAATTGAATCAGTTTTCGCAAATATTTATCAGTAACTGGGATTGTTTTATTAAGAAGCACCTGAATAGGATCTTTTCGGATTCTAATCCCTGTTATTGTGCCTATTAAAGTAAATATCCTGGACCAGAATCTTGCAGCTTCTCTACATTCCCACCATGTATGTATCATCATGCCTCTATTTCCGCAATTCCTAAAGCAAAGAGGGCTACAATTTGGATAATATATATTCAATTTGACGGGGACCATGTACCATCTACTCACTACTTTATATAGAGTTTCTTGTGCAAGTGTGTTAATTGAACTCTTGGCCGTATTTTCCCAGATTTGTAGCCAATCAGCTTCGTCAAAGGTAGTGTTTAGATCTTTTTCCCATGGTTTGATGTAGGAAGGAGGGGAGAGATTGGACATTTTTATTATCTCTTTATATAATAAGGATATCACACCAGAACTACATGGAAACTCTAGACATATGTTCCCAGGGAGTATCTATATTTATGGAGTTTTTCGTCACTTCTTTAAGATAGTGACAAATTTGCAAATATCTAAAATATTCAGTTTCTGCAATGTTGCATTGCTCCTTAAGTGAATCCCATTTTTTAATGCCTTGAAGACCTATAAACTGGTTTACGAATCTCATTATGATCCTGCCACCATTCAAAGTCCCTTTTTTGTAAACCTGGGGAAAAGTTAGGATTGCCACAGATAGGCATTGCGGGATGGTGAGTAGAACTTAAAGCTATTTTCTTCCCAACTTGGTCCCAAACAGCCAAAGCTAATTTTGTTATTGGGGTAGTGGAAATTGGCCGTTTTTCTTTTGGAAGCCATGGTAGCACTGCAAGGGTTAAAGGTTTGATACGTTCTTCTTCAATCTGTACCCATAACGGGAGTTTTGGACAATAGAAATGCATTATGGGCATAATCTGAGCTGCTTTATAATAATATATTATATTGGGGACCTTAGGCCTCCCTTGCCTTTAATGTTTATGATCGTCTTATGAGCTAGTCGAGCTTTTTTACTTCCACATATAAATCTCATAAGTTTCTTTTGTACCATGTATAAATGCTGTAAAGGAATTTCAACTGGTAGAACACAAAAAAGATATAACATTTTTGGAGAAGGTCCATTTTTACAGCATTTATTCTACCAAACCATGAGATTCTTAGTTTGGACCATTTTGTGAGTGTGGAGTCAATTTCTTTCCAGAGCTGGGGGTAATTCGATCGGTATAATCCATCTAGCGTGGGGGTTATATTTACCCCTAGGTAATGTAAACATTTGTCATTCTATTGCAAATCAAAGTTAAGTTGTATAAGTTGTGATAGGGCTGCTGATTTCCATTTTTTCGGTTTAGTCAAACCACTCTGCATAAAACTTATAGTTGTGCACAATTTAGTATCATCAGCAAAAATAGAAACATTACTTTCAAAGCCCTCCTCCAGGTCATTAACAAAAAAGCTGAAAAGCAAGGGACCAAGTACAGACCCATGCAGTACTCCACTTACAACACTAGTCCAATTAGAAAATGTTCCATTTACCACCACTCTTGGTGATCTTCTAAACAGCTCTCTATCCAAGTACAAATACTGTTCCATATATGTTCCAGGCCAGCATTCCTTAATTTTTTTTGTAACATTTTAGTTTTTTAAGTTAAATCATATAATACTTACACCACTACTTCTCACAGCACACACACAAATCATTTGCCATGGCATATAAACGAAAATAGCAAAATCTTAAGCTGAGATTTTTATATCTTTCAAGCAACAGTATGTCATCTATATGCCTGTTTACATAAAGTACATTTATATTTAATATAAAGAATCATCTTAGGTGCATGTAGGCCATTTAATTTGAGCAAAGTAAAATATCATACCACATGAGATTATTATTCTGGTCTAAGGTGGACTCTTTAAAGTGGGGTTGTAACCATGCCTCTCATTTCTCAAGTATTTGTATATTGTTCTGTTTTGCTTTGCACTTGCCCTTTGCACTCTGATGACTATTCCATTCATGGTGGGTTATGTTAAAGGAACAGTAACATCAAAATGTTTTACAAAAAAAATCGTTAGAATAGAACAAAAAAAAAACACCAACACAAATTAAAATGTAAAATAGAAAACCCTTTATTAAGAAATAAATTACAAAAACTCCACTTCCTGTCCTCTACAGAAAAGGCGAAAGGGCAACCATCTTTGCTGTGGTGATCAATTGCTTCTCCCTGGCTATTCACGGACAGCGTGTCCTCTGCCTCTGAAGTGCTGTTTATGTTTGCTTACACATACTCAATGTAGGCTACAAATAGTCTTTCCTATTTTTACTCCATGTCTTGGCTGTTTATCCTTAAGGTATAATTTTATCTACTCAGGAACTTTTACAACAGGAAAGAAGTTGGCAAACCCGCCACCCCCCCCTTTTCACCAGTGCAATCACTCTCTTTTGCTCAATCTCGGATGATTTATAGCGGATCCTCCTCTAGGAATTTGGAGAATGCCAGTCCCCAAGTATTAGCACAGAGCCACTGTCTCTCTACAACACGAGACAGTATTGATCTCCACAAGAGTTACGCATCAGGGTGGGCTCTAAGGGCACTGGCTGCCATTAATTTTGCCGAGAATGGAACGCATAACATTGCAAACCAGTGGCACTTCGCCCTGCAGCACTTATGACCCCCATATGTCTGAATGGGCTTGCCGAGGAAGAGAAAGCAGCCGGAAGGCGGCAGAACAAACAGGCGGCTGCCAGGAGTCCTAATTTCATCGCAAGAGAGCGACTCCTTATAATCCCAGTGACACACAGCGCGGAGGGAGGGGGGGATTGCCCAGTGCAAATTAAATATGCTTTCCCATATTTATCGTGCAACTCTCGAGGAGATCGATACTGTCAATCAGCCTCAATTTATTTTCCATAAACAGCACATCAGAGGCAGAGGACACGCTGTCCATGAATAGCCTGGGAGAAGCAATTAAGAACCGCAGCAAGGATGGTCGCCCTTTCGCCTTTTCTGTAGAGGACAGGAAGTAGAGTTTCTGTAAGTTATTTCTTAATAAAGGCTTTGTTATTTTAAATTTTAATTTGTGTTGGTGTTTTTTTTTTTGTTCTATTCTAACAATTTTTTTTGTAAAAATTGTTGATGTTACTGTTCCTTTAAGTTCTTCAATTCGGATGATATGGTTAATCAGGTAGCTGTCAAGACTTTATTAGCCAAAGCTTGACCTTTTTTGCATATTTTAGGTAGTGGTTTGCCTAGAAGGAGGGTGATAGGGTCCACTGGTACTAGTAGCAATAGCTGTTGGCTTAAGATATTCGCTACTTCACCCCACAATGGTTGAATTATTGAGCAGTCCCAAAAAATATGCAGCATAGTGCCTCTTGACCCACAATTCCTCCAGAGGGGGATGATGTGGGAATATTTTTGTGCAATTTGTTAGAAGTATAGTACCAAAACGTCAATATTTAGTAAATGTGTTCCCTTAAATTCCCTGCAGTTAACTTTGTTTCAAATTAGGGGCTAGTCTCTAGCAGGCACAAGTTGTGGGAGAGCCTGGTCCCACTTATCCATATACTTGTGTCTATGCTGGAAAGGATCCGGAGGGGAAGTAAGTAAATTATAAATTTTGCTGATGAGGTGTTTCTGTGGTAGTACCTTGGCTGCTAGGACTTTGAATACCATGGCGAGGGGATTCTTTGGTGTGTGCAGCGTAGTGTTCTAAAATATGATAAACCTGGAAATATTCTAGCAATTTTATGTTAACCAGTGGTTGTTTATCCTTGATTGCCTGTAATGGTAGGATCATCTGAGTTTGTGGGTGTAGTAAGTCTCTTATCGTGAAGTTACATAGTGACATAGTTAAATTGGGTTGAAAAAAGACAAAGTCCATCAAGTTCAACCCTTCCAAATTAAAACCCAGCATACACACACACACACCTCCACTCTTTCACACAAACTGTATATGACCATAGCTATACTAACTGTAGAGTTTAGTATCAAAATAGCCTTTGATATTATGTCTGTCCAAAAAATCATCCAAGCCCCTTGGATCAGCCATCACATCACCCAGCAGTGCATGGAACTTAGCGCACTTGGTGTAGAATGAAGGTTTAGCTCCTGGTGGAAATGCTGAATTATTCAATTATGTATTCACCAATGGTTTGGCAGAGATCATTTTATGTTCATGTTTAGTCTTAAGCCATATTGAGTAGGTACTGTTAGTTGAGTTGTTGAAAGTGCCTTTGAAGGGATTTGGATGGTAGAATTAGTGTCCCATACGAGAGCATTCAAATGACAATCTATTGCCATAACATTTTCAGTATGACCCCAGACTGTATGAGGGCATCAATTGGACCAAGCTAGAAGTTGTCTCAACTGCAGAGCCTTGAAGTGTTTTTTTTTTTTTTGCAAATTAGGAACCCCAAGGCCTCACATTTTAGTTGCCATCATCATCACTGATTGATCTTGCAATTCTGTGACCATAAAAAATTACGAAATAAAGTTTGTATTTCTTTAAGGGCTGTAGGAGAAATTGCCACTGGTAGAGCCTCAAACAAATAAAGATATTTTGGTTATATATTCATTTTTATGGCGCTACCCTTCCTAGCTAAGAAATTGTATATTTTGCCCATTTCAGGAGAGAGGTTTTTGTCTGTTGTATGAGAGGTTTAAAATTGATATTGTATATTTGTAGTGGCAGGGATTTGGGTACCCAAGTAGGTTAAAGAGTCCACCTTCCACTTGTAATGAAATAAAATTTCAGGCCCTCAGGAGTTTTATGTGGGATATTAAGAGGAAGAGCTTCAGTTTTGTTGATATTAAATTTGTATCCTGAGATAATACCACACTTGTGTAATACTTGATGGAGATCTGGAAGAGAAATGTGAGGATTGGTTATAGTGAGCAGGACATCATCCGCAAATAAGGCTATCTTATATTGGTTAGAACCTACTGTGACTCCCCCATGCCTGGATGACATTGTAAGGCTGCTGCCAAAGGTTTTATATTGAGGGCATAAAGGAGGAGAGAAAGGGGGCAGCCCTGTCTGGTTCTGTAATATATTGGAATAGATTTGCATGATTGCCCATGAAGCTTAAGATAAGTATAAGTAGTACAATATCGGGTATGTAAGGCTGACAGGTAGGGACCTGAAAAAATTTAGATTTTTCAATAGGAAGAATAAGTACGTCCAATTAAGTCAAATGCCTTTTCTGCATCTAGGTTCAAAATCAAGGAGTGTTTGCTTCGCCTTTGGAGTATTTCACTTAAGTACAGTGAACCTGGTATTGTAGCCTGCTTGTCATCCCATAATAAATCCAACTTGGTCTCTATCTATCAACTTTGGCAGAACTGGGGCCAGGCAATTAGCTCCGAATTTAAGAGCACTATTAGACTATAGCCTATAGTTTGTACAAAATGTGGAGTCTTTCCCTTCTTTAGGTATTAAGGACAAAAATTAAGATAGGGTTGAACCGGGGATGGGATTATCTTGTAGATATTGGTTGCAAAATTTTAGCAGATAAGGTGATAACGTATAGTATTTGTAAGGGAACCCATCTGGACCAAAGGATTTTCTGCAAATAGCAAGTTAATCAGCTGCTCCACTGTAATATCTGTGTTTAGTAGGGCTAAATCCTCATCTGTAAACCTAGGAAGATTAAAGAACCATAAACATCAAAATGTTTTATTTTAAAAAATCCATTCTTTATGCTAACAATAATGGCCATGCCATAATAATGCCACAAATGTACATACATTAAAGTTTTTCAGCGGAGCTCACTCGACTTGTGTCCCAGCGTCTCTCCGTTCCAGGGGCAGCTCTCGCGGGATATTGGCAACTTCAAACCGCTTCGTCAATTCCTTCTTTGTATACCCGTTCCACGGCGCCCGCTGGAATTATAGAAGAGGCTCACATGTTATAATTGTGATGTGGCTTTATTGTGCACACCATAAGTTTGACAGACAATGGGGTGGTGAGAGTGCTACGCGTTTCGTGCCCTTAGCTCTCCTGGCACTTCATCAGGGTCATGTGACAACCACATGCTAGTGATTGTTAAATAGACTAAGGTTAAGTTAATTGATGAATTAATTAATTAGTGCTATCTTCAAATTAATATGTGCTAATACTGGTGCAATACATAGTGATTAAAAAATATAAAGATATAAAGAGTGATTAAAATTTTTAAAAATTGTATCCTTCTAGAAATTACTTTTCATATATAAGAACCTCTCTTATCTAGAGATAAATGATATGTCATCTGCTATATCAGCACATATAATGAAGGAACACGGTGCTAATGACAACTTTGTTTCCTTTCAGGCTATAGAAACAGTGAAACTGGGGAAAAGGAAAGGAGACATTGATAGGTTGTTATCTAAGAGAGAAATAAAATGGATACTACAATTGGAAACAGTAACTTCGTGGGGACTAAACAAAGAATGTGATGTAAAATCGGTCATAGACTAATATACATAAAGAAAAGTTCAAGATTTAAAGATTTATTAATGACAAATAAAAGTACAAAGGAATTTGCTGCTATAAATAAACTATATGATTTGGAAATATTAACACCGTGAATACTAGATATACTATTAAAATATTGAAAATTGGAATATCATTCATGAATAATCTATAGGATCTGTACAAATTTATGAAAATTTACTATGCTAGACTAGGATAAGAAATTATAATGAACTGCAATACTATATGTACATACCAACAAATAAAATCAAATAAAATTGAAAAGAAAATAAAAATAAAATCAAACGAAAACGCATATGTCATATTAAAACCTGAAAAATTGGATATAATTTATTTACAAATGCGAATTGGTATGTGCATGTAACTTGCAATTGATTAATGTGCAATTGTGATTTGTATGATTTAAAATGAACTACAACTAACCTAGAACTACAACTAACATAAAGTTGCATAAGGGAATGATTTTTAATGTATTGATTTGTTGATTCCTTTAAGTATTGAACCGTAATTTTACATAGGTATCCAGTAGATGCTATTAGGAATACCTATTATATCTAGTTCACAGAACACGAAAATATGTTAATAATGCACTATACGTAACAGAACATATTATGAAGCAACTAGATAAGAGAAATGTAATTTCTAGAAGAATACAATTTTTAAAAATTTTAATCACTCTTTATATCTTTATATTTTGTTATCACTATGTATTGCACCAGTATTAGCACATATTAATTTGAAGATAGCATTAATTAATTAATTAATCAATTAACTTAACCTTAGTCTATTTAACAATCACTAGCATGTGGTTGTCACATGACCCTGATGAAGTGCCAGGAGAGCTAAGGGCACGAAACGCGTAGCACTCTCACCACCCCCCTGTCTGTCAAACTTATGGTGTGCACAATAAAGCCATATCACTCTTATAACATGTGAGCCTCTTCTATAATTCCAGTGGGCGCCATAGAACGGGTATACAAAGGAGGAAATGCCATAATAATGCCCTAGAACAATGGCTGGGCAAAAGAGCGGGGAGACAGGATGTGTGGAGAGAGAATATAGGACAGAAAGGGTGCCAACAGAAAGTCTGTGGGGGAACTCAACGGTGGAGTAAAGAGCAGGGAAAGAGAGAAATGCTGGAGGGAGGGAACAGAACGGCTCAGCAAAAGAGTTGGGACAGAAGATGTGAGGAGAGAGACTACAGGGACAGGGTGCCTACAGAAAAGCTGCAGAGGGGACTGAATGGCTGGGCAAAAGAGCAGGGAGTGAGGCTGCAGCGAGAGAGAGAAATGCTGGAGGGAGGGAACAGAACAGCTCGGAAAAAGAGTGGAGACAGAAGATGTAAGGAGAGAGACTGCAGGGACAGAAAGGGTCCTGACAGAAAGGCTGCAGGGGGAGACTGAATACCTGGGCAAAAGAGTGGGGAGTGATGCTGCAGGGAAAGAGAGAAATGTTGGGGGAGGGAACAGAACGGCTCAGCAAAAGAGTTGGGACAGAAGCTGTGAGGAGAGAGACTGCAGGGACAGAATGGGTTATGTAGTTACATAGTTAAATTGGGTTGAAAAAAGTCCATCAAGTTCAGCCCCTCCAAATTAAAACCCAGCATACACACACCCCTCCACTCTTTCACACAAACCATATATGCCCATAGCTATGCTAACTGTAGAGTTTAGTACAGGGGTCAGGAACCTTTTTGGCTGAGAGAGCCATAAACACCACATATTTTAAATTGTAATTCCATGAGAGCCATACAATATGTTTAAAACTAAATAAAATTAAATGTGTGCATTTTATGTAAGACCAACACTTTTAAAGTACAATAAGTCTCTGAATTCTTTCTAATAACGTTGTTATGCTGTTGCTAACCAGTGATGAATAGTACTTCTTACCATAAATGCGACTTCTGGTGCTGCATGGTTTTGCTGATGGTTTTGTAGTCTGGTTGATACATGGTGAGGTTAAGTTTCATGCAGGCATTGAGAATTCCATCTGTTAAACGTGATCGTACTGTAGGTTGGTCTTGATGTGCTTTATATGTGAGATGTGGGTCAGACTCACACAAGACAATATGTGTTTCTAACAGACCACAGCAATGTTGTTGGTCATACAAGGGGAATTTTAAGCTAAAGTTTCAGTTTGTGGTTGATGTGAAGTAAAGTTCCCTGCACCCATGGATAATGAGATAATCATGCATTGGACAATATCTATATATGTACTCCCCCAATCCAGTCACAAAATGCCAATTTTGTTGCTCAATCCACTTACTCACAAGACATAATGCAAAAGCCCAATGTACAGTCTCATGGTAGCATGTTGGGGAAATCTGACAAATGCCAGAAATTCCAGAAAAGAAGACATGAAAAAAAATCATGAAGAACAGTGATATTTCAAATGAGTGATGTTTCAAATGATTTGCAGGTGGTCGCAATTGTTCTGTTTTTTATTGTGAAGGACAACCAAAAATCATTCAGTTGCAAATGTTCCAATACCACCATTTCACTGTATTTCTCCTCATCAGATTATATATGACATATATGACACCTGCAAATCATTTTTGAAATATCACTCATTTGAAATATCACTGTTCTTCATAATACTGTATTTTTCATGTCTTCTTTTCTGGCACCCTTCTTTCTAGTCATTCTATCCGCAGAGCGCAGGCCACGCCACCCGTTATTTTTATTAAAGATTTGGCAGAGAGCCAGATGTAGCAATCAAAAGAGCCACATCTGGCTCCCGAGCCATAGGTTCCCTACCCCTGGTTTAGTATCAAAATAGCCTTTGATATTTTGTCTGTCCAACAAATCATTCAAGCCCCTTTTAAGCATTAACAGAATCAACCATCACAACATTACTCAGCAGAGCATTCACAACCACACTGTCCTCACTGTGAAGAACCACATACGCTGCTTCAAATGAAAGTCCTTTTCTTCTAGTCTGAAGGGGTGGTCTCTGGTGAGGGGATGGGCCCCTGCTATTTGTCTATAATGTCCTCTAATGTATTTGCAAAGTGTAATCATGTCCCCTCACAAGCGCCTTTTTTCCAGAGAAAACAAACCCCAACCTCGACAGTCTACCTTCATGATTTAAAGCGGACCTGTCACCCAGACACAAAAATCTGTATAATATCAGCTGTCAATCAAATATTGTCTGCCCCTCCTCTATGCCAATGGCATAGAGGCGGGGCAGACAATTACTTTCACTTTCCATTCAGGACTTCCTAGATGTCACTGCTCTCCACACATTCCCCAGTCTTCCATATCTCTAACTGGTTTAGTTGCACGTCTCTGCACTCTCTCCAGCTCATTTATATCCCTCTTAAGGACTGGAGTCCAAAACTACACTGCATACTCCAGATGAGGTCTTACTAGGGATCTATAAAGAGGTATAATTATGTTTCATCCCTTGAGTTTATGCTGTTTTTTATGCAAGACAGAACTTTATTTCCTTTTGTAGCTACAGAATTACACTGGCCAGAATAATCATTTTTTGAAATGCCGAAAAATTCACGAAACGCTGCTGGCGTCTCGATTTGCATGCGGCCATCTTGTTTTGGAAGCGAGCATCCATTTTTGGACGCAGTTTTTTTTTTACTCCAGCGAATTTTCGCCAGGCAAATTTTTGCGGGCGTTCCACAAATGTATTTGCCGGTGGCGAATCGCGGGTATTCACCATGAATTCAAGCCAGGCGAACCAATTAGCCCATCACTAAAAAAAACCCCAACATCCTTCTCATTTAAGGAAACTCCCAACACACTGCCAATTAGTGTAAAACTTATATTATTTTTGCAGTGCATAACCTTGCATTTATCAACATTGAACCTCATTTTCCACTTTGCTACCCAGTTTCACAACTTAGACAAATCACTCTATAGAGTGGCAGCATCCTGCATGGAACCTATAGTTCTGCACAATTTAGTATCATCTGCAAAAATAGAAACCGTACTTTCAATGCCCACATCCATTTCATTAATAAACAAGTTGAAAAGCATGGGACCCAGTACAGAGCCCTGTGGTACCCTACTAACAACACTGATCCAATTATAAAATGATCCATTTACCACCACTCTTTGTAGTCTACCTTTTAGCCAGTTCTCTATTCAGGTACAAATACTATGTTCCAGGCCAAAATTCCTTAATTTAACCAGTAACCTTCTGTGTGGCACTGTATTGGTTGCGTTAGAAAAGTCTAAGTAAATCATATCACCTGCCATCCCAGAATCGAGGTCCCTGCTTACCTTGTCATAAAAAGAAACGTTAGTCTGGCAAGATCTGTTACGCACTTTCACAAATTTTCTCAGTCAGCACCCTCAGTCAGCACCCTCACCTCCAAAACGCTTTAGTCTGATGCCCGTCAAACGGTTTCCCACTTCAATCCGTTCGAGCCATTCAAACGTAGTAGCCAATCAGCAGTGTATTCTCTTAAAATGCCTTTATTGAGACATAGGGCTCTGACCCCAAACACTCGGCAACGTTTCAGACCCCTCTCGGTCTTTTATCAAGCTTGATTGGTGCCGTCAATTACTACGTTTGAAAAGATCTGTTACGCATACAACCATACTGGCACAAACTATCCCATCCTTTATTAATCCTTCGAAAAGCTTTCCTACCATTGATGTCAGACTAACTGGCCTATAGTTTTGAGGCTGAGAACGGGATGCCTTTTTGAATAGCAGCACCACATTATCAATTTGCCAGTCTCTCTGCACCATGCCAGACCTCAATGAATCCTGAAAAATTAGAGAAAAGTAGAGAGGTTCGGCAATGACAGAGCTAAGCTCGCTAAGTACCCTGGGATGAATCCCATCTGGCCCTGGACTTTTGTTTATCATAACATGTTCTAGTCTCTTTTCAATTTGACAGACGAAGTATACGTTCAGAATCTGAGCTTTTTGATTGTTCTCATCAACCAGCTGACCCCCCGTCTAATAATAAAGGTCCTACCCCTTCCTGCTTCATTTTTTTACTATTAACATATTTTAAAAATAATTTTGGGTTCTTTTTAGTGCTTACTGCAATATCCTTTTCCTTATAAATTTTAGCTTGCCTGATTTCTTCTGATTTCTTTTCTGCACGATTTATTGGCCTCCTTGTACCTTATAAATGATTCGGCTGTCCCAGCTAACTTGAAAGCCTTAAAAGCACGTCTTTTCTTTCCCACCTCAACACCAACACTTCTATTCAACCAAAAAGGTTTTGCTTTGCAACGACATTCCTTGCTTACAAGTGTAATATACTGACGTATATTTATTAAGCAGCATTTTAAAGACTTCCCATTTTTGTTCAGTGCTTAACCCTGTGAAAAGCATTTCCCACTTAATATGTTGCAGAGATGCCATTTTACTGTCAAAGTTTGCACTCCTGAAATTCATTGTTTTAGTTACTCCCTTATAGAACTGCCTCTGCAACAGAATCTCAAAGGAGACCATGTTATGATCACTATTCCCTAAATGCTCACCCACACAAATCCTAGAGATGAGTTCAGTATTATTAGTTATTACAAGATCCAAAAGTGAGTTATTCCTAGTAGGTTCTTGAACGAGCTGGGATAAAAAGTTGTCATTTAGCATATTTACAAACCTACTAGCTTTATCGGTCTTGGCAACTCCATTACCCGGGTCAATGTCCAGATAATTGAAGTCACCCATAATAATAACTTGACCTAGTTCTGAAGCCACTTCTATTTGTAAAAGTAGCTAGGCTTCATACTCGTCACTTATACGTGGTGGTTTATAGTATAGACCAATGAAAATTTACCACCAGGTCTCACTGATACCAATTATATCATAATTTTTAGAGCATGCAATTAATTCTAAGTTTCCCATTTTACCTGACAAACTTTGTGCATTTGAAAGCATACAGTGGAGGTTACTACCTTACTTTTTAAATGAACATTACTTTGAGGAGAATTATATGTTAAGTTAGTATTAGTCTGTTTTCCTTATAATAGAGGGACCTCCTTAGCTGGTAAACTCACTCCTCCCCATGACCCCTTACTAATCCCACTACCCCATCAACCTAGCTTCCCCATAATTCTTTCTCTCACCCCCCTCCCACTTGCCTAATTAAAACACTCTTCCAACCTCTTGGTCATTCTTTCCCCTAGCACAGTGGACCCCCTTCCATTGAAGTGCAATCCATCACAATTGTATAGGTTGTATCACAAGGAAAAATCAGTCCAGTGCTCTAGGAACCCAAACACTTCCTTCATACACCAAGACTTGAGCCATGCATTTAGCTCCCTAAGCTCACATTGTCTCCCTAAACTTGTATGAGGCACAGGCAAAATTTCCAAAAAAATGACATTGCATGACCTTCTCTTAATCTTAGAGCCTAGATCCCTGAACTCACTCTTTAAAGGGCAAGGAAAGGCAAATAAATAAAATCCCATTTTTACTTTCTTTATTGAAAAAGAAATCTATCTCCAATATACTTTAATTAAAAAATGACTGTATGCAGTGAAATGCTCCCTTCATTTAGTGCTGTGGATGGGAATTGTCAGACGGTCCCTAACTTCTGGCAGGGAAACAATCATACTTATGAACAGCAGGGGGAGCCCCTGCCTTACTTACCAGCCATGCAGAACTCAAGCAGCTTTGTTTTTTGATCATTTATGATGACCCCTAAGAAGCCCAGACCACACTGAGCATGTGTATGTAGTCTAGTCTTGCAAAGATGTATAACAAAGTTACAAGATGACAGCCCCCTGTGGCCAACTTTGAAGGCAAAAATCATTTGTTTGATTAGGCTTGCGGTGCAGTAAGTTCATGTTTATGTTCAGTATACAAAATACAGCATTTCTAGCCTAATTCTATTTTAGACTTTCCTTGCCCTTTATGGTTTTCCATCTACCATTTATCTTGTCATTAGTATCGATATGTACTAGGACCGTTGCATCATGTCCTGCCCCACAAAATAATTTGTCTACCTGATCAACGACCAACCGGCCAAAACCTGGCACCAGGTAGACAGCAAACTGTTCGGTTGTAGCGATCCGGACGACAGATTAGCCTATACACTTTCCTAATAATTGAATCGCCTACAACCACAATATGCTTAGGCCTGAATTTGCTCTCCTCCCCACCACTACTAGAGAAACTGGTCTCCCGGCTGTTAGAGAGGTCAGCCCCATCTAGAATTGCCAATCCAGAGTTCACACTCCCATCATCTTCACACAATCTGGAAAAACTGTTAGGATTTATAAACCCAGGATCAGTCTCCCTTTAACTTTTGCCAACCTTAGATTTTCTAACTGTCACCCAGCTAGCTGCCTCAACATCCTGCTGCTGTTCTGTTCCCCCCAATCTATCTGACCCTGCTAGGTCCTGTTCAGTGAGCAAGAGACTCCTTTCAAGATTGTCAATCGACCGCAGTGTTGTATTTTGTTCCTCTAGTGTTCTAACTCGAGCTTCCAAAGTGGCAATTTGCTCACATCTACCACAGAGGTAAGCATTTTGGATCTCTTGTTCCAAATCTGCATAAATATGGCAGACTGTGTACTGGGTCAGACTTTCTATCTTGCTAGCACTCATTATCCCAGTTACAGATCAAAACAGGAATTAAAAAAACATTATAGTTTAGAACAAACTTTTGACCTAGCACACCAAACTTTACTATTTAGCACCAAATACAGAAAAAATTACATAGAAAATTAAACTACATTATTTAAATAGACCACTTCTCTTTCTTCTACAGAAAATTAAGACAGACTGCCTATCAGTCATTCATGCCTAGATTTATGGATACTCAGGGCCCCAGAAAAGGGTGCCTATTCCAGCCTGTGTCGTTCAAAACGTGCACAGCAGTTACCCAGACCCCAAAGGCTGGTACAGGGGATTTCTACAGGCACTCGATTATAATGCTTTTGATATGGCTTTGGACTGATGCCTTTTGTGATTGTTTATTTTTCATTGATGTTTGATGTTATTGTTTATTAATATGTTTTTTTATAAAAAACATACAAACAGGTATCTGTTCTTCTTTTATGCAAAAATAACATGACACAGTGGACATAGATAAATGCTTACTAGTACATCACTAACCAACAATGATAATGAAGGACATATTATAAATTTACCATTAGCACATAGAGCGGGGAGGTCAGAGGTTGCGGGGTCAGCTGTTACTATGAGCACATAGAGTGTTGGGGGGGCAGCATAGCTCTTGGGACAGCTGTTACTGCAAAGTGCTTTGGGCTACAGGGTCTGCTAATTGTATTGCTGCATACAGTGGGCTTATACAGGGTCAGGGGTCATACAGTGGTAGTGGTGCTTTCATCCTTACAATCCAGAAGTTTTATAAAGTACACTGGAACACATTACAAACATCAATAATCAAAAATTACAATTCATAACTACTGTTAATTTACTATTTACAGGAAGTACAGGAAACAAATACATTGCATGGCCACCGTGGAAGATTTAGTTTTATTTTAAGGTTTGTGCCAAAGTGGTTCTGAATAGGCAGGTATAACATGCACTTTGTCAGATGTTATTATTATGTCAACATGCATCAGTCTTGAAATTTTGACACATGATGCTGAACAGTCAAACTTTTATCTTGTCTCTCTTCTGTTGCAATGTTGTTCGGCATAGTGCTGTTTCTGGGATCCCAACTATTTGCCATCCAGTAACCTGAGCACATCCACTAACATTGGAAATACATGTGTGTAACCCCTTTTTGGCCGTAATTAACCAAACCAACTAGCATGAGTAGAGCATGGGCT
>CM044442.1:72253398-72266569 GCA_024363595.1 Xenopus borealis
AAAAGTAAGGGTAGGGAATGAAGCCATAAGGGCCATGCTACTTATGGGTCCCTACATGTGCATTTGCTGTGGGCTCATATAGTGCTTTAGCAGCCCATTTATTTTTGAATTTGGGAAACACGTCTATTTCAAAGTGAGCCAACAGAGTCCCTTCCCTCACCAGGGGATCGGACATGAGCTTGCTGTCTATGCACATTTGTATTATAGGCTAGAGATGTAAGCTTTATGTGGGCCTCCATTCCATCCATTTTGAAATGTATTCTTTAGGGAAAAGCTGTGATACACTTCCAATGCTCCAGTGTGGCAAAAAATTTTCAGGTACTCAAAGTCATTTTCCTTAATAGGACTACTTCAGCCAGGGATAAGTAGGCTTGGGAGTCTTTTTCTATCCATGGTCGCAGACTTCGATCCTCATCTGTGTATTTTTTATATGTGCATGTTATTGATAAATATACCACAAAATGTGTAAAGAACAACAGTTATCAGTAAGTGTTGAACTTATAGTTATAGCAGACCCCAATGCAAATGCACCCCCTCCCAATGTATGCAATAAGTAGTAGCGAAGTGAAAATATCCAAGTGGAAACCAGGAAGATGCAACAGATTCGATCTGTGAAGACGATCCAAGTGAATCAATCTAGGTGGAGTGATCCAGAGGAAGCATACAATTCCTGAGTGCAACATAGAAACTTATTTAGAAAATGCTTTATTTACCACAAAACGTGTAAAGAACAAACAGACCCCGACCATGTGGCCCCCCTGCTTTGTGTAACAATAATAAAAATAGACCCCAAACCCTGTGGCCCCAGCTCTATACAGTTATTAGTAAAAGTAGACCCCAGACCATGGCCCTAATTAGCAATAGCTAAAGACAATGACAGGATCAGCAGAACCCAGACAATGACAGAATTAGAGGGCCCCAGACTAGTGATGGGCGAATTTATTCGCCAGGGGTGAATTCACGGCGAATTCCCGCGATTCGCCGCTGGCAAATAAATTCGCAAATCACCAGAGAAATTTCGCCAAGCGAAATTTCGCCCAAAAAACGAGTCGCGCGTCGTTTTTTGACGCGACGCGCGACGAAAGTGATTCGCCCATCACTACCCCAGACCTGTGGCATCTCACCACATACACTAATATGATGTATGCAATACAATGCATGTCCTTATGACAGTAACAGAAGACCCCAGACATGTGGCCCCAATGTATGCACTAATAATAGTAATATGAGAACACAGAGCCCCCCTCTACTCCAGTAAACATGTGCCCCCACTCTATACAGCTATTAGTAAAAACAGACCCCAGACCTGTGGCCCCCACTATATGTAGCATTCATAAAAACAGACCCCAGACCATGTGGCCCCCCGCTATATGTAGCAATAACAACAACAGACCCACAAACCCGGTGGCTCCCAGCTATACAACTATTAGTACAAACAGACCCCAGACCTAAGCGCCCCCCTCTTTTTGTGGTACCAAAATAACAGACCTCAGATCAGGACCCACAGCATGAAGATTCAGAGCAGAGTTGCTGTCAGCCAGCGTGAAGATTCAGAGCAGAGAAGAGCATCCAAAACAAGCATCCATTCACTTAGAGAGCAGGCTACAAACTGAAGCCAAAGTGCTGATACAGTCCTGATGCCTTGGTTGCTACTTGATGTCACTTCCAGACGTGATGTCATGAACCAGGAAGTCAGGTCCCAGAAGAGACACACAGGAGCGTGCACATAGGGGAGAAGAAAGAGAATAACCAAGAAGATGGCGGAGACCCCTTGGATGCTGTGGGACAGTGCCAGTTTTTTAGTTTTTTCCTTTGTCTTACCCAAACAGCAAATCAGAATATTGTAGGTAAGTAATGCATATGCATTTTTTTTTGTAAGAATGTAAATGATGTTACTGGTCTGTCAAGAAATTAATGATTAATTCTGAATGATGTGGGGGCGTGGTCTGACCACTTATGTGAGCACACACACTTACAGGAGCTAAGCCAAGAAACCCTGCAAAAATCCTGATACACCTGCTAATTCTTTAAAAGAAAACCCACTTGGTGAACCCTACCCCAGATGTATCTAATGAGGCATTCTAGAGGTCAAAAGCGAGCGCCAGAACCTGTGGCCCGGTTTGAAGAATTTGTCTGGGAAGCCTCCCAAGATGGCGGCTCCTCCGACCAAGATGAGAGAAGCTCCAACCTGCCAACAGACAATGGCGACAACAGCAGACCCCACGCTACATTATGTGATGGCAGAGATCCGTGCACCTAATGCCTCTTGCATAACATTGATACAATCAAAGACCAAGGAAATTTGTGTGGATCTATCTATAATTAAAGGAGACCTACAAAAGTTAAGGGACCCCACGACAGAGGTGGAAACTCAAGTGTGCAATCTGGAAGACAACTGCCATGAAATACCAGAGCAATACAGGGAGATGCATAAGATGCTGACCTGACAAGTTGAAATGTGAGGGGGTTCAACTGTCCTATTAAACACAGGCTAGTAATGCAATTTTTTAAAAATCATACTACGTCCACCTCACAGTAGTGTTGGCATTAAGGAGGTCATGGGTGGGAGGGTCGTAGTCTTATGTCTTCATTGGCCCTGACAGACCCCTGGAGAGAATCCAATCCCCACTTACGAATTTCAGACCATGCCCCACTATTACAGCTGAGACTTCCCTTTCAGGTACCACGCCTGAGCCAATGTGGTTAAATATATTGGATAACAAAGAGGCAGTAGAAAATAACATAAAATAAAGATTTTATGGCAATGAATCAAAATGCCAATTGTGGCCTACCCTTCTGGAACTCCCTGAAAAAATTTTTTCGTGATGGCAATACAGCTGAAATCTATGCGTACAAAAGGCAGGTGACTCAGGCCCAATGTGGAGGATCAAGTAACCCAGAAAACTCAAAAGCAGCCTGCAATCCCACTCCTGAAAATCTTTGAAAGCTGAAAGAAATTCAGGAGTATACACAGCACCTCAAAAAAAAGCACAAGCAAAACACACCTTTGGTAAAATAAGCATATACCAGCATGGGTAGAAAGCTGGACACATGCTGGCACACCTGGCCAAGACACTTACCCCCCCCCATTCCAGCCCTGAAAGTCACCTATAGGGACTTGTATACCTCTAAATTACAGATGTCAGATAGCAAACAGTTCCTAGCCCCTCTAGAGTTCCCTAACCTAGCACAGGAATACAGAGACTTTATTGAAATTCAGGAAGTAATAGACTCTTTCCCAGTAGGCAAAGCTGCAGGTGTCCAAATTGAACTTTATAAAAGACAATCTACAACACTTGCACACCTTCTGGCAAGCATGTATGAAGAAGCATTACAGATAGGCCAGTTTCCCCCATCCCTATATGAGGCAGCAATTGTTCTCCTACCTTTGTGAATCCTTTATACCTATTTGCTTCTGACAGCGGATTTCAAAATGTATGCGAAGGTCTTGGCTTGAAAATTATGGAGTTATAACCCATCTGGTCAACCAGGACCAAATTGCGTTCATCCCCGTAAAAACCTCCACCCTAAACACCAGGCACCTATATATTAATATGCTGGAATCACACGACAACAAAGCCGATAGGGCAATATCAGCTTTGGATATAGCCAAAGCTTTCAAAACTGTCAAATGGCCATACCTGTGGAAGGTTTTGTCAGCGTTCGGATTTGGTCCCAAATTTATTAAAATGGTGCAATTACTGTACAAGCCCAGAGCAACCTTACATATAAATTCTTTGTGTACCAATGACTTTGCCCTGGCAAGGGGCACACATCAAGACTTCCCACGGTCTCCCTTACTTTTCACTATGGCCATTGAGCCATTTGCCCAAGCAGTCCGCCAGCATCCTCAAATACAAGGCTTTGAAATAGCGGATGTGTGTGAAAAGAGCCAATTATAAGCAGACGACACACTAGTATACTTGTGAGACAAGGGCTCATCATTGAAAGCCCTGGTGGATCTCACACATGTGTTTGGCTCTATGGCAGGCCTTAAAACCAATACTGATAAGTCAAGCCTCTTCTTACTAGACATACTGTACCAAAGCAAGAGGTTGAGCTGCAGGGGTGCCCACTTACAATCACTGATGTATTTACATACTGTATCTGGGTATACAAGTTGCATTACTGATCACACAATACAAAGCACTCAATCTTGATCCACTCATATGGTGAATTAAGGAAAAATGTAAAAGTTGGGGTGCCTTTCCATTAGGTCCTGGAGGGAAAATTCATCTACTTAAGATGTTTATACAACCTTAATTGTTCTTTATGCCCTATGGCACTCCCTGATATATGTCCCCAAAGCTATGTTTACAAGCATTTACACTCTACTAAACAAATTTATTTGGGGTAGACTGAAACTCACTACCCTCATGAGACTTAGAGACAAAGGGGGAATGGCCCTACCTATCTATACTATATGGCCGGTTAGCTGACGCATCTCGCCCCAATGATGCACCAGGAGATTTATCCACCACTGCACCATCTGTGGGAATATGTAACAGGGTATAAGACCAACTCATGGCAAGTCTTGCTACTCAAGAGGTCTAATAAAGATATCTCGCCCTTGTTTACCCTACAGGTAAGAGTACTAAGACAAGCACACAAATTAGTAAAAGTCAACGGTTACCTCCTGCAAACCCCTCTTTGGCGGAACTCAGAATTCTCAGGCCTTGGGTCAGATTAAAACTTATTACACTGGGTGACCTCTGGGAAGGTAACCAACCTATTCCTCTTCAGACCTTAAATGATACGAGACAACTACCATTGTCTCATTGGCTAGAATATCATAGGGTCATCAGGTTCTTGACAAAGAAATCCCAGTCAAAAACCATCACCCTTGCCAACTCTCCCATCATAGACACACTGTTGAATCCTAGCCAGAAAGGTAAACTGTCAGTGATTTATAAACCACTTCATAAAGTAACACACGCTGAGGGTGAGATAACTGCTAGGGCTTACTATACAGCCCAAAGGCTACATGCAATAATTTTTTTTCAATCTCCCTTGTGCCAAAGATGTGGGACTGTGAAAAGCTCCAGGATTACTGGAAGGAAAATTGTACATGGTTGTTCAATGCCATCCCTGGGTGGGGCCCCTGTAGATGTTTCCCCACCTTCATTCCATGAATGGGCCATAGCTATGGATGATGTTGCAGCAATAGAGAAAGTCTTACAAATCTGGCACTCATTCCTCCCCGGGTGGCAGTTAAACTAAGTGGTAAATACAGTAGTAATAGTAAAAGAGGCAATTTGTTTGGCAATCCAAGCAGTTCCCTATGTCTAGACTAGTTTATGGTTGAAAGTTATGGAATGTACAATCAGGAAAATAACTACTTCACACCCTTTTGTTTTACCAATGTTTATTACCATAATTTGTATGACTGCATGCATGCATATCCTCTCTGATTATCAATATCTCAATAAAACCCATTTTGAGCAAAACAAAATCAGTCTTTTATGTATGGATTGCAGGGGTAGGTTGTATAGCTTGCAGTAGTAATCATAAAATAGGGAACCAATTTGATCAAGGTCATAGGTAAATTGGCCTGAGGGTAGCATAACAAAAGCATAAAAAAGCTGTCTAGTCCGAAGTATGGCTTTTTCAGACTGTTTCTGCTTTAAAATAGCTAACTCTTTCCGAACAGAGTTCTTGTCTCAATAAAGATTCGGACTCTCCCAGATTATATTCTGTTTCTAAATCTCTAAACTGTTCATGGGGTTTGCTAGCTATTTTATTTTTGTAGGCTGTTAAAGCTATAAGTTGGTCTCATTAATTCTAAAGTACTTTTTTTAATTGCTCTATATTTGTGTGAAGGCTGTTGTGTCATGTAAGAGGGCTTCTGTCACGGCTGGCACCCTAAACCCAGAACTAATGCCAAGCACCCTGGTCTAGGCTCGTGCTTCTGCCTATAACAGCCGCCTTTCACCTCGGGAGGAGCCCTTGGCTAATTGGATGCCGCCAGGTCTTAAAACGAGAGATGCAAGGCGAATGGTTCTGGGCAAGCAAAGGGGCACAACTGTAAAGTCAATAAGGCCAAAGGTCACGGTACAGACAGGTAAGACAGGTTCGTGGTCAAACAGGCCGGGTCGAGGCGGGCAGATTGCTAGGAGTAGTCAGGCAGGCAAAGGGTCAAACCAGGTAATCAATCAGACAAGGATGAGGCAGAATCGGTGGTCAAATACAGGCACAGGTCATGAAACAGATAGATCAGAGTAGTCAAAGCCAGGCAGGGTCAAAACAGGTAATCAGTAACAAATAGAAGCTTTCAGCAAAGATACTAAGCACCAGGAACAGATCCTATAACGGGCAAGGATTAGAGGCAAAAATCCCCTTAAATACATTTGAATTTCGCGCCAATGCGTGCTGACGTCATCACGTCAGCGCGCCTGCGCCTTTAAAGGAAACCGGAAGTGCGCCGCGCGCGCCTAAGAAGGAGCCAGCACCAGGAAGAAGAAGCGGCGCTGGAGGGCAAAAGATGCGGCGGGCGTCCCCGCCGAGGGGGCGGCAGGCGTCCCTGCCGTACCCCCCACTAGACCACCAGGGTAAGTTCCTTACAGCTTCATTAAGGCGCTAGTGGGCTACGCAGGGAGGAAGTTTAAAATAATTCTAAAGTGAGAGTTATCGGGGCATGTCAGATCAAGTAATCAGCATAATTTCATATACAGATGGTAAATGAAGGCAAGGATATGAAATTAAAAAGTAGTTAATGTGTGAATGAATCTTATGTGTGGAAGAGTAAAATATGTTATGCCTTTCTGTGGGATGCTTTATATGCCAGGTGTCAAAAAATTTGGATTGTCGCATAATTTGTTTAAATGAGAAGGATATGTTATGGGCTGTCATATCTGATGAGGGTAGAGATCTGTCTACTATTTGAGAGTATGATAAATTGAAGTCTCCCCCTATAATTACATATGAAGGGTTTACTGATGCAGCCACTTGGGTTTGTGTGTTAAATGAATCATGACTGAGGGCTAATTGAAGAAACTGTGTTATCTAAAGTTATCTTAACTCATTTAATGCATTTTACCTTTTCATTAGCATACCAAAGCACCATTATTCACAATGATGAACACTTTAATTAGATGGGGTGCTGCAACACAATTTTCTGTGTTAAATGAGACAAGTGTGAAGTCTGAGTTAAGTTATTCTGTGTCAAACACACAATCCAAAATTGCTTCATCTGTAGTTGTTGAAACTTCTTTTGAAAGTTGACCTGTTTTTTATTGGGTGAGTACACATTAAGAAACAATTATTAAATATTTGCATATGACCCTTTTAACAGTAAATAGTGGCCATTTGGATCTTATGAATGAGGAT
Source organism: Xenopus borealis (assembly GCA_024363595.1). Taxonomy (NCBI): domain Eukaryota; kingdom Metazoa; phylum Chordata; class Amphibia; order Anura; family Pipidae; genus Xenopus; species Xenopus borealis. The sequence goes on from CM044442.1 coordinate 72,260,725, forward strand.
GGTTATGCCCACCTTCTTGTTAGGGCCTGACAAGTAGTAGCCCTTTGGGTAAAATTTGGGTTTCCTGAATGAAGGCTATATTGGGAGTTTTTAAGCTCCTTTAAGGTTAAGTATCTTTTGTGTATACTATTAAGGCCCTCAAAATTTATAGATAGAAACTTAGCCATAGTGATCTAAGTGTGGGGCATACACACCTTCATATTACCTATGTAGTAGATGGGTTATAAAAATCAATCGAACAGGCTCCCTCATCTGCCTATGTTGTAACAAGAATGGCCAACCTCTAAAGTTTCTACATAGTTGTTTGTATACAAGATCAGTACAACCCACATTTGCATTAAGTGGGTAACTATTCAAAAGTTGATCATACCTAAAATTAAACAATATTGTCCTCATTGAACTTAAACAAAAGAGCATCAGAAAAGGAAAAAACAGAATAATAAAATCAACTCAGAACTTGGTAGATGGCTTGTTAGCTGGATAACTATAACAAACAAGGAAAGCTTGTGCTCACCACTAATTTTTAAAACCATTAGGTGGGGGTGCAAGAGGTCCTCTGCACTCAATCGATTTTCAATATATTTAAGACATTTTGTGCATACAGCTACTATAAAATGCCTTCCTCATAAAAAAAATAGATCAGAATTTCTGCTTTTTCTTTGTTCTCATCAACAAGCTGACCTCCCTCTGATATTAAGATCTCACCCCTTCCTGCTTCATTTTTTTTACTATTTACATATTTAAAAAATAATTTTGGATTCTTTTTACTGCTTGCTGCAATACCATTCTACATCTCAATTTAAGTTTTTGCATTATTTATTTGTCTCCCTGTACCTGATAAATATTTCAGCTGTCCCAGCTAACATGAATGCCTTTAACATCTTTTCTTACCTCAACACAAACCTTGCATACAAGCAGAATATATTGTCATGCAAATGTATTACTCATGCAAATTGTTATGTCCATGACTAAAATGTTTGGCATTATTTAAGGACTGTGTGTAAGGACAAAATAATAGCTTTATAAATGCACTTTTATTAAGCATATTCTATTTTATTAAAAGGTATACAAAATGTCACAAGCTGCCTGTAGAAAACAGCAAACTCAAACATTTTATCTTACTTTGGTTATTGCTTTTTGGTTTTACCGTTCTGACTCAGTTTTCTAACTATATAAATTTTGTTTCTCTCATTGTCTTTTTGAAGTGACAATATACTGTTGGTGCATAATGTATGCCTTTGAAACTCTGGATAAAAATACATCATAAAAGATCTGAAGACTATTCAATGAGATATTATAAAATACCAGAAACTCTGGATAAAAGAACCAACGAAAATGCAAAAACATTTCAATTATTATGATTCCCTTAATGAGATCTATCCATATGTTTATACCTGTTTTTCTAATTGCCAGTATTCTAAACAGTATAAAAACTGCAGAAATTTACATGTTTTTGATTCTTTGCATTTCTTTGAAGTCTTAAATAGGAAGTATATTGTTTTGTTTTAAAAATCATGACATTTTTTGCTTGGTTAAGAAATGTACAGTGCTTCCATTGGACATTTATTTCAGCATAGTGTACAAACTTTTGAACAGAAATCTAGTGCTGTATTTATTGTACATTCATTAAAACCTAAGGTAGCTAAAACTGAAAAGTGGGTGGTGAAATAGGCCTTACAAATTTGTTGTGGATTACTGCTGTGGTAATTGTGGTTACATTTATAAGCACCCTGTAATAGCAACACATTAACTAAGAACAACATTTTGAATCTTTAATGCTTTTGTCTCTCTGTATAGCAACAGGGAGATCTAAGAATATCTGCTTATTTATCAAATTATTTTGACATTCAATATAAATATAGTTGTAATATAGTGTAGTTGTGATGGGTGTCTATTTAGAGACACCCTACACAATACACTTAAGAATACACAGAAAGACAAGAATTTTGGGTAACTTGTTTCCCTCTTTAGCAATGTGCACAGAGGACAGCACAGGCTATGATTGTATTCTGGAAAGAAGAAGATACTTACAAAGTTTTGTGTATGGGTTTGTAAAACAATGCCTGGAAAACATTAGTATCTGGTAAAGGGTATGCTTAAAACTTATTCTAAAGCTAGTTCCCAGTACAAGAATAAGGGATGATTTATCAATATTAATTAAAATTTTTGCAACTTTTTTTTTTTTAAATTAGAGTTTATCAAAAGTAGAAAAAAACCCTAACATAACATTAATTTGAGTTTGATAAATAGGCCTTTAAGACATGATAAAACCATTTGAAAAAAGAATGGAGATATGCTGAAGAGAGTGCAGTTCAAAGTCCTGGCCAGAAATTGATCTAATGCTTAATGCAAAGAAGGAGGCTTTAAAGGGATACTGTTTTTTCAAAATGAATCGGTTAATAGTGCTGATCCAGCAGAATTCTGCTTTGCAATCCATTTCTCAAAAGAGAAAACATATTTTTTTATATTTCATTTTGAAATCTGACATGGGACTAGTCATACTGTCAATTTCCCAGCTGCCCCAAGTCATGTGACTTGTACTCTGATAAACTTCAATTACTCTTTACTGCTGTACTGTAAGTTGGAGTGATATCACCCCCTCCTTTTCCCCCCAATCAGTCTAACAACAGAACAATGGGAAGGTAACCAGATAACAGCTCCCTAACACAAGATAACAGCTGCCTGGTAGATCTAAGAACAGCACTCAATAATAAAACCCATGTCCCAATGTGTTCCATTCAGTTACATTGAGAAGGAAAAACAACAGCCTTCTAGAAAGCAGTTCCCTCCTAAAGTGCTGGCACAAGTCACATGACCAGGGGCATCTAGGAAATTGACAAAATGTCTAGCCCCATGTCAGATTTAAAAACTGAATATAAAAATATCTGTTTGCTCTTTTCAGAAACGGATTTCAGTGCAGAAGTCTACTGGAGTAGTACTATTAACTTAACATTTTGAAAAAAAACAAGTTTTCCCATGACAGTATGCCTTTAAGTCCAAGAGCAGACTAGGGGATAGCAAGAATTAATACAGACTGCTGGCACAAGCTTGTTTCAGTTGCTCCATCAGCATTAACATTCCCACAGGAGATTGAAAGAATAGTCTATTCTGTGTCTGTTTATGGTGCAATTCAGTTCCAGTTCTGCTCCTGCACAGTAACTGGGAGGGAGGGTGTAATTTATGTGGTGCAATCCTGCAGTCCTGCACCCTGATCCAGACTATCTTACCCTTAAGTACCAGTAGCACCTTTATTACCTTCTTAGGTCACTCAGTCATACCCGTGTGCTCCTTCTAGCTGGCAATCATGTGAAACCCATACAGTACTGAAACTGCTCTCCTCACACTTTAATCCTTAGATCAGGTTGTATTTAATGGGATGGCAGTAAATGTTGTGGTTTAGAAAATTATAACATCACTGCACCCAACTCTAACCTGTCCTCTCCCAACCTGCATCTAACCTAAATCTGGCCAGGACCCTATTTAAAGGGCCACCCCCTCTGTGATGTCATAAAAGGGGCAGCACAAGCATACATCTCTAAATGGAGGCTGACAGAGTAAGATAAAGGGGAGCAGAAGAAGTGCTCAACCCAAACACACCTATGACCCACAAAATGCGTGAGGAAGTTGTCCGAACCCACCAGACCCACAGATATTGGACTGGCCCACACTTCACTACTACCACTGTTTCTCTGCTGTTTTTTTTTTTTACAATTAGACACAAAAATTATAAATATAAACTCACAAATAATGTATGATAACTGTTTTGCTTGTTACAAATTAACTTCTTACTACTGTTTTCATCAAGAGATATTTTTGACTTCTATACTGTCAAAGCTTTTAAAGATGTAACTTTATCAAATAAATAATAGATTTATGAGTTCAGAAAATGAGTTATGAGTAAGTTCACAAAACACTTTTTACAGATGTAACTTTATCAATCAAATATTATATTTATGAGTTCAGAAAGTGAGTTATGAGTAAGTTCTCACATTCTAGATTGTCTTTAGATGTTAAAGGGACAGTACACCAAAAATGAAATTGTAAAACTGGTGTGTTTGCTTCATATCTACACTATAGTTTATAAAAACAAGCAGCTGCCCAGCAGCAATAACCAGTATTATTTTAAAATTATGATATGTATTTATGCAGGTACTCTAACAAGAACCAGACATCGAATAGCATCAGTTCATCGGTTTTCAGGATGAAAACAATAGGTAAAAGAACTTTTTTTCTAAAATTACTTTTTGGATTAATTAATTTACATTCATAAAACATATTTCATCCTCACAAAATGCATTCTTTTAAACATGTGGTTATAAATTACAGAAACTGGTGTTTGCCAGGTCCCAAACATTCCCACAAATAAACGTTATACAGGTATGGGATCAATTATCCGGAAGACTGTTATCCTGAAAGTTCTGAATTACAGAATGACTGTCTCTCATAGTCTCCATTTAGTACAAATAATCCAATTTTTTAAATGATTTCCTTTTTTTCTGTTGTAATAAAACAGTACCTTGTACATGATTTAAACTAAGATATAATGAAGGCAAAACCATCCTTTTGGGTTTATTTAATGTTTATATGATTTTCTAGTAGACTTAAGGTATGACAATTAGTGATGGGGGGGTGATGGGCGAATTTATTCGCCAGGGGCGAATTCCCATGATTCGCCGCTGGCGTGCCGCAACTCATTTCGCGAATTTTTCGGCGAAGCTAAACTCGGCAGATTCGCCCATCACTAATGACAATCCAAATTATGGAAAGATCTGTTTTCCAGAAGACCCCAGGTCCTGTGTATTCTGGATAACAAATCCCATACCTGTAACTAGTATAAAATATATAAATGCAGTTTGTTTGTTTTTTTGTTTTTTTTGTGATTTTATAATTTAAAAAAAATGACTATTAATGTTGTGCTAAATACAATGTATATGGGTATGTTAATAGTAGTAAAAGACAGTACAATATTCTTGGGTAGGTTTGTAAAACTAACGAGTGGTGGCAGGAGGTCCAGGTGCACTGCCCTGAACCCTCAGCTATAGGGAGCGGAATACCTTATGGAGAAAAGGCAGGCACTTGCAAAGACCAATCTTCCAGGCAGGCTTGATCAAAACATCAAAGTAGTTTATTTTAATGCACACGGATACAGCCTTAAGCATTTCATATCACCTGGATGCTTAATCATAGGATAAGTGTCTAATTTTCTTTTGGCTGCTGCTGGTATAGGTGCAGATTGGGGGTAACAATATGATTGATGTTTCAGTTTATGCTTGCACAGGTTCAGATTGGGGGAAATCTGAGGGATTGAATGCCGCTGACACAGAAACTGTACATGGGGCAACATGATGGCTGCTGGCACAGGTACAGGGGCAATATGAATTTCCTCTGCCCCCCCTCACCCAATTCTGAAACTTTTACTTGATGTAAAACATGATTTAAAGGGGTTGTTCACCTTTGAGTTAACTTGTAGTATGATGTAGGATGTGATATTCTGAGACGACTTTAATTTTTTATTATTTGTGGTTTTTGAGTTATTTACTGTTTCATTCAGCAGCTCTCCAATTTGGAGTGTCAGCAATCTGGTTGCTAGAGTCCAAATTACCCTAGCAACCATGCATTGATTTGAATTAGAATATGGAATATTAATAGGGGACGGTTGGAAAGATGAGTAATAAATAGTAGTTATAACAATAAATATGTAGCTTTAGAGAGGATTTGTTTTTAGAGGGGGTCAGTGACTCCCTTTTGAAAGCCATGAGAAAAAGGCAAATAATTCATAAACTCTTAAAAATAAATAATGAAGACCAGTTGAAAAGTTGCTTAGAATTGGCCATTCTATAACATA
>CM044442.1:72276781-72295571 GCA_024363595.1 Xenopus borealis
CCCCCCCCACCCCATTTAAGCTAGGAATAGAAAGTGCCACTTTAGGTAAAAGTGATACCTCACCACCTCAATGTGTGCTCTGAAGACATTGTTCAGAATGGAGTGCTAGGTATAATTACAATCAAAATGACTTGCATGGAAAATGATATCTGGCTGCTCAGACCTATGCACCTAAAATAACTTCTGCTTGAGTTCTATTAAAGATAGGTTTACTTTCTTCAAACTTGACTGTGAATTCCATGGGATCAGACACTATTATTTTTTTATATAATTTTCTAATACCCAGAAAATATATTTGATAATAACTGGAATCTCTAAATATTATTCCATAGAATATTTTTCTTAACCAATGTGCCACACAGTAAAAACACAAAAATATATTTTGACCTAACAAAAGCATATATTTCTGGAAAGTAAAAGCAGTTTAATTCAAAATGGGTAACCTCGCCTTTCTACTTCAAACTACTGAGTTACAATGCTTTCCCAAAATTGGCACTTTGGATGAAATTCCTGAAAATCTCCTCAAAGCTTCCAATTTCTAGCATCTAATCTTCCGCATGTAGTATGTACCAACAGAAAACATCCTAAATATGAATGCTAAGGGTCCACTGAACAGATTGATGCCTGTTGTGCATAGGATTACCAAAGCACCTGGCATTTAGAAACCCAAAATGAAGTCAGTGCATACAAATTGTCTTGGCAAGTCACTGCAGCTACTGAAAAATCCACACATTTACTTCACTTCTTGCGGGTATAATACAAAGGTATACATTGTATTATCTTCATTATATTTTTGGAAAGTACACATTCATCTGAATACAAAATGTGCAACTAAGCCTTTCTACTCCAATTGAATTGCAATGCTTTCTCAAAATTGTTGGTTTTGAAGAAATACCTGAAAATCGCATCAAAGCTGCTACTTCTAGCATCTTATTGCCCACGTAGCATTAGGCACCAAGAAAAAACATCCTAAATATGACTACCAGAGGTCTTTTGAACAGTTGGATGCCCATAATGCATAGATTTACCCAACTATGTGGGTAAAAGTCACCCAAATAAAAAAAATGCATATGAATTTTCATGACGGACACTCTGGTTGCTGTAATCTAAGCACCCAGTGTGTGTGTGTGCTACAAAAAAAACCTTAACATGCTGATGAATCCAAAATGGAAAAATACATCTTTCTACTGCAAACTACTAAACTGCAAAGCTGTGCTAAATGTAGCAGATTTTATGAAATTTCTGAAAATTGTTATAAAACTTTACCCCATAATATATCCCACATTTCCTAACATACCAACAAAAAACATTCTAAATATGAATGTCCGGGTTCAACTGAACACTTTAATGTCCAACATACATAGACAAAGCTGTGCTGTTTTTTATGACATTTGTAAAACTTGTCACAAAGCTTGCATTTTACCCCATTATTTTCCCCGCATTTTGCAACATACCAACTAAAACATACTAAATATGAATGCCAGGGGTTTACTGAACAGTTTGATGCCCTATATGTATTGGTTTAACAAGCTATGTTGCACACAGAGACACCCAAATGATTATCTAGAGGTCAAAATTTCCATGGACAAGAGTAAGTAACAAAGAATAGTGTGGAATGCCATAAAATCATTGCTATCTAATAAAACCCCTAACCACTTTTGCCTAGTGTGGGAGTGTGAATTCTGGATTGGCAATGGTAGATCTGATCTAATCGCTCTAACAGCTGAGAGACCAGTTTCTCTATTAGTGGTGGGGAGGAGAGCAGAGTAAGGTTAGCATATTGTGGTTGTAGGGGTTAGTGCCGGGGGGGTTGAATTCCCCTTTAAAGAGTGAGTTCAGGGATCTAGGCTCTAAGATTTAGGGAAGGTCTTCCAATGTAATTTTTGGGAAATTTTGCTTGTGCCACGTGCAGTGGGAGCTTAGGGAGCTAAATGCGTGGCTCAAGTCTTGGTGTATGGATAGGTTTGAGTTCCTAGAGTACTGGGCTGATTTTTTTCTTGGGGCACAACTTATACAGTTGTAATGGATTGCACCTCAATGGAAGAGGGTCATGGGGAAAGAATGCCCAAGAGGTTGGAGAAGTGTTTAAACTAGGCTAGTGGGGGGTTGGTGAGATAAAGAAGTATGGGGAAGCTAGGGTAAAGGGGTAGTGGGATTAGTACGGGGTCAAGGGGGTCGGAGTGAGGGGGGCTTACAGTTTTCCAGCTAAGGAGGTCCCTCTGTTACTAACTTAACATATAATTCTCCACTAAGTAATGCAAATTTAAAAAGTAAAAGTAGTAACCTCTGCTGTATGCTGGCAAATGCATGGAGTTTGCCATAGAATTAATCTAAAAATCTAAAAATTCATCTAAAAAATCTAAAAATTACGATATAATTTGTATAAACAAGACCTGGTGGAATGAAACATGTGACTGGACTGTGAATTTAAATGTTTACACCCTCTTTAGGAGGGACAGAGGGATTAAAATGGGAGGAGGAGTGTTTTTGTATGTAAAGCCTGAATTAAAGCCATGCACTAAAATAATAACCATTGCTGGCACTGGTGAGGGTGTGGACTCCTTCTAGGTAGAGATTTTGACTGGGCAAGAGGTTACAAAGAAAATTATCATTGGTTTATGCTATAAACCACCTCCTATAAGTGATGAGTATGAAGCCTAGCTACTCTAGCTACTAGCAACTTCACAACTAGGTCAAGCTATTACTATGGGTAACTTCCATTATGCAGACATTGACCCAGGTAATTGGGGTGCCAAGTCAGAAAAAACTAGTAGGTTTGTAAATATGCTAAATGACAACTTTTTATTCCAGCTTGTTCAAGAACCAACTAGGAATAACTCTCTTTTGGATCTTGTAATAACTAAAAATACTGAACCTATCTTGCATTTGTGTGGGTGAGCATTTAGGGACTAGTGATCATTACATGGTCTCCTTTGAGATTCTGTTGCAAAGGCAATTCTATAAGGGTGTAACTAAAACACAAAATTTCAGGCGTGCAAACTTTGAATGTATAAGGGCATCTTTGCAACATATGAAGTTGGAAATGCATTTCACTGTGTTAAACACAGAACAAAGATGGGAAGTCTTTAAAATGCTGCTTAATATACATGTCAGTATATTCCCCTTCCCCTTGCCTTTGAGGCTTTCAAGTTAGGTGGGACAGCCAAATCATTTATAAGGTACAAGGGGCCACTAAACTATGCAAAAATCAGGAAAAAAATCAATATGGATAAAGAATAAGAATAAGCAGTATAAAGAATCTAAAATTATTTTTTAAATATGTTTATAGTAAAAAAAAATGAAGCAGGAAGGGGTTGGAACTTTAATATCAGAGGGGGGTCATCTGGTTGATGAGAACAAGCAAAAAGCGCAGATTCTAAATGCATATTTTTCATCTGTCTACACAACTGAGGAACCAGCTAATGAAGGTTTCCTTATTAATAGTCCCAATTCTAGTAATACATCTAATGATGCATTGTTCACTGTGAGGAAATCACCTGGTGGTCTAGTGGGGGGACAGCAGGGATGCCTGCCGCCCCCTTGGAGGGCACGCCCACCACACCAGGCTCCTCTTCTCTCTTCGCGCCGGCAATCTATAGGTGCAGGTGCACTGGCGTAATGATGCCAGCACGCAATGGTGTTGAGCCCTGGGGGTATCTAAAGGAACCTCTTCCCTGTGGTCATTGCCCATGATAGGTTTAATCCTGGTGCCCTGTACCTGTGCTGTTAAGCTTCTGTTCCTGAATACCTGTTTTGACCCTGCCTGGCTTTGACTACTCTGTTTATCTGTATCCTGACCCGTGCCTATTTATGACTACTGATTCTGCCTCATCCTTCTGATTAATCATCCACTTTGACCTTTGGTCCTTTGACGTCTCTTGCTATCTGCCTGCCTCGACTTAGCTTGCCTGATCACGAACTTGCCTATTCCTGTCTGTACCGTGACCTTTGGCCTTAAAAGACTTTCTTTCCAGTTGTACCCCGTTGCTGACCAGAACTCCTGCCCTGCACCTTTCGTTTAAGTCCAGGTGGCATCTAAGTAGCTGAGGGCTCCTCCCAAAGCCAAAGGCGGTCACACTACTGGTGAAGCACGAGTCTAGACCAGGGTGCTTGTCATTTGTTCTGGTATCGGGTGCTGACCGTGACATTCACACATGATAAAATTCAAAAGAGACTAGAACATGTTAAGATAAACAAAGGTCTGGGGCCAAATGATATTCATCCCAGGGTACTTAGTGAACTTAAATCTGTGATTGCTAAACCACTTTACTTAATTTTTCAGGATTTATTGAGGTCTGGTATGGTGCCAAGAGACTGTCAAATTGCTAATGTGGTGCCGCTATTCAAAAAGGGATTCCGTTCTCAGCCTCAAAACTATAGGCCAGTTAGTCTGACGTTGGTGGTAGGAAAGCTTTTCGAAGTGTTCATTAAGGATAAGATACTGGTCTTCATAGCAAATAACAATGCTATGAGTTTGTGCCAGCATGGTTTTATGCGTAACAGATCTTGCCAGGGATCTTGATTCTGGGATGGCAGTGGATGTGATTTACTTAGACTTTGCTAAAGCTTTTGATACAGTGCCACACAGAAGGTTACTGGTTAAATTAAGGAATGTTGGCCTGGAACATAGTATTTGTATTTGGGTAGAGAACTGGCTAAAAGATAGACGACACAGATTGATGATAAATGGAACATTTTCTAATTGGACCAGTGTAGTTAGTTGGTTACCGCAGGGTTCTGTTCTGGGTCCCTTACTTGCTTATTAATGACCTGGAGGTGTGCATTGCAAGTATTGTTTCTATTTTTACAGATGATAGTAAATTGTGCAGAACTATAGGTTCCATGCATGGTGATGCTACTGTACAGAGTGATTTGTCTAAGTTTGGAAACTGGGCAGCAAACTGGAAGATGATGTTCAATGTTGATAAATGCAAGGTTATGCACTTTGGCAAAAATAACAAACTCAATGGATGAAAACATAATTATGCCTCTTTATAGATCCCTAGTAATGCCTCATCTGGAGTATACAGTGCTATTTTGAACTCCAGTCCTTAAGAGGGATGTAAATGAGCTAGAGAGAGTGCAGAGGGATGGAAGACTAATTATGAGTTAGACTGTTCAGGTTGGTGTTGTTTTCTCTGGAAAAAAGGCTCTTGTGAGAGGACATGATTACACTTAACAAATACATTAGAGGACATTATAGACAAATAGCAGGGGACCTTTTTACCCATAAAGATGATCACTGCACCAGAGGCCACACCTTCCGACTAGAAGAAAAGGACTTTTATTCTAAGCAGCGTAGGTGATTCTTCACATTGAGGACAGGGAGTACAGTGAGGTTGTGGAATGCACTGCCGGTGATGTTGTGATGGCTGATTCTGTTAATTCTTTTAAGAGAGGCTTGGATGATTTTTTCGACAGACATACTGTAATATCAAAGGCTATTGTTCTACTTAACTCTATAGTTAGTATATGGGCATATATAATTTATGTGAAGGCATGGAGAGATGGGTGTGTATAGATGCTGGGTTTTCATTTGGAGGGGTTGAACTTGATCGATTTTGTCTTTTTTAAACCCAATTTAACTATGTAACTATGTATTGTAACCAGCAATCAGAATCCCAGTCTGATTAGTTTGGGTTGGCCACATAGGTTTAAAAGACATAAACAAGCAAACAATATCTGAAAATGCAATATAATCACCAAAAATGTAATATAAAAACTGCAATAACCTAAAAAAGATATTGCTCAATGTGGTAAGCGAATACACCATTGTAATGGCAATCAAATAGTTTTCTGGCAAAAAACAAACATTAAGTGAGTGAGGAGGAGGAGGCAAATCTCCTGATGCAATAGCAAAGGCTGTTAGTTATGATAATTGTTCTTTCCTCACTACGTGTTACCCTGGGGTAGTGTATAGCTTGACATGCAGCTAAACTCCTTGCTTCATTAATCCACAGACACAGGATATTGAGCTTCAGTTATTAACAAAGGGCAAGATGTAAAACTAGGGAAAACAGAAATGACAATGCTTAGTAAACTGTACAATATAGCATAATCTCTATACATATGATATACACTAAACACTGTGGAGCATATGTAAACTAAGGCATCTGTAGATAACATAAGACCTAGATGCCTGGGAAGGAACACATAATGTATAGCAGGGCCATGAGGTAACTGTGCATAAACACACTTATAAACTTGCATACAATTAGAAAACAAGTAAATAATGATCTGCCTTTATAGATAGGCTTGGGCTATAAACAATACCTACCAACGATGCTACCACAAGGCTGGATGGGGTAGGATTGCTGTGGATAGTATTTTGCTAGCTGTGCACAGTATGAAGATGGCAGCTATACTGATCATTTCCTGGTATGACACAGGATAACATGGTAGGGGTATGGTGGCCTAAGAGGGACATTACCATAAAAGGGCATAACTATACAAATGAATGATAGGCAGCTTCAAACAATCTATAAAACTATATTGGGGGCATAACAACAATTAACAAGATAATGGCTGGAGCAACAGTTCTGCGGGGCAGTTAATGGGAACAAATTTATAAACTTTTTTTTTGTTATTAAGGAGCCGACCAGAAAAAAAAGCTATCTTGGATCGAGTGATCTCTAACCACCCAGATCATATAGCCAATCATATATCCAATGTGCAAGAGAACACCTGGGAAAAAAGTAAACACAATGTCATCTAATGTAATGCCTTGTGCAAAATAAAAAAATATACACTGGGGCTACAAAAACCCAGAATTTCAAAAAAGCTAATTTCAGTGCCTCTAGGGCTGCCCTTCAGAGCACAGATTGGGGCATTGCGTTTTCAGTTAAAAACACAGACTATAAACGATTGCCATTTATCATTTCTGTACTCAATTTATTCCCTTAAGAAGTAAATGTAGAAGCACCAAGAAGCACCAAAAGTGGCTTAATATAGAATTAAAGAAGTTAATAGGAAAGAAGAGAAATACATTTAAAAACTATTGTACAAGTCTCTGGGGATAAAAGCTTAATTTAATGAATATAAACACTATGATAAATGTTGTAAAACTGCAATCCAAAAGGTAAAGATAGGAGATGAGAAGTTCATTGCAGCAGAGGCTAAGACTTACCCCAAAATGTTGGGGTTAAGTATATTAACAGTATAAAGATGTGGGTTTAGTGTGTTGCACCTTTAAATAATGGTACCAGTATGGTTGTAACAGATACAGAAAAGTCAAATGTGCTAAATCAGTGCTTTTCTTAAGTGTATGCAGTAAAGGAGTCACCAGGCTCAGTTCATATCTCCACTGTTCAACTCAATCTAGTGTATGTGGTGCGCAAATTATGTGAAGACATGTTAATGGATCACATTGAATAGATTCAATAGATGTGATCAATTTGGATTTTTTCAAAGCGTTAATGGTACATTTTCTACTTGGTGTAAGGTTCTTAGTGGTGTCCCTCAGGTATTGAGCCCACTTTTATTTAACTTGTTCATTAATGACTTAGGAAGGTATTGTAAGTAGTGTATCAGTGTTTGCAGATGACCCAAAACTATGAGGCCCAATTAATTCCATCCAGGATGCAGCATCCTTGCAACAGGAGCTTGAAAAACTGATAATCTGGGCAGCTAAGTGGCAAATGAGATTCAATGTTGATATATGTAAAGTCATACACCTGGGATGTAAAAATACATTTATACAGTTAATGGGACTGCATTTTGCAAATTCTTAGAGTCCTTGTAGATAATAAACTTAGCTGCAGCAAGTAATGCCAGTCAGAAGCATCAAGGACAAATGAGGTACTGAGCTGTATCAAAAAGGGGCAAAGATTTGTGGGAGAAAGGGGTCATTCTTCCACTGTACAGAGCACCAGTAAGGCCCCATCTAGACTATGCCATAAAGTTTTGGTCTCCAGGGCTCAAGCACAAAATTGAATTAGTGAGGGTGCAGAGAAGGGCACCTAAACTGGTAAAAGGTATGGAAAATCTTAGCTATGAGGAAAGACTAGGGTTGGGGTTGTTCATGCTGTAGAAGAGACGTTGACATAATAAAATATATACGGGCATCATACAATAATCTTTTTAAATGCTTTATTTACCAGTAAGTCTTTCCAGCTGATGCAAGGTTGCCCATTCCGAACAGAAGAAAGGAGGTTCCATCAAAATATATGGAAGGGGGCTTTTTTACAGTAAGAGCTGTGAAGATGTGGAATTCTCTCCCTGAATCAGTTGTACAGGCTATATTACATGGCTTTAAAGGAACAGTAACACCAAAAATTTAAAGTGTTTTAAAGTAAAGAAAATATCATGTAGTGTTGCCCTGCACTGTTAAAACTGATCTGTTTACTTCAGAAACACTACTATAGTTCATATAAACAAGCTGTTAAGTAGCAATGGCGGAAATTGAAAAACGGCTATATGGCACAGGATGAGTAATGGATAACAGATAACATTATGTTCTACAAGAGCTTATCTGCTGTGTAACGTGAGCCTTTTCTCCTTTGAATGGCTGCCCCCATGGCTACACAACAGCTTATTTATAGATTCTGAAGCAAACACTGCAGTTTTACCAGTGCAGGGCAACACAGCATTATATTTTTATTACTTTAAAACAATTACATTTTGTAATGTTACTGTTCCTTTAAGAAGGGGTTAGGTGAGGGAATACATGGTTATGGAAGATAGCTCATAGCACAAGTTTATCAAGGGATTAGTCAGATTACCATCTTGGAATCAGGGAGGTAAAATGGTAAGGCTTTAAATGGGGGTTTTTGCCTTGCCTGCATCAACTAGCAGTTAGATTAAGAAATTTTAACTTGATGGCCGTGTGTCTTTTTTCAACCAAACTTACTTTGTTAGATTGAGATAAAAAAAAAGTCTGAAAATTGTGTGTGTGCATGTATACTTGGCAAAGTGCATGTATGTGTGAGTGCTGTGTATGAGTGAATGTCATGTTTGGATGCTGGTGAATGTTCAGCAGTATGAAGCCTATATGCTGGATAACCCAGGTGATGAAGGAGAAGAGGTTTAATCATAAGAATGAAAACAATGAATTGGAGTGAAAACTGAAAAATCAAATACAAGCCTGGGTAGAGGCAAAATGGTCTAGGCTGGAGGCAGGCAGGCAAGGTCAAAAAAAGAGTTTCAGGAACCAGATGGGAACAGGAGCAAAGGGAACAGGCAGGGAACACAGAACCAGGCAGGGAATACTGGAACCAGGAATAAAGGGTCAGGAATAAAAGAGTAAGGGGGGTTTCAAAGAGCTTTATTAAATCAAATATTGTAATAAAACATGAATAAACTTCTCAATTACATATAATTATAAACATTGGTATTTGGTAAGAGAAACAGATTACAGAAAGATAATTTACATAAAAATATATTATTTTAGAATTTTTGACCATTCACTTCAGCACCATAAAAGTTAATATGTTGTTCCTTTCTTTTTATCAATTAAAAAATATAAATACATCATACTGAGGGCCATGGCTATGCAATCATTTAATAAAATCTCCTCAGATTTGTAATGCATAATTTTTCTAGTTTTCCAAAGAGCTTCTTTAAAACAATTTATCATTTCCATAAAACCATAAAACGGGCCTATGATGCACAGTGCATATGACCATAGAGAATGACTTTATAGTCTAACCTCCCAAGTCCCCCTACCTGTTTTAGTAAAGGGCATGCAGTTTTCCATAGTTCCTGAGCATAATAACAATTCCATAAAAGGTGTAAAACAGTCTCTTCCTTAGAGCATGCAGCCCTGGGGCATTTAGGTGTTACCGCTACACCTCTTTTATATTGGAATGCCCTGATAGGGAGACATTCATGCACACAGGCCCAAGCAAAGTCCTTTTGACTATTAAAAAGCTCTTTGTGACATACCCTGGCCCATACTGTTTCAGTTTCTTTCTCATTTAAACTTAAAATGGGGATCACAGTTTCTGAGGCATAAAATAATTGTTTAATTTGTAGCTTATTTAAAAAGTCCTCCCGGGATACATTTTGTAGGTTAAAATCACTTATGGTGGTTCTTAAAATCTCATAAAAACAAGAAGGGTTTAAGCAAACTGGGAATTTTAAAGATAAAACACACCATGCATATTTGTTAAAAATAAATCCTGCAGTATAATTGATAAAAATGGACCAATCATTGTCAGAATTATAATTCTTAAGACATAAAACCAAATTTTTTATATATAAAAAAGTTTTATGTCTACCATGCCTTTGCCACCTTTCTCTAGTGGTTTTGTCATAAAGATTCTTTCCATTTTGGATCCCCATATAAAAACAAAATATGTTCTTAAAATTTCTTTTAAAACCAACACTGATGGGGGTAGGTGAGAGCAGAGAATAATAAAATGGGTATTTAAACCATTTTAATCAATAAAACCTTTCCCTCCATAGTAAGGTGCCTTGTTGATACGACATTTATCTTTTTTATCACTATATTCCATGTTTATACCATCATTTTGTATATTAAAAAAGTGTCTAAAATCTTGGCAGACTCCCTTTGCTGTATTGGGCAGTCTGACAAGGAGTCCCAGTCCCCAACTGTTAGCATACAGCTTTTCTTAAAATTACATTTTAGGCCAGAGGCAGCACAAAGATGTTCTGTCCTTTGAACCGCTCTTTTTATGGACAATTTATTTGTACATAATACTGCAATATCGTCCATGTACCCTGTAACTTTTGCCTGCAGTCCTCCACTACCTGGTACCTGGACACCGCAGATCATTTTTTCACAGATAAAGAGCAGTGGAGATAAGGGACAACCTTGTTTGACACCACATTTCAAGTTAAAACATTCAGTCATAAAACCATTTACTAAAACCTGGCTAGTGCAGTTAACATAAAAGGCTCTTAATGATGATAAAAACCTTTCAGGGACACCCATTTTCTTTAAAAAGATACACATGGGATATGCGGTCAAAAGCCTTTTCAAAATCAAGTGATAAAATTGCCAAACTCTGCTTACGGTCTTTCACATACCAAAGGCTATCTCTTATAATACAGTATTAGTTATTTAGTGGATTATGCGCCCAGGGATTCCACATACTTGATTGGTATGTATGATCTGGCCTAAAACCTCTTTCAATCTATTTGCAAACACTTTGGCAAGAATTTTATAATCAGTGTTATAGGCCTCCAATTTTTAAGGTTAGACTTATTGCCTTCCTTGGGGAGTAAAGAAATTACATCTTTTTTTTCCAGGAGGGGAAAAAAGCTTTTTATCACGAAAACACTAGTGATGGGCGAATTTAATCACCAGGGGCGAATTTGCGGCGAATTCCCGTGAATAAATTGAATAAATTCGCGAAACGCCAGCAAAAATTAGCCGCCAAAAAATTCGCCCAAAAAAACGAGTCGCGCATCGTTTTTTCAGAAACAGCGCGTCGCGCGTCAAAAACTACGCGCGACTCGTTTCGCGAATTCGCGAGGCTATCTGCCTCATCATGATTTAAAACAAGATTAAGATCATTAAGAGCATCTTTCATAAAATCGTTATCAATAGTCTTAGTGTCATATAAATTCTGATAACAATTAAAAACTTTTTTTTGAATACCTCTTCTGTCATTCTTGCCTTCTATTTCAGTTATTAATTCTCTGGTAGACTCAACTTGTCTAAAACAGTACCTGGTAAATTTTTCATTCTCTTCCACATGCTGGACTCTGGTCTTAAAAATCTAATTTTTTACTTTGTCTTCCAAAGAATGTTTTATACTTTGCTTGACACTAGAAATTTCTTTATCAACATCGCAACCAATATCTTTAAACTTATAGAGGGTTTGTAACTGAGTGTTTAATCTTTCATAATTTTCTCTCTTTTCCTTTGCAGTTTGTAGCCCAAGATTGATAAAATATCGTTTGACTCTCTCGTTAACAATTTCACTACTTTATAAACATCATAAAATCATCATAAACATTCTCATTGTTGAGCAAGGTGGTATTCAGTTTCCAAAAACCCCTTCCCACCTTTTGCTCAGCCGGATTTAAAATATTTGAAAGTACCACTTTGTGATCCGAGATGATGTTTTCCTCGTGTATGCATTTTAACGATGTAAAAGATTTGGGAATAAAAACATAATCAAGTCTGGAACCAAATACATACTTTTCCAAGTGATCCTCTTTTCCATTGGGTGAATTCTTATGTAAACACATAAAAGTATCTTTGTACTTAAAATCATTGATTATATTTCTTAAAAGATTGTCAGCTGATCTGTCATTTCGCCTGGTACCCGAACCGTATCTGTCTGTATCATTTAAAACACAGTTAAAATCACCAGCTAGAACTGTTGGTTTAAAATTTGCCATAAAAATGTTCAAAGTCTCAAACAGTTCTATGCATTCTTTTGGTTCTGGTGAAGCATACACATTTAAATGGTTCCATAAAACATCAATAAAAACTGATACAAATAAGGCCCTTCCTGGTAAAATTTCTTATTTTGGCCGGCCCCTTAAGCAGTATGGCAATTCCCGCACATCTGCTTTCATTTGATCCAGACCACAAAGATGGGCCATGAGTCCAGTCTTTGGCATAGTTCTCATAATTACTCATGTGTGGAATGGCGCATTCTTGCATAAATAAAACAGTCACATTAAAAGTCGGTAAAAAGTTAAAAACAGTCACCCTTCTCAGCTGGCTCTGAATACTGTGCACATTAAAAGAAAGACCCTTTAAAACAGTCATGATGGGATAAATGGAAAGTTCTCAATGGGGACTTACTCAGTGTCCATGCTGTTCCCTGATTGATCAAAACCCAGAACTTCTGACAGGTTTTGAACAGAGGCCAGAAATTCTGAGCACGGGGAAGCCTGTCCTGCCTGGGTGTTGTCTTCCTGTGAAGAATTGCTAGAGATGTATTCAAAAAGTAAGGATGTAGTCTCTGCTTCCTCAGACAGTCCTACATCAGGAGCCTTGATCATCTCTGCGTAGGATATCCCTTGTTCTCTGGTACCTGGTGACCATGTACGCTGTTTTTTCGGCTTGGATGCAGGAATGGATTTAAGGGGTTCACCTGCAGAAGACCGCAAATCCTCTGCAATCTCACTCCTCTCCTCCCTCGCTCCCCTGGTCTCGAAGCGGCAGGTGTAGACTCCATTGTCGACATACCCGAAAATGACGACCCCTTCATCTCTTTCGAAATAGCGGTCTCATCCCCCAGGGTAGGAACTGGAGTCAGCGGTGGAAAATCTGCCATAGAATAACCAGGACCACTCTCATTCGGAGCGTTGGGAACCGCCTCCGGTACTGCTGGTTTAAGACCGCCTTCCACAGAAACACAATGAGTTTTCTCCACAGGTTTGGGCACAGACTTCATCCGACCCCCACCTGGAGCAGCCTTTTGTACTTTATTTCGGTTTGGGCAAGTATAGTATACATGGCCTACCCCAAGGCAGAAATTGCAGCATTTAGCCTTGAGGCACTCCTTTGTCATGTGTTCGAATGAGTCGCAGTTTTAGCATCTGTATACTTGCTCTCAATTCTCTTTGGAATGTCCATATTCATGACACACGCAACAAAAACTGCCCATGCCATAATAAAACAAGTCTGCTTAATAAAACAAGTATGCTTTCCAATGCTAAAACGGGCTGGTGGTACAATTCCCTTTTTAAAAGTGACCAGGTACTTTCTCTTATTTGTCCACAGTCCAAACTGCTTTGCCACATTATGCAGAAATGTAACTTTGTCACAATAAAGAAAGAACCATGCAGTAATTTCCTCTTGGGGTACATTGGGGTTATACATTTTAACCACCACAGCTTTAAAATCTTCCATTCTATAGTGTAAATTCACTTTAACCCCGTTTAAAAGTTCATGGTTGCAATGTTTCTCCAGTGTTTTTACAAAATCAATGCAGGTCTTTCTATTAATAAAAGTAACATCAAATACTCCTTGAATGTGGTAATCTTGCAAAGCTAGGATTTTATCAGTTGCTAATTCAAATAATCAGAATAAAAGTATTTTCACAATATATTCCAATCCTCTATCTCCTCTCTTCTACTTCTCAAATCCCAATCGTACTGAATACAGGACCCTCCCCCAATAGCAGCATGGGGCTTATTAATTTATTGTTATTGCTACTTTTTATTAATGATCTTGGAAGGACCCTCCCCCAATAGCAGCATGGGGCTTATTCATTTATTGTTATTGCTACTTTTTATTAATGATCTTTCTGTTTCGAGCCTCTCCCATTAATATTGCATATTCTCATTCAAATCAATGTTTGCTATGGTAATTTAGGCCCTAGCAACCAAACTACTGACATTGCAATGTGGAGAGTTGCTTTATAAAAAGCTAAATAACTAATAAACCACAAGAAACAATGAAAACCAATTACAAATTCCATCATACAACAAAAGTTAACTCAAAATTGAACAACCCCGTTAAAGCATTAACCCTTTTTGACTAAACATGTAACTACTTACTTTGGAGCTGTAGCTCCACTTGTGCCACAAACTCAGGCTTCCGCCTTTTTATATCACTCAACATCCTTTGCAGGATGTGGAGGTCCAAATAGCTGCTTCGGAGCACCAAGGCCATGGCATGCTTCTCCTGTCAGAGTAAGACAAAAAATGCTCATTTCAGAGAAGGACGTGACCATCTGGAAACTATAACAACAATATAGAGTGACAGGAGAAAATGTCACCTGTTTATTTAGTGATGATTTTGGCTGATGTCTTAGCACCGGTGCCAAATAAACACACGCAGGCACTAGAAGTGTCTGGTACTAGTGCCTAGGGTTGCCACCCAGCCGGTATTTTACCGGCCTAGCCGGTAAAACACCAGCAAAGACCGGGGCCGGTAGCTGCCGGTAAATTTGTAATACCACTTAAAAAAGGCCCTTACCCTGCCTTAGTTCCAGTTAAAACTTACCTTTCTCGCAGTCTTCAGCCGATCTTTGGATGTGGCTCCGCCCTTATGATTTCATGTCCCGCCCCCTTTGATGTCACTCCCCACCCCTTACGCCTGCCGGTAAAAAAAATTACCAAAGGTGGCAACCCTACTAGTGCCTCGACATGTGCACCAGGTTAGGCGCATATGTTCTATTAGACACAGGCTTCAGATTATGTCACACATGTGGGTAAGTTGATTATTTGTTCAATGAATCAAAAAAATATGAGTTTTGGGTTTCATTCAGCAGCTCTGCACTTTGCACTTAAACCAATCTGTTTGGCAGGGTCCAAGTAACACTAGCAACCAATCATTGAGTTGAAGACACTGGAATATCAATAGGAGAGGCCTGAATAGATATAATCACAATAAAAAGTAGCAACAACAATACAGTTGTAGCCTTACAGAGCATTGGATTTTAAATGGGCTCACTGACCCACATCCAAAAGCTGTACAAAATCTGAATAAAAAGACAAATAGTAAAAAAGCTATTGCTAATAAATAGTGAAGACCAGATGAAAAGTAGTTTAGAATAGACCATTCTACAACATACTTAAAGTTAATTGAAAGCTGATCCAGCCCTTTAATGATTAATGCACACATGTAATAGATGATGTAGAAACAGCTCTGAGTCTTATGTCCTAAAAGTAGTTTTTATTTGTAAGGGCCCTTACACAAGGGCGTTTGTTACCTGAGCTCCCCTACGTTCCATTCGGCTGCGTTCAGCCGCAGGGGAGAGCAGGTCTAGACACACTCCATTCTTTTCAATGGTGTTGTACCCACGAGACGCGTGTAAGCAACCAACACAGGTTCAGACGCTGCATGTAACAATTCCTACATCCAAAATGATGTATTTTACACTAAATATAACTTCGAGTCGTTTTTGATGCGACGTGACGAAAACAACGCGACACGCGTCAAATACGATGCGACGAAAACGTTTCGCGACTCGCAAAATTTTTTGGCAAAGCGAAACGGATTGGATTCGCCCATCACTATTCAAATCTAGATAAATCTAGCTTGGAATGCACTAGTTAGTTACACTATTATAGATTATGTCCACATTTATTTTTACATAATTAATTCTCTAATTAACTTTACACAAAAGTGTGTCTGTTACATGGATGTTATACATTTGTAGTGATGGGCGAATTTATTCGCCAGAGGCGAATTCACGGTGAATTCCCGCGATTCGCCGCTGGCGAATAAATTCGCGAAACGCCAGCGAAAATTCACCAAAAAAATTTGCTGAAAAAAACGAGTCACGCGTCATTATTGACACGACGAAAACAACGCGATGCGTGTTCGTAAACGACGCAACGAAAACGACGCTACGCGTGCCGAAAACGACGCGACGCTGGAAATTTGCTGGAAATTCACTAATTTTTTGGCAAAGCGAAACGGGGGAGATTCGCCCATCACTATACATTTGTAAGAGAGATGGATTGTTAAAATATTCATAATGGAGTTTGTAATATAATGACAATTTTGTGCACTAACCAGATTTTGCTCTCATTCTTTAATAGAAATATGTCTTTTGTATATGTGTTTATCTTTGTATATGGTCACAAATACTTAAATATAATGAAAGACATACATTCTGTGTGCTAGGGATAATTTTATATACAGAATGTATTTGGGAGAAACAGAACCCCATAAATTTGTTCTTTAAGAGGATGATTTTGATGAAGGATAACATCAATGTTCTGCCATTTCAAGCACAACAGCACTTCTTCTCTATGATGTAAATGTTCATTTAGGGACATGAAGTCCTGATGTATCAGAATCATGGCTCATTTCAATTGTTTATTGATTTTTCTGCAGTCCTTGAGGTGAGGTCTTTTAAATGATTGTTCAAGTGGATTGCCCTTTTAGTGTATTGTTTCCTCCTGCTGTTGATGAGGCTGCATCTATTGGGTTAACTGTGGCTCAGCTACTTCCATTGGAATGGGTTCCAGAAACAATGTGATATCATCATCCTCTATGACTGAAAAAAATAAATTGTTAGCTCTACAAAAATCTAAAAAATCTGATATGCAACATGCGCCTGGCAATTATTTCAGACTATGCACAAGTTTCCAGATAATTTATTATGCTTTGCTTGTATTTTTAGGAGAAATTCATAAGAACACATATTTTTCTACTGTTGCCATTTAATTTATGTTGAATAAACAAAAATGTTTTTGTATACTTATTTGGTAGTGTTTGCTGGCATTCTTCCTCCTCATCCACATGTTCTTCTTCCTCATCCACGTGTATTTCTTTACTCTGCTGCTGGTCAGAGTCCTTTGTGTTAGCTGATTCTAAGTGAAGAATAGAAGTGTATTATAGCCATGAGCATGTATAAAATGCATCCCATATAACAAATTAAGAGCAGGGCACAGCAAAGTAAATTGTGTGATAAGACAACATTACTATGGAATTTTGAGAAACCTCTTTAAAAATGGTTGAAAGTAGTAGTTCAACATTTTATACAAACGCTTGGAAAAACAGATAACAGATAATACTTCCATTCTTGTGTGTTTTGCTTTAAGTGGCACATTTCTCTAAATGGGAGACATAAAAGAGGTAAGATCCATACAATTAGCATATATTGCTTTGACCTGTTGCATTATGTCAAATTTGCCTTCCATGCCAGTTATTGTGTCTGGATCAAGTAATTTAGAAATGTCCTCTTCAGAATCCCTCAAGTCAAGTTCAATAAGTCCTCCTCCAGTACCACTCATATGCTTTTTATGTTCTGCAATTTTTTTTCACGTCTGGAAAAAAAACAAGTTTGTGATTAAATTGACACATGTAAGAGTGAGATTTTAGCAGATGCATGAATGGTGTTTTTTTTTACATCACAACATTTGTGAATAAGCCATTTGTATAGTGAAGGCAAATTGAGAACTTTGATAATTGCATTCCGGTGGTTAGCACATAACCACTAATTACATGATCTCTAATAAGCCTGAGGGTCAGAAGTCTCACGAAGAGTAGAAGAAAAACTGGTTAAGGTTACATTGCTAGTTAAAGAATAAGATCTTGTCAACTGTGCAGCAATACCAGCAGCATGAAGTAAAAACATGAAGAAAACACTGACAGGTTTAAAAAAAAAAAAGAGGTCAGAATCACTTTAAAGAATATTAATGGCACTGAATAACAAAAAAAATCACAATGATGGTAAAATATCAGTGGTGGAAGTTCCCGGGGATGCACCAGCCTGCCTGTGGTTCGAGCGATTGCGAATCCGATGCAATCTCCGCTTCTGGAGGAGGGGGAGGGACCTGGCTGCATAGCCTATACCTGGGCCTTGTACTTCATAGTTCCGTTACTGCATAATATCAAGAAAATGCCTACATATCTTCATTACAGTGTATTAATTAATGTTTAATATTTTCAAACATTGAAGCCATGCACATTCAAGCCATGCAAATTTCTTTGACTTTGTTTGACCTCCAGATATTAAAAAGCTTAGATATAAATATATTTGAACAAATAGAAGAAAATAGGATTCCTTTTTAATTACAACTTAAAAATAAACTGAGGGAACAGAATATGTTTGTAATGAACACAGCTTTCAAGAAGTGTTTAAACGTTTTTTTAATCATTAGTTATTAATTGGTTAGACTTGTCAAAATGTTTATCAGAGTTTTGCTATGAAGCTTTTGTATTTTCAACACCTAATTGGTTTGAGTACTTCCAAAATCCTTTTGAGTATTTTTATATATTTTTAGTGAATACAAAAATATCACAAATATCTGACACAGGGCATCTGTACCTCATATATCTTTGTGTTAAAATCCTTTTCTAATATGCTATTGTCATAGTACATTGGTTCTTCTAATTTATGTATTTTTAAGATGGATTGTAGCTGGTGAAAGGTAAAATGTACACTACATTAAATATTAAAGG
>CM044442.1:72297147-72312870 GCA_024363595.1 Xenopus borealis
ATATATATATAGGATATATCCAATAAAAAGTTACTTTGTATTTACAATTTCCTTATTGTTACAAATAAAGAGTAACTGTTACTTACAGAGCTGAAAGGCATATTCATTTCTCATTTCCAACACAAGTTACATCACAAGTTACATCTCTGTAAAAACGAAAAAAATGCTTGCTTAGTCGTTTGACACACAATTCACTTAGTAATTTATGCAAGGAAGAATTGTAATTGCCTGTTAAGGCCTTTGGGAAAGACACAGTCAAGTTCATAAATCCAAAATGCCTCACGTTTCAACAACATCTTTTCTTGGTCCCCATCCCTTGGTGGCTTCGGTACATGGTCAATTGGCATGCATTTGAATTGAGAGGGATCATGCTTTGCCTCACGCCAATGTTTAGCCACAGGCTGTTGGGCAATGTCCTGCTTCTCCGAATCTATTTTTTGGTCAGGGTCTAATGCTGCCCGTATACTTGCTCTGTGCATATTGATGCTTTCCTTCAATTGCCTTATAGTTTTGCCACAATAAATGAGTCCCCAGGGGCATTTGATGATGTACACCACCATAGTTGTGGCGCACGTCATCCTATGTCGAATTTTGTATTTCTTACCAGTGCGTGGATGTCTGAATTCAGACCCCAATATCAGTATGTTACATACCACATACCACACACCCATTACACCTATATACCCCTGGGCGTGGAGACAAAAAATGTGTGACTTGTGAGGATGTGTATTTGCCCACCGGATCGGAGGGACTAAGGTGTTCCTTAAGACTGGTGTGTCTCGAATAGCTGAATCTAGGCTTATTGGGAATGACCTGCCCAATAGTTTAATCACTGGTTAAAATATCCCTATTTCTTAGAACTGAACGCCTGGTATTGCCGCTATGGGAATTAAATTTGCTGACATAATACAGATCCTTTCTATCTGTTTTCTTTATATATATAAAACAGAGGGGATTCAGGGACCCAAATTTATACTGTAACTTCCCAATAGAAAAAGGTTAGGGTTGAATGATAGTGTCAAACCTCTATACTTAAATTTCCAGGATTCATTGAGGCCTGGTGCTGAGAGACTGATGAATTGCTAATGTGGTGCCACTATTGAAAAAGGTATCCCATTCTCAGCAATAGACTACGTAGTCTGACATCAGTGTTAGGAAAGCTTTTTGAAGGGTTATTAAGGGATAAGATACTTGACTTTGTTGCAAATCACAGTACTATGAGTTTTTGCCAGCATGGTTTTATGCATAAAAGTTTGTCAGACTAATTTTATTTCTTTTTATGGGAAGGTGAGAAGAGACCTTGATTCTGGGATGGCTGTGTATGCGATCTACTTAGACTTTGCTAAAGCATTGAAAAAGGGATCCTGTTCTCAGCCTCAAAATTATAGGCTGTAAATTTGATGTCAGTGGTTGGAAAGCTTTTCAAAGGGTTAATAAGTGATAAGATACTTGACTCCATTGCAAATAATATTATACATTTGTGCCAAAGTGGTTTGTTTGCATAACAGATCTTGCCAGACTAATTGTATTTCTTGTTATGAGAAGGATGCAATATACTTAGGCTTCGCTAAAGCATTTGATACAGTATCACATAGAAGGTTACTGGTTAAATTAAGGAATGTTGGCTTGGAACATAGTATTTATACTTGAATATACTTGGAGAGCTGTCTACAAGAGTGGTGGTATATTCAACATTTTCTAATTGGACTAGTGTTGTAAGTAGAGTACTGCAGGGGTCTATACTTTGTGCTTTGCTTTTTAGCTTGTTTATTGATTCTCTGGAGGTGGGCATTGAAAGTACTGTTTCTATTTTTGCTGATTATACTAAATTGTGCAGAACCATAATTTCCATGCAGGATGCTGCCACTTTGCAGAGTGATTTAAATACATTAGAAAACTGGGTATCAAACTGAGAAATAAGGTTCAATGTTGATAAATGCAAGTTATGCACTTTGGCAAAAACAATAATAATGCAAGCTATACACTAAATAGCAGTGTTTTGGGAGTTTCCTTAAAGGTCATGTAAAGGCAAAATAATTACATCCCATTATTACTTTCTTTAATGAAAAAGAAATCTATCTCCAATATACAGTACTTTAATTAAAAAATGTGTACCATTTTTTATAAGAAACCTGACTGTATTCAGCGAAATTCTCCCTTCATTTACTGCTAAAGTTAGGAAATGTCAGATGGTCCCTAACTTTTGTGCAGGGAAACAATCATACTTATGAACAGCAGGGGGAGCACATGCCTTACTTCCCAGCCATGCAGAACTCCAGCAGCTTTGTTTTCCTGTAGAGCGACAGTGTATAGATTTGTATAGGATTTTATTTTTGCTTTTACATCCCCGTTACAGTTTCCCACTCCAGTTGCAGGGACAAAGATCACGGATTCAGATTTAAACTGATAAACTGGGATTCTATTTAGAGGATTATTTTGCTGCAGTGAAGTGAAGTGAAGTCTGCATATTCTTATTATTATTAATCAGTCTTGCTGTATCAGCTTCTGGCAGATATTATTATTATAATTGTTCTGTTTTGGTAATTTATGACAATCTCTAACCTTAGCCCAGATCACACTGAGCATGTGCACACTCTTGGTCTTGCAAAGATGTTTAACAAAGTTACAAGATGACAGCCCCTTGTGGCCAACTTTGAAAGCATAAATCATTTGTTTGATTAGGCTTGTGGTGCAGTAAGTTCATGTTGATGTTTAAGATAGAAAATATAGCATTTCTAGACTTATTCTATTTTAGACTTTCCTTGTCCTTTAACTGAGAAGGATCTAGCTGTTTTTGTAAATAATAAGTTGTCTGTCTCTGGGCAGTGTAATTCTGTGGCTACTAAAAAAATGCATGAAAAAGGACATAAGCACTAGGGATGAAAACATAATTATGCCTGGTAAGGCCTCACCTGGAGTATGCAGTGCAGTTTTGGCTCTGGTGGGCATTGAAAGTACTGTTTCTATTTTTGCCGATTAAACTAAATTGTGAAGAACTATAGGTTCCATGCAGAATGCTGAAACTCTGCAGAGTGATTCAAATTGAATTTGAATAAATTCCTAGTCAAATTTGAAAGTTTTGAATTTCAAATTTAAATTTTCAATTCAACCCTTGCTAAATCTGCCCCTTAGAGTGAGTATGTGTATGTATAGATGCTGGGTTTCTTGTGGAGGGGTTGAATTTGATGGACTATGGCCTTTTTTCAACTTGATTTAACCTGCCCTGCCAGAACCTGGCCCATTCTTTTAAACTTTTGTTGAAAAATCTTCATAGATTGCATTGGCAAAGCACTGGAAATTGTTGAAGCCTGCCCCCAGTCTGTTTCCTCCCTGCTCTCTTTCTAACTTGTTTCCCTTCTTGCCATCCTTGGGGGGAATTCACTAAGCGGCGAAAATTCGGTAGCATTTCCTTCTCTAACGTTTGCCACACTTCGACAAGAAAAAGCAATTGAGGTGCCTGTGGTTGCTATCACCAAGTCTGCTAGCAACCCTAAGACCTCCAGCTAACCAGTTCGGATATCGTAAATATGTAGGCACATTAAAACTTAACTTTTAATATGAATCACTTAAGATATGTCTACTGCCAAACACGCCAAAACAAGTGACTCACTAATCCCTATATACTGCATAAGGAGATCTACCACATCCTACAAAAACATTGGCACATCCTGGAGCAGGATAGTGACCTAAAACAGGAAATAGGTGACAAACCGAGTGTCACATATAGAAGAAGCAGGAATCTTCGTGATCATTTGGTCAGAAGCCACTACACACAGCCAGACAGAACTACTTGGCTAGGCTATAGACATAAAGGATGCTATAAATGTGGCGATTGCCTAGCGTGCCCTTTTATACAAAAATCCACCAAAATAATAGGTAGAACAGACATAAATGAATTCAATATTAAACATTTCATAAATTGTAAAACTTTTATGTAATGTACTGCGAGTGTGGCAAAAAATATGTGGGGAAGACGAAAAGGGAATTCAGGAGGAGAATACTTGAGCATGTGGGTGATGTAAGAAATAAAAGGAATACCACGGTAGCCAGACATATTAACGAAACCCACGATGGAAATCCGGGAGTTATGAAATTTATTGGAGCAGATCACATCAAACCATCCTCCAGAATAGGAGATATTGACAAAAAATTGCTGCAGGCAGAGGCCAAATGGATTTATTGGCTAAATAGTAAGTCCCCCAATGGTCTAAATGAGGGCTTCACATTCACCCCCTTTCTCTAAAAACTAAAAAAACTCTCTAAAAACTAGATACAACACAATACATTACCATAAAAAATAATAAATAAGAATGAAGGTCCTTTGGACACATCGAGAACTTGCAATCTGTACTTAATTTAAATTATTTGGCGACTCAGACATCAAGGTGTAAATACCGTTTGCACTGGTCACCACAAATAAGTCAGTGGTTTCCACTTTCTTTATTTCTTTTAAAATAATTGACAGCGAATACGTATTAGAACTGCAAAAAGTCATAGACTGCTCATCCCTCCTTCACTATGAAACAAAGGATATTGACACTCAATAGTAACAACATGAGTGGCTATTTAGTCCTGTCCGAATTGTTTACAAAGTGTCAGAATCTTATATACTAAATAACCACTAACAGACACGCAAGCGCACTGGAGTAGATTCGCCGCGAATGATTCAGCGCATGCGCAAACTGACACAATACCGGCATCGGGCTATTTAAAGATGGAGGAGACACGCGCCGAACACTTATGCCCCTGAGGAAGCCGTAGTTACGGTGAAACGCATAGGGCAGGCGGCATAGGTGGACGGTGGGGGAGAAGCTCCCACTCGTTCCCCACGTAGTTCAGGCAGGATCGATTGGGGGAACGATTTGGAAGGGAGGGTAATGGGCGTTGGATCCCGTAGCAACTGAGTTGCTATTTCACTTAGCGGCAGTTTCTTTTCACTTTCTTTACCTATCGCTAACCGCGGGTTGCGGGGGTTAAAGTCAATGACATTCACGTTTGCAGTGTTACTACGTGACTGATACGACTGCATTAACGGAGGGGAGGATGTCAGTATCAATACTTTTACGCATTACTATGAAGCTGCAGGCTCTTACTAATTAACTCCCAATGTAACCACCGTCTCACCTGTGTGTGCAGGTTTTAGTTTATGTATTTTAGGGACATTGTCCCGCACTTTCCCGCAGTATATAGGGATTAGTGAGTCACTTGTTTTGGCGTGTTTGGCAGTAGACATATCTTAAATGATTCATATTTAAAGTTAAGTTTTAATGTGCCTACATATTTACGATATCCGAACTGGTTAGCTGGAGGTCTTAGGGTTGCTAGCAGACTTGGTGATAGCAACCACAGGCACCTCAATTGCTTTTTCTTGTCTATGTATTTATTACTAACCTGTGGATACTCCACATTTACTTTCTTTTTTTGAGTTTTTGACACATCTGTAAATAAGTTTGCCACACTTCCCCAGGCGAATTTTTGCCAGCACTACACAAATTCACTAAAGTGCGAAGTTACGCTAAGGTCGGCGAATGGCAGCGTAGTTGCACTAGTGTTACTTCGCCAGGCAATGCACATTTACGCTAGTGATGCCTAATTTGCATACGACGTGAATTTCAAAGTATAATAGAAGTATATGTTACAGCCACTACATTGCACTACACAGGCCCAGGAAACTTTTAATAAAAAAAAATAAAGTTGTCCTATTGCCCTACATGTGTCCCCTATATAGTTGTGTTGCCATATGTTAGGAATTGTGGGGGGAAGGAGGGTAACCCCCCAAAAAAAATTACGCACTTTTTCAGACTATCACCCTAGAAAGGTAAAACATGCCAGCTTTTTTTGGGACTTAGAAAAAATTTCCAATTTTTTTTTTCAAACTCCTATCTATTGTATTGAACTTCGCCATGTCTGACCTGGCGAGGTAATGTCTAGTGTAAGTGGTAACATTCAGGAAAATGGTGATCTTAGTGAATTTCCTTAATTACGATCCTTCGTTAGTGCGCAACTTTGCCTGGCGTAAGGGTGCGAAGTTGCCCTATATACTTAGCGTCAGCATTAGTAAATTTGCGAAGTTACGAATTGACATAATGCTGGCGTTAGAGGCTTTGTGCTTTAGTGAATTCCCCCCCTTGTTCCAAGCTCCTGTGTTTCTAGCTCCTGTGTTCCTGAAGTTCCTTGTTTCTGATTCATGTGTTCCTATGTCCTGATCCCTACCTTTGTGGATTTCCTGGTATTGACTAGACTTCTGACTAGAATTCCCGCTTGCTGTTTATTGGCACTCCTGACCTGTGTTCCTTCCAACTGCCTGGAATCTTTATTAAACATTGCTTTCTTACTGTATGGCTTCAAGACTCTGTCGTGCCATCTACGAGTATACCTCAGGTTCCCCACCTTACCTATTACCTCCCGAATACCTCTCTGCAGTGTCAGAGCATTACATTTGGTCTTGTGGACAAATGTGAGCAGCTTTACTGCATGCATCTCTTCAGCTTTGCTATAAACATGCATTTAGATTTACATTACTAAAAGATATGGTCCTTAAATTCAGGAAAATTAAATAAGTTAACTGAAATGAATTAAAATAGTATAAAAATATAAGAAAAGAGCATATATTTAAACAAAAGCACTTGAGACAAAAATCATTAATAAGCACAGTTATTATTGAAAATAAACGATACTGTAGATTTCACTGACAACGCAAATTGTAAATCAATAGAGCTGCAAAGTCATATAATTTCATAATTTCAAAACAAACTCCCCTGTTTTATTTAAGGTTAATTCAAATGTCAGTAAAATTATTGAACAAACAGAACTGCGCCAGGCCTGGCAGGCGCCCTAGGCAACCTGCCGGCCCAGCACTGGTTGAGTACACACACATGTACAAAATAGAGCGCATGCGCCTAAACAAGATAGAGCACGCTCGTCCGTGGATGCGCGGAAATGGTACACGCGCAGAAACAGAGCACAAAAGTGCAAGAAAGTATGCCAGCAGTCAAGGAGAGAGGGACCGGACAAGGGGTAGTCAACAGAGAAGATACGTGCCTGGCGCCCTCACAGCTTTGCGCCCTAGGCACGTGCCTGCTCTGCCTACTCCTGGGAACAAAGGACAACTCATAGGGTATCATTTAGATTTTCCATTTAGTCATTTGTAAATCTTTGCAGTTGAATTCCATAATTAAAAGCAAGCACATGTTAACTTTGTCAAAGTAGTCTACATCTAATGGGAAATCAGCTTGTTACCAAAAGAAATACTGTGTGTTCTATAGAGGGACTTAAATGCATTCAGCTGCATATTAACCATAAATGGTAAGTTATTGAATATGCAGAATTCATTGTTCTGTAACAAAGTGTTCTAATCAAACTGTACCGGGATATCTTGATTATATATTTCAAGGATGTTTAAAATAGTTTCTGGAAATATCTTTTCACATCTGTATTGTATGTATTTTTTATCAATGTATATATGTATATATGTATATATATATATATATATATATATATATATATATATATATATATATATATATATAGTATATTGCATCAATAATAATGAATTCAATTTTTTAAAACTCTTATTTTAAGATTGAATGAGCAAAAAAATTTGCAAAATATTTAAAAAGTAAGATTTATTGAGCAAAAACTATAACTATAACTTAAATATAATATTCAACATCTTAAAGCTCATGTAGATGTCAATGGGAATAGCAATAGCAAAATGAAAGCTTTGATTAGTATTTTTCAGGTTTGATACACTCATGAAAAAATTTGATTTTGTTGCATTTCAAACTGTATTTTCACATCTTCTTTACACAACTGAGTTTACACACTGGGGTTTTTAATTACAGACTCAAAAATACAATCTTTGCTAAAGCAGACTCCCCATTACAAAATTTACAGTATGATCAACATATAGTGATCTCTGGCATTTGGTTGATCATAAAAAAAACAAAAATGTTGAGGATGTTTTTTACACAAATATTCAAATACTGACAGACAGAAACAAAAACACACCTGCACTGCACATTTATAGCAAAATATATCATAGTGTAGCTAAAAAAGAAAGGTATTTTTATATCACTTTGCATCTACAAAATGAACAAATTGAATTCTGTGAATAAATAACAAAACAGTGTAGTGCAAATGCTATTACAGTACAGTAATATATTACTCTATTTTATAAAAGTGTTTCTATTATGTAAAAACTAGTTCTGACATGTCTTATTGAGTCAAAAATGAAAATAAATCCTTTTTGGTGTTTTAGCAAGCTTTCGGTCCTTTCAAATGGAAGCATCATTAGTCCTAATATATAACAATTTTGTCAGAAATGATTGCCCTAACGTCTCGATAATCCTAAATGAATGCAAATCAATTATTTATTATGCTGGATGTGTGGAAGCTTCTACAGATTTGTCTAGCTACTATGCATTAATCTAAGAAAAAAGCATGTTTTAGAAACCTTGCTGAGTGAACATAGTCATATTTATACTGAAAATAGACAAATGTCCACCCAACACATTCTTTACAAAACACCCTATAAAAAAATTGGCCCAGAGGAAGGCAAACAAAGCAAGTGGACTTCTAATACATTGTCATGGTAGGAGAAAAATGCATTATTGGCCTAAAGATGACAATAATATTATTATTCCATGATTATTACTTCATTTTTAATTGCCAAAGTTTTCTGCAGTTATGCTTTTTGTTGCTTCACAGACATCACAGACAGCTCAATATTTATCCTATCAAAAAAAAAATAATCCTTAAAACTTGTCTTGGGAAGAAATTAAATGACCCAAAAATCATTCACAGTAAAAAAAATGCTTCTTATGCTAATGTCAAAATCCCCTCATCAACTGCAAATTCCTATAAAATAAAAGTATAAAAAAACAACAATTATTATGATGCTACACATTTTTACATACATCTATTATATTACATTGTTTATGACGTTAAAAAAAGCAAATACCTGCAAAGTTTAGCATTTTGTTAAAGCAAAAGTTGAAGGTCTTCAATTTGAGGGTGAATATTCTCACTAATTTGAAATGGATATCAACTCCCACTTTAGGCCTGTGAAGACCAATTGGGCAAGGGCACATCAAGGAGCAAATTTTCAGGCAGGCATCAGTTGGGCAGGCAGTCAAGAGGGTCCCAATATATGTAGCAGTTAACTTTTGTTGCCAAGTAGGCAGCTTTTAGTGGTCTCTGTATGGTCAACTTAAGAGATAACTTTAGTAGATTTGTATTTTCTCATCTGATAAAAATTCATCCAAATTTTCTTAAAAATATGTATGTTCATCCCAGTCAAGCTGCTTTAGGGAAGGTGTTACACAGCATCCCAATTCTCATGGTAAAACATATTTGCTTATCCTGTCTTTTGATCTCAAAGAATGCCTGTATGTCCTCTAGAAAGTTCTTCTACTGAAAGATTTCATACAGACTAAAACTGCACTGTACATAAAAGGGATGAATTACCCTCTCCTCCTAATATAAATTGTATCTCTTTTAATATAGAACTATTTGTTGTCCTTGCTGCTGACTGAAAATGTTTGCCATAGTTCAGTGTTATATTCAACACCTTAAACATTATTAAGGGATGACATTTGGTCAAGATAGAAATATGGCTGAAACATAAATATTAAAAATTGCCATTTTTCAGATCTTACCACATGGCTATCTTTTTCAGAAGAAATACTTGATATACGTATGGCGCGAGGTTGCTGAACACCTTTAGACTCACATAAGAGAAAAAAGACTATAAATGGTTGGAATACTGGTGAAATCAAAATGTAATGTCCCAAGGTATCACAATTCATTATGCATGTTAACTTGTCTGCCTTTTTTATTTTGCCAGCTGTCTTAGAATCCCTGGAATCATGCATTTTTAATATATTATACACCCTCCGGGAATTTCATATATTGTTAGTGGTAGGGTGGCACACAACTGCAGTATTGTAATTAAATCAACAACCCATTTCTAGCAACCCATTACAACAGCAGAGTTAATATTTGCTATTTTCTGTTTAAAAGTGAATCTCTTATTGGATACTTAGGTCATAAGACAGGATATAGGAGGTATTGCTTAAAATAAATGTTGTTCTCATGCAATTGTTTGATAACCATTGCAAGGGATACCATTTAAAAGACTCCTCTGACAAATTTTTTAAAGAAGTGGGTGGTAAGAAATGAAACATTGATCTGTGCTTTTACAGCAAACGAGATGTTTTTTATATGTTATAATCAGCTGGATATGTGGTTTCTTTGTACTTTCGGTCTCAGACTGTAGATAAGGTAATCTTTCTGTAAGCTCTACAACAGCTGCTACATTTGTTACAGAAGACTTGTTCCTTTTAGGTGAGCTTTTTTCTCTTCTGGGCACAAATGAAACATTAGATGCTTCTTTCTCCAAAAGTATTTTTTTTTTTTAGTTTATTTTCAGCAGGGTTATGTTTTGTGACTGTTACACTGTTTTCCTTGGTCATCCCTTCAGTGAACACCTGACAACGAATCGGATACTGTATGAAACCCAGCGCAGATCATGATATCTTACAATTGTAAACAGGACATCTGCCATTGACCTCAACCATGTTGGCATTCTTTTTGAAAGATTATAGACCACAATGACTTCCTTGCAAAGTTTGTGACCATATGGCTTTTGTGAAAATGTGCAATGTACAGTATGTGATAAAATTTTGTTATCGCATGTATTATGCAACAACATTTTTAACAAAACTCCAGAGCAGGCGCTAACACTAACCTTTGCTTAGTGATGTAATATTTGCCAGTGAATTATTTTACAATGCAAGCATTATGTGAGATGGCCTACCTGTAATTCAGCTTTCTGGATAACAGCTTTCTTGACAGGACATCCCATTCTGATTGTTCTGGGCATGAAAGTTCTAGAGTTTCTTTTGAGAAAAAAACTGTAGGGTTGGACCTTCCTGTGCCTGATGTTACCTGAATTGTGCTAATTATTATAGCAAAAGGAGAACACAGACCGTGACAATCCTCTATTTACCACAACTAGCAAATAATAACAGGCTACATGGTAATATTTCAAAGATAAGAAATGGCTGAACACAGAACACAACCTTTGAACCTAACCATTGCTAAGCATAAGGCTAGCTTTATTTAAAAGACTAAGGGAAACAGGAGTGTTTCTCTTGTATGCTACACTGTGATTACCTGCCAATAAATAACCATAGTGCATGCTTGGTGGGGGGGGGGGCATGATTCTTGTAGGTGTTAGTGGTGTTGTCACATGACCCTCAAGCAGGGTTTAGTTTTAACATATGAATTGAAAACTTAACTCAAGGTGGCCATACATGGGCTGATAAAAGATGCCTAAAAGAGACCTAGTCGGAAGCTTATTGACCCATGTATGGTTATTGACCCAAGTATGGTGCCCTCTGATGGGCTATCCTGATTGATAAGTCGGCCAGATGGCGATTGGACGTAAACCAAATAAATTCAATTATTTCTACCAAGACCTAGGAACTGGTCTTTAAATTATTACAGTAACTCAGTGTGAAATATTTTCCAAACCCCCAAACCTTGTTTGATGTTAAAAGGTTGGCTACACCAAAAGCATGCTATTTAATATGCTAAAGAAAATAAAACAGGAGACCAAGAAATTTTTTTTAATGTTAAGCCAGATCAAAACTGAAGAACATACACAACATAAGAAATTTATTTTATTTATTTTCTTTAAACATGATAATAGAATCAAATCTGAAATACAGTAAGCCATATAACCCACAAGAGACTCATATTTAAAGTTTGAATAAATGTATTTCATAAAAAACATCATATTATCAAATCCATAAATTAAAAAGTAAAGAATATTTAGACAGTGACAGGGCTGTGCTTTATAAAAGAGTGTAATGATATCTCTAGTGAGAGAAAATCTTTATTAATTCAATGACATTATATGAAAGAAAGCTAGTGTCTAAAAGTGTTGCAGCCATATTACTTACCACATAGTATAACAAGGTTATGATAAATGTTCTCACTTGGGATACAATTACCTGACTTGATGTCTCACTGCCACATACCTTGATATATTAATTGGCAAGAAAACGATCCATTCAGGGGGAAAAGAAATCTTTCCAGTTTCTGTATTATTTTTGATTCCTAATAATCAACGAGACAATAGTGTTTAGTCATGATTCATCTTTATTTGAAGAAATGTGAAATGAAAGCTGTAGAATAAGAACCAGTTATTTTTACTCTTATTGGTCCAGTGTATGACTGATATTACAAGCTTTGCTTTAACAGAGAGAAATTGCAAGTGCACAGGATTTTCATCATGTATGCAACAGAATGAAAGGTACCAAAAATGCTTTTCATTACACCAGTATTAAGAACAGTGTAACATCCCAGTGGGATATATTATGGTTTACTTT
Source organism: Xenopus borealis (assembly GCA_024363595.1). Classification (NCBI taxonomy): domain Eukaryota; kingdom Metazoa; phylum Chordata; class Amphibia; order Anura; family Pipidae; genus Xenopus; species Xenopus borealis. Next base: position 72,309,546 of record CM044442.1, read on the forward strand.
AAGGCTTTTTTTAGAGATACAGCACAAAAGTAACAGCTATGATAGGGTGTAAAGAGAATAATAAAGAACAGTGTACTAGACATCTGAAGATGTGAGTAAAAAGAAGTGTGGCTGCAATTAGATTAAGAATTTAAAGAGTCTAATTTAATTTAAAGAATTTAAAGGTGAAGTAATGGGATAAAGGGGTATGGAAAATGTACAAAAAATAAGAAAAAACAATAAGAAAAAGCAAAAAGAAAATTTCAAAAGTTCATTTGCTCATCATCAATACCTGTTATGTACCTTCTCTACCTGTTGGCAACTAGAAATGAAAATTTGGAATGACAAGTAAACAAAACACTGTTGTTTACCAGAAAGAGGAGCTGATATCAAGGAGAATTGTCAAGCAAACAAGCTAGATTTGACTAAGGTATTTCACTGTGTTTGACTTAAATGTCTCATCACACATTTAAAAACAGCCATTAATTCTCTGATCTTAAAAAACCGTCGAATTCGACCATGTGAATAGTTAGGGAATAAAAATTCTCCAAATTCGAATTAGAAGGATTTTTACCACTATTCGATTGATCGAATGATTGAATAGTAAAAATTTGACTGATCGATAAAATCGATCAATTCGAAAGATTTTAACCATTCGATCGAATCTTATATTCGTTCAAACTTTTTGAATCCCAATTTGGTAGCATTGATCTGTCAAACTAGGCAGTCAAATAAAAATTTAAAGAGAAAGTACTTGGACTGTCGAATAGTCGAATATTCTGATTTTTATTCAAATTATTTGAATCATTCGATTTGATTGAATTTTCTAAATTCACTGGTCGAATTTGTATTCAAAAATAATCGAAAATTTGAATTCAAAACTTTTTGAAAATTCGACCGAACTTCAAATCCTTCATGTGAATTTAGTAAATCTGCCCCTTAGGCTCCAATTCAGGTAATTTTGTCTGAATTTTCTGCTGTATGTTCTCCTCCTTCCAGAGCTGTTACTCTGTAATTTAAGAATGCCACTTCTGGGTCCTGACCTGAATGAACAGCTTTTTTCAACAACTGTTTTATAATCTTTACTCCTCACTCTGCAAAGCCATTACTCTGTGGAATCTTGGGCTTGAAGTGACATGCTTGAATCCAGACTCTTCTGTGAACCTTGCAAAGTCTTTTCCTATAAACAGAGAATTATTATCTTTTTTTACTTCTCTTGGTATTCCATATCTGCAGAAGTGTGTTTTAAGTATTTTGCATACCTCAAAATGTCCAAAAAACTCTGGAGTCTTTTAATTTTTTCAGGGTGGTAGGCTGCAAAAGGCATACATTTTTTTAGGTACCTGGTTTTCCCCATAAATTTTCAACCATATGACACATCATTTTACAGTTACTTTATGTGTAGGGCATTAAAACAACTCTATTGACTTTATTAAGGTTCCCTTGCCATGTATAGTTATCAGTGTATATGTAGTGTATTAGATTCACCATGTAACATAAATATCTACATTCCACGTAAATTTACCGCCATATGCAAATTAGCCTGAGAGCAAGACATCAAGCGAAGTTGTGCTAGGCAGAATTGAACACTAGCGCATCTTTGCTCTGATTTGCTTGCTCTGCTGAAGTAACGCTAGTGAAAATTCACCAGAATGTGTCGCCCAGAACGAAACTTCGCTACTTAGTAAATTAATTAAGTAAGATTTTCACCTGGCGAAGTGTTACAATGGCTGAAAAACCATCTCTGGCGAATTTTCACTCTTTAGTAAATTTGTCCCACATTGTATCTCAGGGACCTCATGTCATTTCTCTCTGTATTAGGGGCTCCATTGGAAGTGCTGAAACAAAGGTTTAGCAAGTTGTGCAGCTTGTTATAACTCGAGCAACATCTACAAAATAAGGATTCTTTTGCGTCCTTTGCATTTTTGAATTCCAAGATACCCTTTGTGTATTATGGTTAGCATGTCCTTTCACAGAGAAGAAGGCAACCATTTGAGCAATACTCCATCCCAGGTAGAAAGTTCCTTTTCACTGTCCGATGTTATCTCATTCCATGTTGATAATGCATCCTTGATAATGCATATGCAACTAGAAGGAACCTGCCTTGTATATATTCTACTTTGTAGGCATAACTCTGCAATTTCAATAACAAATATTGAATCTGTGGAGGAGCTTTCTATAGTTCTTTTTGAGCGATGGTAAGTAGTGGCTTCTGATCTTTCGACTATAAAATTTGTCCCATACACAATGTTGTGGAATGCTTCACAACTAAAGCAATACCAAGAGTATATTTTTCTATTTGTGCATATTTGTGCTCTATGGAGCAAATTCATTAAAGGGCGAAGTGGCTAACGCTAGTGAAAATCTCCCAGAGTGATGTCATTTCGTAACTTCGCAAATTCACTAACAATGATTCTGGTGGATTTTCACTAGCGAAGTAGATAGACTAGGGTAAATGCGCTTTGACTGGTGAAGAAATACTAGCGCAACTACGCTACCGTTTGCCACCCTGAGCATTACTTAGTGCTTTAGTGAATTAGCATAGCACCGGTGAAAGTGCGGCGAACGTTAGCAAAGGCAACGATATCGCATTTATGCCGCTTAGTGAATTTGCCCCTATGTGTGTGTGAATGGGTGTGATACATATGCAATTGGCTTCCATTCCTTACCATATTGTTGGAGTAGAACTGCACCTATTCCATCTTTTGATGCATCTGTTGATATTTTTGAAGGTCGATGTATGTCAAAATATTTAGTGATTTAAACTCATTAAATCCATTCCATTGTTCCATTGTTCCATTGTTCCAAAGTTATCACTGTCATTGTTCCAGTTCCATGCAGCATGCTTTAGCAACAAGCTCCTCATATTAGGCTTCTTGTCTGCCACATGGGGAATGTACTTGCTAAGGTACAGTAGTTTAACACACCCATGAATCCCTGCAGTTCGTTTTTATTGCTCGGACTGGCCATTCTTTTAATTGCTAGAACTTTTGCAGGATCTGGTTTCACACTACAGTGAGAAATAATTTCACAAAGAAACAACATTTCTAGTTCTTAACTGACATTTAACACAATTCAGTTTAAGTCCATTTTCTCTTGCTATCTGTAAAACACTCTTTAATATTTTGTCATGCTCTGCTTCTGTGGTGCCCCAAATTAAAATATCATCTATGTAGACTTTAACTCCTTCAACCCCTTCCAAGAGTTGCTGCATTGTTCTGTGAAAAATCTTTGATGCTGAACTTGGCTTATGTGGGGAAGACTAAGAGGCAAGTTAAATTACGTATAGGGGAGCAAAAGCGAACAATAGATAATTGTGATTTAAGTAAGATGAAATATGTTACCC
>CM044442.1:72326424-72348238 GCA_024363595.1 Xenopus borealis
TTCCCTTTAAGCCTGCTTCCCAGACTCCCCCTTGCTGGACCATTGGCCTTCCTGCCAACTCCAAGCTACTGAAGAGCTTTCCTGATTCTGTGACCAAACTCCTTTTCTTGTTCCTGACCCTGATCTGAACGTGTCCCTGTTCTTATCCTCTTCCCTATGGTATCTTATCTCCCAGTTTTAACCTCAGCCTGTTAACTGTCTGCATGATTTCTCACTGCCATGGCCTTCTGTCTGTGTTCTGGTTTCTGTTTCAAGGACTTGCTGTTCAACCCATTTTCAGTTACCTGCTGTGTATGTTTTTAATCTTTATTAAACCAAATAGTTACTCAGCACATCAGCTCCTGTCACTGTATCATAACCTAATCCTTACACATGGGCATAGTTAATCGTAAAGTTAACTATATTAATGTTTTCTACATAAATACTGAGATAAATGTGCACTTTCCTACAAGTTCCAATCTCCTTCTCTATGAAGCCCTGAAAACTAACTTCCAGTTTTAACAAGTGCATCCACTAGCAGTAGATTGGAGTCCACAGGTAAGAGCGTGTTTTGTGCATTTCACCCCATTATTATTTAAAAAAAAAAAAAAATTACCTTTGTCCAGGATTAAAGTGTAATTCCCTTTAAGAATGTTAGGATCATGATACTGAAGGGGATCAGACAGATCCTTCTTCTGTTTTTTTTTTGTCTATGACATCATCCGGCCTGCTCATAGGCTGGAGAGCCATCCAATTGGCTGGGTGCCCCAGTCGATACCTGGGAGAGGGGGAGTGCCTTGAACTACCGGGAGGGGAGTGTGGGACTGTGACATTGAGAGACAGGGGTTGATAGGCCACACAGGTTCCCCAGAGCAAAAGAGATATTGTGTGATTTGCATTTACAGTTATTACATACAGTTTTAAATAAGGTTTATATTTGTTTTACTGCAAACTGTGCTTAATTTTGGATAGTGGAAACCCTCAGTATGTGTGTAGGCACTGTGTTGTAAATCCCAGTACTTTTCATACACAAAAGGGATTCAGGGCCCTGGATTGCAAAGGATTAATTGATATTTAAAGATATAGTAACCAAATTAGGGTTAAAATACTTTACAGTAGGTATTGACAAGCACAATTATGGGTCTCAAGGCTAGCTGTTAATAGATAATGTGGTTAAAAAAATGGTTGCACAGGCACACAATGGGTATTAAGGCTAGCTGTTATTAGATAATTTGGTTACAAAAATGGTTGCACAGGCACATGATAGGTCTCAAGGCTAGCTGTTATTAAATAATGTGGGTAAAGAAAAAAAACATTAAAATTGTCACTCAAGTTTAGCAAATTTTTTCTCTATTTTGTGAAATTTTCTGGTAAGTGAAACGGGACAGATTCGCCCATCACCAATTATGGTGTATAATACCTGACCACCTACAGATTCCTAACAAGTTGTGTTATTTTATCTGCCTTCTTACCATCACCTTTATAACAATGCACAACACTCAACATTTTCATTTCCTTGCACAAATCCTGGCACCACCTACCATACACATGCACAGCATTTAGCCCTCCCCTCTCCGTTTCTAGCTTCTTGTGTTGTAGTGCTTGTGTTGTAGTGCTGGCAGGGCTATTAGGGTTGCAATGAAAGATTTGATATTGCTTGTGTAAGATAGCAGCTTGCATATCCATTTTGTGTGATGCAACTTCCCTGCCGGCCGGAACTAGGGGTAGGCATAGTAGGCACGTGCCTAGGGTGCAAAGCTTTGGGGGCGCCAGGCATGTACCTTTCACTGCTGCCTACCCCTTAGTCCGGCATAGTGAGTTGTGCTTGTCTGCAGTCATGCACCTGAGCGCGTGCGCATACGTGAAGGGAGTAGGAGAGCGTCCCTGATGCGGCGCGCCTGTTTGAGCGCGTGCGCATGCGCACATATGTGAAGGGATGCTCTCCCCCTGCTGCATCCCTGAAGCAGCCAGTCAGCACGCATATGCGTGCATCTCCTGCACGCCTGGTTGAGGAGGTGCCTCGGCTGGACAGGTTGCCTGGGGCGGCCGCTCGGCCTGGCCTGGCCCTGCTTCCCTGTCTGCATCTCTTCTGCTGATTTGTGTCTCTTTCTGATGGCTCCCCTCTCTGCTCAGATTACAGGTATGAGATGGAAGAGAGGAGGAATGAGAAGAGAAGGAGAGAGAAGAAAGCTATGCGGGCTTCTGCCTGGGAGCCAGGAGGTTTGAGCTGAAAGACGGTAATATTGTTTCCAGAGAAAACACCACCAACCTGGACAGTCTAACCTCATAATTTAAGTCTTCCATCCCTCTAACCAGTAGAGTTGCACTGCATATTCCAGATGAGGTCTTACTAGGGATCTATAAAGAGGTTATGTTTTAATCCCTTGAGTTTATGCCGTTTTTTATGGAGGACAGAACCCTATTTGCTTTAGTAGCTACAGAATGACAATGCCCAGAATTAGACAACTTGTTATCTATAAAAACCCAAGATCCTTCTCATTTAAGGAAACTTCCAACACACTATGATTTAGTGTATAACTTGCATTTATATTATTTTTTCCAAAGTGCATAACCTTGCATTTATCAACATTGAACCTAATTTTCCAGTTTGCTGCCCAGTTTCCCAACTTAGACAAATCACTCTGCAGAGTGGCAGCATCCTGCATGGAACCTATAGTTTTTACAATTTAGTATCATCTGCAAAAATAGAAACCGTACTTTCAATGCCCACAGTACAGAGCCCTGCGGTACACCAATAACAACACTGGTCCAATTAGAAAATGTTCCATTTACCACCACTCTATAGTCTATCTTTTAGCTAGTTCCCTATCCAGGTACAAATACTATGTTCCAGGCCAACATTCCTTAATTTAACCAGTAGCCTTCTGTGTGGCACTGTATTGAATGCTTTAGCTAAGTCTAAGTAAATCTCATTCACTGCCATCCCAGAATCGAGGTCCCTGCTTACCTTCTCATAAAAAGAAATTGAGTTAGTCTGGCAAAATCTATTACGCATAAAACCATGCTGGCACAAACTCATAGTGTTGTTATTTGCTATGAAGTCCAGTCCTTTATTAATGCTTTGAAAAGCTTTCCTACCACCGACATCAGACTAACTGGCCTATAGTTTTGACGCTGAGAACAGGATCCCTTTTTGAATAGCGGCACCACATTAGCCAGTCTCTCTGCACCATACCAGACCTCAATGAATCCTGAAAAATTAAGTAGAGAGGTTTGGCAATCACAGAGCTAAACTCGCTAAGTACCCTGGGATGAATCCCATCTGGCCCTGGACCTTATCTTAACATGTTCTAAGTCTCTTTTGAATTTCATCATGTGTGAACGATGCATCATTAGATGTATTATTAGAATTGGGACTATTAATAAGGAAACCTTCAATAGCTGGTCCCTCATTTGTGATGACAGACGAAAAGTATGCATTCAGAATTAGTGATGGGCGAATCTAATCTAAAGTCTAATTCTGGGCAGTGTCATTCTGTAGCTACTAATGCAAATAAAGTTCTGTCTTGCATAAAAAAGGGCATAAACTCAAGGGATGAAAACATAATTATACCTCTTTATAGATCCCTAGTAAGGCCTCATCTGGAGTATGCAGTGCAGTTTTGGACTCCAGTCCTTAGGAGGGATGTAAATGAGCTGGAGAGAGTGCAGAGACGTGCAACTAAACTGGTTAGGGGGATGGAAGACTTAAATTATGAGGGGAGATTGTCCAGGTTGGGGTTGTTTTCTCTGGAAAAAAGGCGCTTGTGAGGGGACATGATTACACTTTACAAATATATTCGAGGACATTATAGACAAATATCAGGGGACCTTTTTACCCATAAAGAGGATCACCGCACCAGAGGCCACCCCTTCAGACTAGAAGAAAAGGACTTTCATTTGAAGCAGCGTAGGTGGTTCTTCACAGTCAGGACGGTGAGGTTGTGGAATGCACTGCCGGGTGATGTTGTGATGGCTCATTCTGTTGATGCTTTTAAGAGGGATTTGGATGATTTTTTGGACAGACATAATATCAAAGGCTATTTTGATACTAAACTCTACAGTTAGTATAGCTATGGGCATACAGGTATATGGTTTGTGTTTGAAAGAGTGGAGATGTGTGTGTGTGTATGTATGCTGGGTTTTTAATATGGAGAGGTTGAACTTGATGGACTCGGTCTTTTTTCAACCCAATTTAACTATGTAACGATGAATCTCACCCGTTTCGCTTCGCCGAAAAATTCTCGAATTTCAAGCGAAATCCGCGAATTGGCGAAAAAATTTGGGAAACGAGTCGCGCGTCGTTTCCGTTGCGTCATTTTCGGCGCGCGGCGCATCGTTTTCGCTGCCGTTCGCGAATTTATTTGTCAGCGGCGAATCGCGCGAATTCGCCCCTGGCGAATAAATTCGCCCATCACTATTCAGAATCTGTGCTTTTTGCTTGTTCTCGTCAACTAGCTGAGCCCCCTCTGATAATAAAGGTTCCACCCCTTCCTGCTTCATTTTTTTTTCACTATTAACATATTTAAAAAAATATTTTGGATTATTTTTACTGCTTACTGCAGCATCCTTTTCCATATCAATTTTAGCTCGCCTGATTTACCTAGAATTGCCTCTGCAACAGAATCTCAAAGGAGACCATGTTATGATCACTATTCCCTAAATGCTAGAGATAAGTTCGGTATTATTAGTACAAAGCATGTTGTAGATTATAACTTTTTTTAGCACATTCTACTTTAAATCCTGTAGCACTAGTACATAATTCAAGTATGGGATCTCTTATGCAGATACCCAGTATTCAGAAATATCCAAATTAAGATATGTACATGTACTTTTTTTTTAGTAAATTTAAGGTATGGGGAAATATTAAAAATAAATAAATAAATATAGTGAAATTCCCAAGTCCCAAGCATTCCAGATTACAGAACCCATACAAAAAATCCAGAGAAAATCAGACATTAGTACATTTATTTGTGTTCTTATCTTTGTACTTTCCATTTTGTTGCCTGTAACAAAAAAGGTGTATTATTGGCATTCTTTCTGAAATATTTAGAGATCAGGACCTCTCTTGTAAAAAATCACCCCATGAGTGCTTCAGATAAACACCTGCAAGCTGCTTACAGTTCCACTCTCCAACTGTGATGTTAATGAGATGTACAAGAGCTCTGCTGAGAGGAGTGATAATTACTGGGTGAAGATCAGATTTCATTCTGGACTTCCTCTTGAGCATCCCTTGTCCTTTAAAGCAGCATCTTTTGTGTTACTAATTGCAAATGTTAATTAACATTTCTTTGAAATCCTAATGTCTATTAATGGGTCAATTAAAAAGTGACTTCAAGTAACTGGTATTCAAAAATTAAAAATACATCAACATTCAAGAATCCATTTAAAGCCAAAAATGCACATTTTTAATAAGCTAAAATGGCTGCATTATGTATAACTTGGGATATTGTGCAAGGCTTGTTAATATGGGTTTATGTGAATTTACTGTCTTTTTATTGCTGGCTTCTTATTAAATTGATCTAATTTCTTCAATGTACTTTTTACCCTAAAATCCACATTTGAATGTCGATGCCAATCATTGATCTAAATTGTTCAGTTTCCTCTAGGGTCTTCTTTAATTGTTCCTTTACTCATGCTAGAACTCTCATAACTGCTGAAAATAAGCAGGGGGTTTAATTAAATTTACTAAGCAGTTTTATTGTTCTGTAAATTGGGAGGTTGAGAGAAAGGACAAGTTGTAAATAAAATGCACTTACAACAAGATTTTAACTCATGCCTATAGATAAGAATTTTAAAATGTGATCTATCTAGTATATACAGAGCAAAGAAAAACATTTGTAATAGTCTTGACACTAAAGTATAAACCAAGAATAGCAAGGCAAACTATTATTGAAAGCAGTCTGAGAAAAATGTACATAGGAGCTAAAATGAGTTTTTAAAATTAATATAAAAATAAACTGAATTTGTATGTGTCACTTAGACAGGTATTTGCAATATTATTACAATGACTGTATTTACAATAATTTATTGCCATATAAAGACATCATACAGTCATACACAATGCTTTCTGGATTTACCACCTGCATGAATCACAGGCCAAAAAAACTTGTATTACGAAGAACATCATTTCATTGAATATTTGCTAGTCTCCTGTTCAAAAGGCATAGGCCAATGGGAGACTTATACATACCATCTGCTCAAGGATGGCACCACCCTTGCACCCCACTATGCTGCACACTGGGGCTCATTTATTAACGATGCACAGCACCAAATGTATGCACCATTTTCTGCGCACACGCAAATACATTTGGGTTACATTGCTCTTAAAAGGTTTTTTTATATGCATGTAGCAAATATTGTGCAATTATGACTATGAAGATTCTCATTCATCCAGGTCATCTAACACAAGTAACTCAAAACAACTGGGCTTGCTGAGAAATTTTAAAGAGGATGTTTCACTGCTCATCCAAGCAGCTTCTTCAGTTCAACTGACTGAAGTTCTCGGCATATAGACTCTTCCAACAATCCAGTCACAACAGCATATTGTAACTCTTCAGAGAGGTGACATCTGAAATTCACAGAGGTGTTGATTCTGAGTAGTTACTGTGATAGGATTACCAATGTGTCATGCAACTCCTAGACAAAGGTGTTACTTGTGAGAGTTGCATGAATGGGTGTGTGCAGGGTTCTGAAACTGCTGGGGTACAGATGTTAGAACAGCATTGTATGAGTGCACTGATCTATATATTGTGGAGACAAAACAACTGATCAGTAAGCAAATGTATCAGCATAGGATGGCAAACGCTACAGGGCAAGACTCGGCTGTTTTTCTACACATAAAAGACAAAGGACACTCCTTTGAAGATAGCAATGTCCACATTTTGGATAAAGAAGACTGCTGGTTTGAAAGAGGTGTGAAAGAGGTAATTCATGTAAAGGTGGAGAAACCATTCCTGAACAAAGGCGGGGGCCTTCGACAACACCTGTCTGCAACTTACAGTGCTTTTCTAACATCTGTACCCCCGCAGTTTCAAAACTATTCACACATCCATTCATCTAAAGTAGCATCTTAACTGCACTTTAAAGGGGACCCGTCACCCCAAAACAATATTCAAAATCATATTTTTCCACATTAGTCAAGCCAAAATGAACTTTATCCACACTATATAAAATATTTGATTCTTGTTTCCTTCAGTCTGGGAATTCAAAATTACAGCAAGCAGGCAGGAGCCATTTTGTGGACACTGTTATTAAGGCAAGCCTTGCATCATTTCAAAATCTTGTTTGAGCACCAGAATGGGGGACCCAATGTCAATCCCCATGCCCTGGCTACACAATTAAATGGTTAAGAGAAGAGGAGGAATGTGGGGAGAACAGTGACAGTGACAGGAAGTGCTGAATGAAAAGTGAAAGTAATTGCCTGCTCTGCCTCTATGCCTTATACCAGCTATGAATGCTTTAATAAAAAAAATTGAAATTGGATTTCATGTTTAATTTGAAAAGGACTTTTATTATACATATTTATGTGTCTGGGTAACAGGTCCACTTTAAAACATTTGTGTGCTACATTATTAAATATACACATGGGCTGTGCAAACGTTGGATCTATGTGACCTTTTAAGTGCTGCAATGTGTTGATAAATGAGCCCCATGGTATCATGTGTTTGATGTGTTAATTAAAGTGAAATACTCTGTATTCAGGTATGAATGACCTTGAAACCCCTTGCATCCCTCTATGCTGCACATTGTCCTGTTTGTGTTTACCAAATAATAGCAGGCCCATTAGTGCACCTAACACTTGTACCTACCATAAATAAGTCTCAAGTTACTCTAAAGTATATACAAAATATATATTTTTCAATAAATATGTGATATTTTATGTGACATGTGTGATAAATCAACTATAGAGAGTCTGTTTATTATATTCTGAAATTGTTTATCTATATAATGTAATGTAATTTATTTATATCTAAATTATTTATGTAATTTAGTTTATATGTCTATAATTCAAAAACAATAGCAGTCATGATCCACTCTGACATTATGATGACATCATGCCAAGAAGATGAGAGGAATCTCATCAAAAGGATAGGAATTATTATCTTTACCATGCAGTGAAAATATTGTTTCCCAACCCATTAAGAGCATACTTGGAGAATGTATGAAGAGCGCTAGATACTTCCACACTAGGAGAGTGATTAATCAATGATCAAACTTGAATTTTTGCTGTAATTCACAATTATTTGCTCTATAACTTGAATTAGAATTTTGCTTTCAATTACTCTTATTGACAATTTATTATGCACAAAAAACTGTAATGTAAAACTTTAGCATCTAGATGCTGCCAACTTCATGTAGAAGTCAATGGGAGCTGTCAATTTAAAATGTAAAGTGTGATTTTTTCAGTTCAGTTTTTAAAATGTTCAACCCATTTTGAAAATTTTTTTGAGGTAATCTATAGCAATCAGCAAAACAATGCGTCATTTTATTACATATGCTGCGCACTAGAGATTATGACAAAACACACAATAGTGTGAATAAATTAAAGTTTAAAATGTAGAAAATCAGCGTAAATAAGAATGCATAGCTCAATTTAATAGACTAGACTTTTTATAATTTTTAATTATACATTGGGCATTTTTAAGACTTATGTGTGAGACCTGTTTAAAGGTACCATATTATTTTTATAACTAACTTTAATAACAGTTTTATTACATACACTGCTCGAGGAGCAGTCTTTTTTTTCAGTGGCAGGTAAGCTAAATACATTTTAGCAAAGGAAAAGTGGCTCACGCAATTTTTCAAAATGCAAATCTTTTTCCTTTAACATTTATTACATTCCTCCATTCTTTGTTCCACAGATGGTCACAATGTGTTAGCAAAACTTATATTATCTTTGTGCAAAGGGAATAATTACTTGCACAGAGGAAAATAGCTCATATTGCAAATTATTTTCCTGTTAATATGTTTATTATATCCCAGGGTTAATGTCTAATGAAAGGGACTGAATGTTTTCTTACTGCTGTGGTTCATTTAAGATTTACCATGTATCACATATCTGTGCTGAAATTATGAACATACATGAAATCTTAAGCAGTTTTAACTTCTAGAATGTGTTTTTTTTATTTATTTATGTATTTATTTTATATATTATTTATTCATCATATGCATACTGCCATGATTTTAATGGTATCATTTTTATATTCACAAGAGGTGTAGGGAGGAAGAGAAAGTAATATAGCCCTCCCCTATGTGCCTCCCCCTAGAATATTATGCATGATGGACCTTGATACCCCTCCAATCAAGTGGTTCAAATGTGCTATGAAGAATGTTTGTATCTTCAACTATATGTCCAGCATTGTTATACAAAGCTATATTATTATTATTATTATTATTATTAATAATAATAAGAATAATAATAAGAATAATAATAAATAAATATACACCATCATACTTCAAATGTATTCTTTGTATACTGTAACCACATTGGTTACCACTTGAATTTGAATAATAAATGACACGCTAACACATCTTCTGATTGGCCTGCCCAAAATGTCTACACACACATTGGCTGCCCCTTATAAACAGCGGACACTAACTATGACAGTCAATCAGATTGTTGTTTTCATTGTTCCATCTGCAGCTGGTAGAAAAAAGCTTTCCACTGATTGGTTTGTTATGAGTGACTGCCAAGATACAAATCCGCTCAGTTCTTATAAGGACCCCCACTGAAATAACAGTGCAGCAACTGGTGTTTTGTCTGCAATTTGTGGCTTATTCTGCTTAAAAGTGTTGGTTGTTATGCCAGAATTATGAAAAAACTGCCTGATGGTAAAAAAACTGGTTATGTTTCTCTGGCTTGCATTTCTAGTCATATTGCATGTTGCATATTGCATTGCATATGGCCTGTGTTATTGTATGTCATATTGCATACAATTGATGTAATATAGGGTGGCACAAGTGAAAAAGAATAAAGAAAACATGCAAACTGACAAGTATATTCAACAACTATAGCTATGATATACTGTCTGTTACATTTAAATGTGTAAGAAAAAAGCTTTATTTTGTAAGGACAGACATAGGAAAGCATAATAACAATGGCCTACAGGTACCCCCTATCATTCTTTGCTACTTGTGAGTTTCATTGTTGCCTTTATTATTGAATAAAATATGAGGAACATGATGGGTTCAGGCTCACTGGTGTGGATCTAGAAAATATGTTGAATAGCTCCTCGGGAAGTGCTCTGTGCCTTTTGGGCATTTGTTTCTACCTATAACTGCAAACATGAATTACAGGATCTCTGAGCAAATAAAAATGTGTCTGAAAGCAGAGAGTGATTTTATCAACAGTTGTCAGTGTGGATATAGATGAACCATGGCAGCAACTCTTTTATCCTTACAAAAAAAGCATGTAGCCATTGTCATGCAAAACAATAGTTTTAAAGAATGACAGTTTATATAGGTATTGCATTTATATCTATCATAACATACAGAAGAAACTAATAATTACAAATATTTATATATTACATAACTCATTACAAATCACAAGAAAACGTTTCTTAAAAACAAAATATTGCTACAGTACATGTATCTAAAGTGCAGCCTAAAATAAAATAATACAGGATTTTGAATTATATTTAAAGGTATTATTTAACTAGGTTTACTTGTTGCTATTCTTTTATTTGAAATAAACCTTCATTAATTCATCCATTGTCAAAAGAGACACCTTAAAAACTGATAAAGAAATCTATAATCTGAATTTATTACTTTGGTAAGTTGTATTTATAACATTTAGCATCAAATACAGATGAGATACATTATCCAGAAACCTGTTATTCAGATAACTATGGGTAATAATAATAGTGTTTTGCCTCCAATAAGGATTTAAGTATGGAAATGAAATTATACAGAAAACCCCAGGTCCCATGCATATAAAAATTATAACAAAATGAATCTATTTCATAGTGGTGGTTTGTATAGGGTAATGTTATTATTAAATGTATTCTGGTAGTATAATAATAAAGCTTTTGAGTTGAAATGCAGAGAAATATCTTAAGAAAACAAAACATAGGTGCTTCATACTGATGTTCTTAGTTAAAATAATGTTTAGATAATGTTTTAATGTCTAAAGTATGACAGGAAAATAAACCATTTGCCAAAAGCAATTCACATTGACTACATTTTCTGGTATGATTCACAGTACCTACATGAAATATCTTTCAGTCAACTCCTATTAAACTTCAAGGGTTAATTATAGGGATTTTATAATAAATGAAGGTATATGTCATATATTATGGTTATGCTTATTAGTAAGACCTAAGAGCACAAAGTTACAAGATCCAGTTTAGTAATTAATGCAATTTAGTAAACCCAAGAAATTAGGCCAGGGGCCTCATGAATATTAAGCTTCTGTGAAAATATGGGTTTTTATTCCTTCAGTGGCATCGCATATAAATATTATAAATCTATAACATCCTTTACAAGAGTTTAGGGTATGTGATTGGTAGATATGAATAATGATAATGTTCATGACAATTAAAAGGCATTAGAAAATTACATTTATAAATGTAGCTGTAGTGCATATCCCCAAACCCATTAGCGTTTTGGCAACTCGCCACTCTCTGTATATCAGCTGTGAATGATTAGGTTCTGCAGAAAAGCACAGTGGGTCAGGACAAATGTTTGTCCTTCTGGTCTTATTACAGACTAAGATTTGAAGAAGCTGTTTTGCTTTGTATTCTTTCCCCTGAGAAGTTTGAGTGGCAGGCCAGCGGATTATCCTGTGCACAGTTAATGTGCAGTAACAGGATTGAGTGAAATTCACTTTAGAGGCTGTCATCTAACTGGAAGCAGAGATAAGGGGGGCTGTGCACTGAGACATAAAAAAGAGCATATACAGTAGATACATATCAGCTTTGTTCCTTGATGATATTTTGTGTATGGCAAATTTTCTAATTGAATTTATATACAGTACACATTGCAAATTTCCTTGCTTTTTATTTTGCGCACACACAAAAAAACTTCTGAACAAGGCAAATTTAGTTTTTTTAATGTTGAATGGATTTAAAAATTCAAATACAAATCTTTAGTTTTTTTTCAAATGTTTTGAAATGTTGTGACTTTTTTTTACATGGGCTTAGAGGTGGTCTTGGGTTGTAATAACAAAATATAAAAAAAAAAACATTCAAGGATCAGCCTGTTTATTAAAGTAAACATCAGTATAATCCAACAACACATTACTGGGCATATTTATGGAGCTGTATATAATACATGAAGGAGGTATAAAATAACTGGCATATTTAATGTAGAACAATACTTAAACAATAGTCAATATCCTATTAGGTGGCATATTAAAGAATCTTACAAAACTGGAGTGTATTTGAAACAATAAAAATAAAGTGTGCAACTGTTGTTTTGTCCCAGGTCATGAGGATGCAAATTCCCCCTTTAAAAGGTCTGCTGTTGCAATTGCAAAGCTGTTGGCGGCATGGCATAAAAAAAAAGAGTCATGTGTGCAAGTTGTCTCAAGTGGAGATTCATAGTCCACTGAGAGTGGCCCTTAGAGACAAAGGGATGAGTTGTACTCGCTGAGTGTGGTGTACTGAGCAAGAACAAAATTGAATATGCTGGAAAATGGTAACATGGCTATTAATGGTCATAAGCCAGACAATGTTTGAGGAGGTGAGTGAGGAAATAGTAAAACCTGTTGCTATGTGTGAGGATGTGCAAGAAACTGAATAAGACTCCAATGAGCCCAGTTGTGTGAGAGTGAAAACACAATGTGCTGGAGTGGAAAATGTACGTATGTTAGGAAATATTTAAAGGTGAAGTTAAAAGTTCTCTAGCAAAATGTGTGTCTTCTGTTGAGAAGAAAAGTCTGCCTGAGTGTCTCTGTAAAACACAGAATGGCTGTTTTGCTGGCAATGTCTGTCTGCGAGAGATTAGGTTAGGTCCCGGTACAGATAATGCCAAGTATGAGTTGTCTGTTAACCCTGATGGTATGGCTTGGCTCTTTTTCACAAATTGTAAATTTAAGTTACTGTCAACACTATTTTCACACACAACAACCTTGCAAAGTGGTTGTACTCATGCAGAGTAAACTCCAAAAGTTCAACACACCACGGTTCACCTATGGTGGTGCTCTATCCGGAAACCCGCTGCAGGGTTCTTACATCCGTAATCAAAGAAAATCAGATGGCACTCACTCCAGCAATTGTGCTAATAATTCAATTCATTTATTTGGATCTCCACACAACGTTTCGGAGGTACAACCTCCTTTATCAAGTGTAATACAAACCACAGGTATATAAGGATAAGGGAGTGGGAAACTCCTCCCCCTCCAATTAAGTGGCATCATGATATGAAGTACTCATGCAGAGAACTGTTTCATTTGCGAAAATGTATTCATAAGGCCAGTTCACAAAAACCAGAAAGATGGGCACAGCAGTGCAATATTTTAGCATTCAGGAAAAGGCATGGGCAAAACAACCATTTGCGAATAATTATGTGCTGCACAAACTTTATAAATGGTGTTGGAATGCGTGACTGCTGAAGTGTAAACAAATATGTAATGCCTGAGAGAGGTAAATGTTTACAGGAAAACATGAGTGTGTGGACCCTATATTTCTAACAAGCTCTAAGGCAAAACTTTGCCTTGTAAAAGATGTCAATGTGCTATAGTAGTCAATGGGAGCAGAGCTGTTATTAATCCAATCAGAATGTTAAAGGTTTTTGGAATTTTTTTCTGAACTCAGTGACAATCATGACTGTAGAGTTTGTGAGGTGTCGTGGTTTCCAAAACCTCTAAAACTCAACCTTTAAAATATAAGCCTCCACAGCAATAGAATTCATGTCCTTTTCAATGCCTTTATTTTTTTGGGAGGGACACACCAAATCAAACTTTTCTCAAGCAATACCTTAATAAAACTGCTGTGTGCCTCTAACATTATTATTTTTATCAGCAGTAAAAAAAAAATAAACGGTTACCTTTGGTTACACTGAGCATATTGTATCTACTCCCAACTGCTTCCTATTTTGCCAAATGGGAAAAGTTCTATGACATATTGTTATTTTAGCCATAGTTCCTTAACAGGCTTATAGGTTGCCTGAACTGCAAATAAGGGGAAATGCACTTATAACCTTTTATTTTAAACAAAATCAAATCCATGTACTGTGTTCATATAGAAAACAATGCTTCAGAATAAGGACAGAGCCATGTGAATACTAGTCTAAAACCTGAATGGTTTAGGTCTTAGAAACACTTCACATCAGTAAATATTATACATTCACCAATGTCCTGAGAAAGTAACTACATCATGCATTCAAAAACAGAATCAATGTTTTATTGATATCACCCAATAAGCAGGATCATGAGCACAAGGGAAAATGTTAAAATAAAAATTTAGAATCAGTGTTGCATGTATTTGATTCAGCTATAAGAAATATGTGAAATTACACTAAAATGAGAATTACCAGAAAAAGCAGAAACATTTATAATAAAGATGTCCATACAACTTAAAATTTTCCGCCCTATGCAAATCAACCTAAGTGCAAGATCACTAGTGAAGTTTTGCTAGGTCAAACAAATGCTAGCGCATCTTCACTTTAAAAATGTTCGCACAGCCAAAGTAACGCTAGCGAAAAGTCACCAGCATTCGATGCTCTGGTTGAAACTTCGCATTTTAGTGAAATAGCATACTCGCAGCACATTTGTGTCTGGCAAAGTGGTGTGAGGAGTGTGAAGCAGAAGCTGGCGAAAATTCACCTATTAGTGAATCTGCCCCATTCTGTTCACATATAAAGTTTGTGTGTGATTCTTTGGGTACAAGTCTGCTGTGCCTATTGACACATACCGCAAATACAAACAGGTTGGTGCAAGGCACACTGGATATCCACGCCCAGATCAGACCAATGGAAATAGTTTTATATAAAAAAAATTATATACTTTATTATATAGTCATCTCTCGCCTGACGCATTTCGTGTCCAAAAGACACTTAATCATAGGATTAAATGTACAGATTGTGACACAATATTTAAATACAAAGCAACCAATCACAAGAAAGGGGAGGGGTCAAAAATGGCACACATCACAAAATTTAAAGGCACATTACACAAAATCTAAAATCAAAGCAAGCCACATCACTACAAGATGGGCTAAGGAGAGGAGAATATATAATTAAATACACAAATATTGCAAATAATTCCAATTTGATTATACAATATCATAAGAATAATATAGAGATACGGTATACTTTAAATAAACATAATTAGATCATCATGAGTACAAAAAATTATCTTCAATCTAAAAATATATCATAAATGTGATTTCTGAGTTGATGGTAATTAGTTAGATAATATACATATAACAAAATATATAAATATGAATATAAATATAAATAAATATATGTAAATATAAATATGAGTATAAATATGATTATGAATGAACAGGGCTTAAAAATTATCCTTCTTCTTCCAATCTCTAATCATAATAACAGGATACATCAAAGTCTGAATTGAGACCCTTAGGGAGCCTTGTATCAAGAGTAAAAATCCAAAAGACTTCCCATTCAAGCATTTTCTTTAGAATGTCCCCCCCTCTACATGATGTCATTATCTGCTCAATACCTTGTACTTGAAAATATTTGAGGTTGCCATCTACGCAGGACAAAAAGTGTTTCGAAACATTTGTAAGTTTCCTAATCCGAATATCTGATATATGTTCTCTAATTCTCTCTCTTAGACACCGTGAGGTTTGTCCGACATATTGTATACCACCGTTTTTACAACTAATAAGGTATATGACATTCCTGGTACCACAATTAATATATTGTAGTGTCTTATACCTTCTAGTGGTAATATTGGACACAAATGTGTCACCACACAGCATATATAAACATGAGTTACATCTTATTGAACCACATTTAAAAGTGCCCTGATGAGTAAGCCAAGTTACGGAGTTATCTTTCTTTTCACAAACCATACTAGGTGAGAGAATCTTTCCTATTGTATCACTTTTTCTGGTGACAAATTAGCACCCAATATGGTTCTCAATTTATCATCTGTCTGAAGTATTGGAAGATGCTGATTAATGATATTTTTAATATTGGAAAGTTGAGGACTATAAGTTAGAATACAAACTGGAGTTTCTGAATATTTATTTTGTATCCTATTCGAATTCTTAAAAGAGTATCTCAGCAACAATGTATCTCGTTGTGTGTTTAATGCTTTTTCAAAAGCTTTCGTAAGTATGTGTAAATGATAGCCCCTTAAAAGAAGTCTGTCTCTCAACATACAGGACTGCCTAACAAATTCCTGAAAGTCAGAACATAGACGTCTTAGACATAAAAACTGACCCGTAGGAATATTTTTGATCAAATGTTTTGGATGAGAGGAGGAAGCCTGTGAGATAGTATTGGCTGCACATTCTTTACGAAAGAGTGTGGTAGAAACAAAATCTTTATGTCCAATAAACCGAATATCCAAAAAATTAATCTCTTTATGATGAAATTCAGAAGTGAAATTAAGATTAAGAGAATTATGATTGATATAAAGCATGAAGTTATCAAAATCCTGTTGGTCACCTGTCCAAGATGTAGAGATGACTATATAATAAAGTATATAATTTTTTTTTATATAAAACTATTTCTATGAAACGCGTCAGGCGAGAGATGACTATATAATAAAGTATATAATTTTTTTAATATAAAACTATTTCCATTGAAACGCGTTAAGCGAGAGATGACTATATAATAAAGTATATAATTTTTTTTATATAAAACTATTTCCATTGGTCTGATCTGGGCATGGATATCCAGTGTGCCTTGCACCAACCTGTTTGTATTTGTGGCATGTTTGCTCCCTGAGCTGAGGGCCTGGGGCTGGAGCACCTGGGCCACACTTCTATTGTGGTAAGAATTTCTACATGGCCGAATGTGTTGCTTTAAAATAGTTTGTCCTATTGACACATACCTCTGTGTAAATCCTGTACCACCATGTATTGGGTGGGGCAGCTACAGGGTTCCCCAGTGTCAATATGCACTTGTACACTATTAAAGGAAAACTATACCACCAAAATGAATACTTAAGCAACAGGTAGTTTGTATCATATTAAGTGGCATATTAAAGAATCTTACCAAACTGGAATATATATTTAAGTAAATATCGAACGATCAAATAATTTTTTTTATTGGATATAAAAATGCTGTTGGGGGTTGTTGTGTTTGGTAGCCGAGGATGAGGAGAGTATAACAGTGCTTTATTAGCAGGTTCATTACAAATCAGCAGTAAGTCTTACTTTCACTTTCAAGTTGTACAGGAAGTCCTGTGTATGCACAGTGATACCCTCAGGCCATTTGTATAAACACCACAGGGGTATGCAGGAAGCATTGCAGCGAGCGCAAGGAGATTGCCCTGATTTGGTGACAGTGTAGGGGAATGAAAAAAGATTAATCTTCTGAGCTGTGCTGTGCCGGTCATTTCAATGCAGCTACACTTTCCCCTCTCTCCAGAGTCTGTGAAAGCTGTGTAAACTGCGAGCACTTCTACAAAGTTGATCTTTAAACACCGCCTACTGTTTCTTCATTGGTCGGTGGGCGAGTTATGCAGATCAGACGGCCACAGGCCATGAGGATTTCTTTAGCAGTGAGCTAAGCTGAATCTGGGGGAATGCATGGACAGGTTACCTAATGGCTGTTATTGCCGCAAAACGGTAAAAAAAATGCTTTCCGATTACAAATAAACTTATGATCTTTCCCCAAAGTCTAGAAAAGATTTTAGATTTTGACTTTACATCCCCTTTAAATCATTTCCTATAGGCATAAATAAGACTTGAAGTTAGGTAGCATAAGGTACTGTCTGCTTATTTCTAATCCAAAGCAATGTTCAAAGCACAGTAATGCCAAGGCCACAAGTGCTGAATAATAAGTAAATTAACCCTGGTGTGTTACATTTCTAATTATTAGTTATTATTAGAGTTATGTTTGTGGCTTCTGATCTAATGTCTATTGATATCACCTTTAAGTAGGGACAACATTATGTTTATATAAAGCAAAGTATGTCTGATTTTTTGTCAAGCCTTAATAATAATTACAAAGGCTGTACTAAACATGAAACTGTCATTTAGCAACAACGACACAAGAATTTTAAAGGATGCAGTGACATTAATTTTTTTTAATGCTAAACGTTACCATAAAATATATCTTTCTAAAATGATTCATCTTTTACATGTCTTTCATAGAGTACTTCCTCACAGCTATGGTCATTTAACAAGCTGACCTGCTGAAAAGCTGTTGAAGTGTTCTACAAAAGAGGTTCAGTTAGAATAGTTGTAGGCAAATGAAAGCATCCTGAGACAGAAAGAAATTTAAAATAAAAAATGGAAAAAAAAATACCTATTAGAAACTTTCAGATTATTTTAATGTTTTTAAACTACTTCATGGTTAATTAGTTCATTGCTTAAAAAATTAGGAAAGAGGGGCATTAACTTCCAATTCTACATAAGAAGGGGAAGTGTGCATTACACGTTTTGGAGAAAATTAGTAGACTCACCAGGCAGAATGTTGGGTCCATTTCCAGGATGCAACAAAACTCAATCTCAGTCAAAGGATAGCTGATAAAAAATGTTTTATGTATTAATTACATCTGCAAAAGAACTGTATGCCTTGTTCCTTTCTGGGGCACTTAATCATAAGCTGAACCAAATGCTTAAAACTATACTTTAAATTTAAATGAACTACTACCATCAGAAAGTTTGTATTACTTCCTTCAGTCAGAGGCTGTGTTACAAAGTGTAGACTGTTAAATTAAATACAAGTGTATACACAACTAAATACAGCTCTCATGGTACAGTATGGGGTTTTGGCGCAAGCAATTCTATGAATTTGCATTACACCACCAATGCAGTCTTTTGTGCCATAATCCCCCCCAGAAATAAATGAGTGTAAGAAGTAAGAAGAAACCTTGTCCGAAGTGAGAGAACCATTATAACCAAAATCCACAAAGCACATTTTTGTTTTTAGAATCCATAACTAACAAGAATTATATCTTATTAACTTCTTATTATAACTCTGAAGGGCCGATTTACTAAATTCACGTGAATAGATCGAAGTTCGATCGAATTCAATCAAATTCTGATCGTAGGATTGATTCGATTGGTCGAATATGCAAATTTGGCTTATTCGATCATCGGATGATGGAATATTCGATCGTTCAATCGATCAGCGAAGGATTTAAAATTTATTCGACTGCTTACTTCGCCAGATTGAATTTACCGAATTGTAATAGAAGCCTATGGGAACCCTCCCATAGGTTTCTGAGGCTAAGTCCTGATCAAAGTCTTCGATCGTTCGAATCATACGAATCATTCAAATGATCAAATAATTTGTCGAATGATCGAACGATCCTTATTCGATCGTCAAATGATCGAAGATCGAATAAAAGGGTAGCCTAAAACTATTCGATTAGCATTCAAAAATATTTTTTGGGGAATAAAAGTAAAGTGTCGAATTCGAATTTTTTTTTAAGGGACAGTACTTCAAAATTTGAAATTCGAATTTTTAATTTTTTTCAATTCAATTCAAATGTTGGGCTATTAGTAGCCAAAAGTTACTTAAAAATTCAATTTTTTTTTAATTTGCACTTCGACCCTTAGTAAATGTGCCCCAGTGTCTCTGTAAGTATAAATTAACAGAAAATTATCCTAGAAAATAACTCACAAAAAATAAGAAAGTTGGTCTTAAGGAAAAGAGTACTGTAGTCTGCATTGGAGCCAGTGAAAAAACACTTTCTAGAACTTAAAAATAGTCTATCTTGATTAAAATGTATGCTCATAGACTTTGTTCATGCGCCAGTGAAGGGTGGTGACTGTGAAAGGTTACTATAACAAACAGAACTTAAATGGATACCCTGAGACCTAGGGATATGAATGAACTTATTTCTTCTGCCTCTTTTTATTGAACTTTACAAACATTTATATGAATTGTGATATGGCAAAATCTTCGTGGTGGTTATTTTATAGTTGGTTCTAACACTGAAAATTATGAATTTGATAATAATTCTTTTACTATTTCTTTTAATGTTTGCTATTTTTTTTGTCTTTTATGATCATGGTATTGCATCCCTTTATGAGCCTTTTGTACAATTATTAATCTCACCATCTAAATGTTATGTAAAGACAGCGAGCTAATATTGTGATGAATGGCAATCTAGTCACACTCTTAGTGGACATTCCTCTTTCTGTGACAGGCAACTTTGTATATATATATATGCTGCCCTGTGTAGAGGACTACCTATTAGGGGCTGACCCCTATCCCACACTAGTATCCCACACCACATACATGTAAAATCTTATGCTATTTTCTCTTGTAAGTTGGTGCCCTCTATTATGATTACAATCACTTTGAATTTATTGCCTTTCCACAAGATCTGAAGAGCGATATACAATACAAGTGTTGCACTATTTAAGTACTATAATCCTATGTCTCTTGAAGGTGATGCTATAAATTTTTATTCTTTTTTTGCACAGTTCTAATTCTGCTCAGTGTTGTTAAATCTTCTTTTGTCTGCACTGATAGATGGTGGTTTAATTATTTAAATGGTGGTAGTTCTTATTGTAAAGTTAGTGTATTAACTTTGAGCATTACATTGCACAATTAGTATTTTATTTTTAACACACTTTTTCTATCTTTATGTAACTAATTTGGTGTTTATTATAAGTATTGACATGTGAGATTAACAAAACTTTAGAATTTTGTATTTGACAGGGTAGGGAGTTGCTACCACTAATAGTCCATAGTAACTGCTGCAGCTAATTATCCCTCCTATAATGAAATATGGTACCGTCCCCTTGCCTTGACACACACAGCAGTATTTCTCCCCAGTTCAGAAGTACTGATTAGTTGTGAGCCAATGCAGACTGTAGTACTATTTTCCTTAAGACCTTCTCTCTGATCTTTTGTAAAACATTTTCTAGGATTATTTTCTGTTAATTTCTAATTATGGAGACCTAGGGGCAGATTTATCAAGGGTCAAATTATCGAGGGATTTTAGCCCTCAACTCCGACCCTTGTTCGATTTTCGAAAGAAAATCCGACAGATGCGAACATCGAATTTGAAGGATTTTGACGGTTTTCGATTTCTCGATAAAATAGTACAATTCGAACGATTTTATGGAAAAATCATAAAATTTCATTTGATTTCACTAAAAAATTGTACGAATCGAACGATCGAAGCGGTTGATCGTACAAATAGTATTCAATAAGAAAACATAAAAAAAAAAGCCTATGGGGGATTCCCATAGGCTCGTATAGCAATTTAGTAGTTTTAATCTGGCAAAGTAGGCAGTCGAATACAAATTTAAAGGGCAATTATCAAACGATTGAATAGATATTTATTCGATCTATTCGATTTATTCGATACGATCTAATCTTGCATATTCGATGGTCGAAGTGACCTAATTTGCATATTTGAAAATTCGTAAAATCGAAAATGGGCAATTCAATAGCAATTGAAATCCTTCACATGAATTTGATAAATTTGCCCCCTAATGTGTAATGTGTGTAATGTATATTGTGTAAAATGTGTAATGTTTAATATGTGTCAGCGGTTCTCTTGTATAAATTTTGCTAATGAGCATTTTTAGTAGTGCGTTAGCACATTAATTATATGAGTTACAATGGTTTTTTGAATTGGAATATTTATGGTTTTAAAAGTATATCTTTGTTATGATAAGATCTCTTTGTGTTGCTACATGATATTTATTTAGATTTTTTCTTTTTGGTGGATTTACATAGTTACATAGTTAAATTGGGTTGAAAAAAGACAACGTCGATCAAG
>CM044442.1:72361893-72420283 GCA_024363595.1 Xenopus borealis
GGCTGTAACATACACTTCTTTTTCAGACTATCACCCATAATGGTAAAACACGCCACAGCGAATTTGCGCTAGCGTTAGACGTTTCGCGCTGGCTGTCCGCGGGGCACATGCGCAGTAGCGCAATTCCATGGACACAGGGACTGGACGCAGAGACACGAACTTTATTATATAGGATTTTAAGACATTTAGAGGTACATTTATCAAAGGCTGATCTTCGTGTTCATGGGAGTTTTTAAAAACTCCCATTAACTCAAATTAGAACAATTGAAATGTATTAAAAAAAACTAATTTCCAAAACTCTGGTGAATACAATCGACCAAAAACTCAAATTAGAATCAAATTTAATAATAATAAAGTTGATTAGAGTTTTAAAAACTCAGAGTTTTTTCACCAAAAAAACTTGAATATCAGGAAGGCTGCAAACAATTCCAAATGATTCCCAGGACATCTTCCATTGACAAAAACAGCAATTCGTTAGGTTTTAGGTGGTGAATAGTTGAATTTGAGTTCTTAAAGGGACAGTGGATGATAAATCTCGAAATTTGATAAAAAAACAAAATCAAACTAGAATTCCATAGTGAAATTTGACCGTTTATGCCATAAAAAAAACTTTAAAAATTCAAATTAAAAATTTGAATTTTCAATTTGACCCTTGATAAATCCCCTTATTGAAGGTTTAATTCTGGTGGTACTCAGGCTTTTTGAAGCCATGATTAAACTAATTTTCTTTAAAGATACGGAACTTATTAAAAGATCCAATTATAAAAATCCTGAACTAAAAATTTTTTTTGAAGAGCTCAAAGTATTGTGAAATCAGGCTTAAATAGCACTCAAATGCATGATTGCCCTCAGCTGGATAGGGCGTGTGTACCAAAGAAAGCTGGCCTGGAGGCAGCAAGGAAACAGGCATCTTCTCACAGCCAGGCCACCACCAAACCACCTCCTGTGGCTCAAGCAGGAGGAGCAGTGTCTGGAACATAACAGGTCCCTGGTCTGAAACCAGGGAGTTCCTCACACAGAGTTTTCGGTCATGGTGCCTCAACTTATATCTGTAGAAGATAATAAAGCTTTGTACAGGAATCCTACATGATCTCTGACAGCTGTTAAGGCTAATAGCACATCAGACATATATATAAGTTTTGGAGAAACACTGCAGACCATCATGGCTGCCAGCTTTGACATCAGTGTCAACTACTTTAAGGCAAAAATATTCCTGGTTTGTCATTAGACTTGAAAAGATATGTTGAGGTTTTTTTGGGGTAATGTAATAAAAGACATTAGTGATGGGCAAACCTAGGCAGATTCGCTTCGCCAAATTCACAGATTGGCGAAAAATTCATTTTTGCGACGCGCATCTCGTTTTTAGTTAAAAAACCTTACCTTATGCAATTTACATAACTTTAACAGACTTTTGGAATGAAGGAAAACCTTGGCAAATTTTAGGTGCCAAAGTCTGTTCAGGTAAAATCACTGAAATTGCAGAGGTTTTTCAGATCTAAACTCAGTGTGAATTAGGACATTCATGTGAGATTCCTCAGCACAAGTAATCTTGAATAAAAATCTATATTCTGATACTAGATTCCTTAAATTGATAAATGCATGGTCTGCCATCCATGCCTGCCAATTCTGTCCCCTGTATGTCTACTCTATCACATAATGGTAGAGTTCAGTGGATTAACTTGGATTTGCTTGCAACTGATATATTGATGGGGTAAAAAGAAAGAGAAATAGGAAATAGCAGCCAAAATGCTAAACAGTAGAGGTCCGTATTACATTTCCACTTCCCTAGTACTAGATACACTACAAAGTTAGCAAAGGTTGTAGATGAAATTTAATCTGTGGGGGTTCTGAGATGTTCCATGAAGGGATTCTATATGCATTTTTCATGAATAAAAGTGGTTCCATATTACTCAGTGGGTGGCTGCAAGGAAAGCTCTCACTGGGACATGCAAGCAGTTTTAAGCTTCCTCATGAAAGTATAAATATTTCTGTAATCAGCACTGAATATTTCTATAATCTAACTGTAATCTAATTGCTGTAATCTAACTGAATGACTGACACTCTGTTCAAACTGTTTATGATCATGTCATTGGAGAATAACCATAAAACAATCACTACTGGGGTTTATTTTTAATTGAAGGACTCTAATAAGCTATGCATTAATGTTTGCTTGCCAATTAAAGTAAGTAATTTAAAACCAAAAATCAAAATAGGCATTAAACTATTGTTTCTCTGGAAAATTAAAATTAATCTTGTATAATGCAAATTTATTATTCAAGACAGGTGTTTAAAAATTTTTATCACTCTTTAAACCAAGGAGAGTATAGTTAGTTAAAGAAGGCTAGTTACAGCAAAGTTTAAGCAGGTAGTAATGTTCAAGAAAAAGGCACACCAGGATTTTCCAAAAAAGGTTAAAAATCCATATTTTATTAAGTACAATTAAAAGAACCGGCCAATGTTTCAGTCTAACTCTAAGACCTTTATCAAGACCATGTTCACAGTAAAACAACCACGTTTAAATAGCTAAAAAAAATGACACTCACCATATTGTGCACACCCACAAAATCATGTGACTTAAAAGAAAACCTGCACCAAGAGAGCAGAAAAGTATACATTGTTGCAAGTATGAAAAAGATTTAAAATACAGATTAAAAACATATGTAGGTTTCTTGGAATAACAATCTACAGGGTCACGCTTAACCAAAAGATCCCTGAGATTAGTGCCCCGTTTGTAGCACATCATGGGGGGACTGAGACTGCCCATCCCAGATCAGTGTCAGCCTCTATAATTTTCCAGTGTTCTCTCACACAATTATTCAGGTTATTAGTGCTTGTATTGTGAGCAGTAGTAAAGGCAAGTCTAGGCTCTTTTTTCTCAGCACTCCCAGGCAACGCAACCCTTTTTCTTGCTATCTCTAGAGCTTCATGCAATACCCTGTCTGGATAACCATGTTCCTTAAGCTGATGTTCGGCACAGCTTTCTAATGAATTGTTGCGGAGTACCCTACAAAATTGTGAAATAGGGAAATACTTCTTCATGGAGGGCAGGTGACAACTTTTGTAATGCAAGAGTACATTCTTGTCAGTGGGTTTTCTAAAAAGGGTATAGTCAAGGCAATTATTATTCACAACCAACTCAATATCGAGAAAATGGGTGAATGTCAAAAAAAAAATACCCTACAAGGAGAGGGAAGAAGGGGCAAACGATGCAACAAGGATTAGAACTCCCCATCTTTAATCTATCTCAACACTCATTAAGCCTCTGAGCTATGCCTACTACAGTGAAGGTTTGTCTTTTGTGCCATCTTGTCACTTCAATATGTTTGATTGGGAAATTGATTGCTTTAAGTTTTGACATACCCTGTCCCTGAAAGATCATTTTAAGAAAAATAGACATTGATAATGCAAACTCATCTTTGAGACTTAAAAGTCTGTTTACCCCACCTATGACTTACTCCACTATTAAACAGTTTAAACAGGGCATTATGAAAGAGGATGCAACTGAGGCCTCAGCACCCAATTATCGTGACAATATTTCCAAGGGGGAACGTGAAGCAATTAAGTCCCTTATGACTGATACCAATATTGTGATCCACCCTGAGGATAAAGGCAGGGGGATAATGATTATGAACTACCGAGACTATCGTGATGAAATAATGCACTTCTGTCTCTGGGGTATATAAACAGTTAACATGTGACCCTGTTTAAATCCAAGGTGGATGATTTAATTAATATGGACCTATATGACAAAATTATTGATAAGAAATTTTTGGGGAACTTTTTGAAATAGGATTTGCTAAATGCCCGGTACTGTACACATTACCAAAAGTACACAAGATTTTGACACAACCCCTGTGTTGACCTATAGTGTCTGGCCACAACTCTTTATTACATCCAGTTGGGTTATACTTAGATTCATTATTACAACAGGTTGTATGTGATACCCCTACTTACTTATGAGACACACCGCACCTATTGAATTGTATCAGAGAATTGTCTCTCCCTCATGATTTACCATTTTTCCTGGTGAGTATGGCTGTGGTGAGTCTCTACACCATTATACCACAAAAGGCAGGGATTGAGCCTGTGAGACATGCCCTGGAGGAATTGAGATTTTATGTTTTTCATCGCTATATCAATGATATGATCATGATTTGGAGTGGTTTTGTGGAAGACTTTAATGCAATGGTCTATGAGTTGAACACACTAGACAATCTGGTTAGGTTTACTTTTGACATTCACCCTAAGAGAATACATCTTCTCAATATTGAATTGGTTGTGAATAGAGATGGGTGAATCTACCCAGTTTTGCTTTGCTGAAAAATGTGGGAATTTCCAGAGAAATTCGCGAAAAAAATTTGCGAAACGAGTCGCGGCACGTTTTTGACGCCCGTCGCGTCGTTTTCATCGCATCGTTTTCATCGCGAAATTGTTTTTTTTGCCGAAATTTCGCTGGCGTTTTGCGAATTTATTCGCCAGCGGTGA
Organism: Xenopus borealis; assembly: GCA_024363595.1. Lineage (NCBI taxonomy): Eukaryota > Metazoa > Chordata > Amphibia > Anura > Pipidae > Xenopus > Xenopus borealis. The sequence goes on from CM044442.1 coordinate 72,366,379, forward strand.
ATCGCGGGAATTCGCCGCGAATTCGCCCCTGGCGAAAAAATTCGCCCATCACTAGTTGTGAATAATAATTGCCTTGACTACACCCTTTTTATAAAACCTACTGACAAGAATGTACTCTTGCATTACAAAAGTTGTCACCCGCCCTCCATGAAGAAGTCTCTCCCTATTTCACAATTTTGGGGGTACTCCGCAACAATTCATTAGAAAGTTGTGTGGAACATCAGCTTCAGGATATGTGGTCCCACTATAAGGAACGTAGTTATCAAGACAGGGTATTGCACAAAGCTCTAGACTAGAGATAGCAAGAAAAAAGGGTTGTGTGGCCTGGCAATGCCAAGAAAAAATAGCCTAGACTTGCTTTTACTACTACTCACAATACAAGCACTAATACTCTGAATAATAGTGTGAGAGAACACTGGAAAATTATAGAGGCTGACACCGATCTGGGTTTCAGGTCCCCCGATGATGTGGCAAATGTGGCACTAATGTCAGGGATCTTTTGGTTAAGCATGACCCTGTAGATTGTTATTCCAAGAAACCTAGTGGATGGTTAGGTGATATGAAGATGAGTTGCTTTCGTTGCCTGAGCTGTAACTCGTGTAGATATATGACTCTTTCCTCCATCCTCAAACAGGCAAATGCGTTGTGAATAAACATCATATTACCTGTACAACCACCCATGTAGTGTATCTAATTACATGCCCTTGCAGGCATATCTTAAGTGGGGAAAACTGACCAAACACTGAGACTGCAGATTGATGGGCACCATTCGGCAATCAGTACAGCCTTTAGAGATGACCTAACTAGTAAACCTGTTCCTAAACATTTTCTTGAAATGGTCCACAGACTAAGAACGTACTTTTAAATACATAGCCAATTAATCATTTCCCCACGTTGAGACGAGGGGTGATAGATCTAAATTATTACTCCATCATGAAACCTTTTTGATACAAACACTTAACCAGGGCTGCCATTAGAAATCACGGGGCCCCGCACAACAAATTTTTCAGGGCCCCCTGGGCCCCGCCCACCCTGGCATCCGAGCCCCAAAGTTAACAGACCACACAGACATCAGTGCTAAAAAAGTAACCCCCCCACACACATAACAATTGGGGCCCCAAAGAATATTTAAAAAAAAAAAAACTTTTGCTCCAGGGCCCCCCCTTACAAGTTAAAAAAAAATGGGGCCCCAGAGAATATTTTTTTTAAAAAACTTGGCGCCAGGGCCTCCCTTACAAGTAAAAAAAAAAAATCGGGGGCCCCATAATTTTTTTTTTCATTGGTAGCAGGGGCAATAAAGTATTACAATTAAACATTGGTGGTCAGGGGATTAAAAAAAACAAACAAACCCACATTGGTGTCAGTAGGATTGAACGCACAGCTTCAGGTTTGAATGAGCACTGTTCTTATCTCTGCTTCCTGAACCAGCGTTAATTATGTAGCAAACGCTGCATGATTTTCCACATACAGTATGTCTGATATGTTTTTAATTTGTACAGATGCAGCCACTTGGATTTGTGCGTTAAATGCGTCTTGAATCAGGGTTAATTGAAGAAACTGTGTTATCTAAAGTCATCTTTACTCATTTAATGCATTTAGCCTTTTCATTAGCATACCAAAGCACCATTGTTTTCAATAGTGAACTCTTTAATTGGATGGGATGTTGTGACACTGGGATGTCTGAGTTAAGTTATTCTGTGTCAACACACACAATCAAAAGTGGCTTCATCTGTATCTTAAATCTTTTTTCATACTTGCAACAATGTGTACTTTTCTGCTCTTTTGGTGCAGGTTTTCTTTCAAGTCATATGATTTTGTGGGCATGCACAATATGGTGTCATTTTTTTAGCTACAGATGAACCCACTTTGGATTGTACATTTGAAACAGAAAAACTTAACTCATCTATCCCATTTATCCCACTTAGCACAGAATATTGTGTCACAGCATCCCATCCAATTAAAGAGTTCACCATTGAAAACAATGGTGCTTTGGTATGCTAATGAAAAGGTTAAATGCATTAAATGAGTTAAGATAACACAGTTTCTTCAATTAGCCCTGATTCATGATGCATTTAACTCACAAATCCCAGTGTCTGCATCTGTATTTAAACATGGTTGTTTTACTGTGAACATGGTTTTTGATAAAGGTCTTAGAGTTAGACCGAAATTTTGACCAGTTCTTTTCTTTGTACTTAATAAAATATGAAATTTTTTTGGAAAATCCTGGTTTGCACCTGTTTCTTTAACATTGCATGTATGTATATATATATATATATATATATATATATATACACATACATACATACATACATTTATACACATGTACATGTGTATGTTTGTGTGTATATATATATATATATATATATATATATACTGTATATATGTAGAAAAACATACTCTTACTGCTTAATTAATTTTCATTGATATAAAAACATAACATATTTAAATGGAAATAAGAAATATCTGTATTTGGGGACGTTGCAATATACTATTCTCCTCTGTGCAGTCTGTCTCTCTACATGCAACTTTTTATCAGAGTTGGTTATCTCACCTAACTGTCAATCATAATCTGATTGTAGTAAAAAATAACTTCATTATTTGAGAAAAGGTACATTTGTATTTGTTATTGGTTATGCTTATTTTTTGATTAAGCTCATAGTAAAGTTTCTTTTTAAAATAATTAACTACCAGATTCATCAAATTCAATCTTATTTTGGTATATGCCAAACAGCACATATATCTATACAATATTCTGCCTCTTTATGTATGGCAAATATCACACATATTGTCTAAATTGAGTTAAAAAATCAAACTTGAAAATGCAAAAAGAATAATAAATTGGATAAAAGATTCTGCCTCACATAAATTACCCTAAAGGGATTGGAAAGATTTACCAACATCCACCCAAAGAAATGCATGCAAAATCATTCTTTCTTTTCTGCATAAAACCTTAATTCAAAAACTTCTAGCAAAACAAATAGACCAATCTAAAGTTGAAAAATAAATACAGTATCCAATTAATTTAGTAATAATCAAAGAACATGTGCAATGAAATATACCCTTTCATCATTAGTATCTATGCTAGAGTCCTGCAGCGGTTCGGGTACCCGCGGGTTACCCGCAAAATACCGCAAAATACTGCGGTACCCTGCGGGTTGCATGTAGAAGTTCTTACAAGCGGGTAAGAATGCGGGTCGTGTATCCTGGTTGTCAATTGCATGTTGCCGGTACAGGTCGGGTACGGATCCCAAAAAATGGACCCGGGCAGGACTCTAATCTATGCAGCCTTTTAACTCTATTAAATAAAATACCACTGACAGTTGCCCAGAAAAAAATTCTACATATTGCAGTCTAACAGTATGCATCTATTTTTTATTTAAGAACTATAATATCACTGTTATTATTATATAAGCCAGATAAATTGTGCTCAAAATTCCAGTAAAATTATTTGTTACAGAATCATCATACACAGGACTGTATATAGGTCCAATACTGCCTTAGGCATTGGACCTAAATATGCCCCCTACACTATGCGTGTGATGTCAGAGCGTCATGTACTTAACGTCACACACACAGAAGTCACAGAAGTAACATCACGCACCATGTGTGCGTGACTTCACTTCTCAAAACCAGCCTGGCCTACTACCACTCACCCCCCCCCCCAGCTCTTTCACTGGCTTTCCATTGGAAATCCAAGGAAGAGGCTGGGTGATTTTTTCTTTCAAAAAATACATTTATAGGCACTAGGCACAGGCCCTTGGGTGCCTAACAGTAGATACGGCATTGATCAGAGAATTGTCCTTGGGATTATTGGTTTACCTGCATTGCATACAAAATAAATACATTTGTTAAAGTTTATTTCTTTTAACTTGACAGAGAGTTATATGTGGCTATCATTTCTATCAGGATGCATTCAAAGGAATAAGAATAATTTTTAACAACACCTTAAGAATGTATTTAAATAAATAATTAAACTGAGACATTCTGTATGCAACGCATCATGCAGGAAGTATTATGCAAAAAGGACATGTTTATTCCTTTGTTCATTTAAGCATACTGAAGTTTGCATTATAGATTTTTTAAAGATAATTGAACAGCTCAACCTTTGTGTTCAGGCAAGTCCTTAAAAAATGTTAATAATTCTGACTTTAACCTGGTAAAATTTTGATGCAAGTTGCATGCATTTCAAAGCAGTGCACTATTTGTATGACATTAACTGAGTTGGAATGTGCCTTTGCCTTGTCATTTTGGCTTCTGTCAAAGGCATTATTGATTCAGCATTATTCATAACTGAAGTAATTGAACATATTTTCCCTTTGCAGTAAGAGAAATGGTGTCGTAATATTAATTCAAATACATTCATTCTAAGTAATGAGTTCCTATTCTGGAGTGTTCTCATCAAGTATATTAACACTTTTGGAGAAAATATCGTATTTACTGAAAAATTCTAAATCAAGCTTTGACACTGTACAGAATTCTGAGTTTCACTGCAATATGCATGTTGGATAGTGTAATACACCTATACTATAAAATGCACAGAAAAAAAATGAATGTCAGAAATACATAACAGCAGATAAAACACAATTTATCACTGTAGTATACTGCGCAGTATAGGGCAACTTGGATAGTGGAATTTCTATGGTTTGCATCCTGAATAATAATTCTTTTCACATTCGTTTTTGGTCCTTTTTAAGTAGATGTCCAAATACATTATCAGAAATAGTAATATATATGAAAAGGCATCATTTAATAATAAACCTTATAAAATTACTTTCAATTTCAAAAAATCATATTTCATTTTAAATGAAATTTAAACCTACAGACTGAAATGCTAATACTAAATGATGTAGACAGCAGTTATTTGGTTATATTAGAAGGCGTTTTTGACAGCTGAGAAGATGTCTTTTTGTTGTGTGTCTTGAATTATTATTTTAGACAATGGTCAGGTTGGTATTGGTTTAACTTTCTGCTGGACCAGTGTATTATCCAGGTCATGGCTTAGGTTATACACAGAATGATTTGTAATGCCACATTCATACATGAATAATGTGGTGTGGTTCTTCAAAGGCAGTGGCTTTTAAGATCCCCTGTCCTCTTTGTACATTTGTTCAAGGTCCCCTCCCTTATAGAAATGTATTGCTAACTTTGCTATCAATATCTAATTAGTATATAGTACAGCCAACAAATGTTCACCATTATTCTTCCCCTAATTTGCTTTTATTCTGAGCCATTTCATAATTTTGGACCTCTTGATGGAAACTATTCCCTAAAGCAAATATTGGGAAAAAAAACACCAGATCTAAGAGCCCACAGATAATAAGAAAATGCTAGCTTCTAATTGGCTTCAGTTTGTTTTTTACAACTACTGTGCACATTTTTGCCAAATAGTGGTTTAAGAACCATTTTGTAATGGCTTGGGGAAGCTCAAGTTAGTGATATATTATTTTTTATATACTGTAGCACATCAAACTTACACAATACTATGCATTATGAGTTCTTGCAACTTAAAATATAATTGATCCTAATAAGCTAGATATAAACTGATGTACTACTCAGATTCAGGGCCGGACCGAGGGGTAGGTAGAATAGGCTTCCACCTAGGGCGACTTGTAAGGGGAATTTTTTTTTTAACCCTGGTTTGCTTGGCTTTTAATAGTTTTGCAATTTTATAAACCAACCACGCCAACCCCCTCTGACAGAAGCACTCCCCACCTACTTCTTGGCAGCTTATGGCAGAAGTCCATATTTGTAGGCAATATCTTGGCTGCTGCTGGCACAGGTAAACAGATGATTAGGGGCAGTATGATGGATTTTTGGCTGCTGCTGGCACAGGTACATATTTGGGGGCCAAATAGTAAATTTTTGTCTGCTGCTGGCACAGGTACAAATGGGGGTAAAATGGTGGCTGCTGGCACAGGAACACAGATGATTGGTGCACAGATACATATTAGGGTGCAATGTGATGGCTGTATGGATACTGCTGGCACAGGTACATATTTTGGGCCAATATGATGGATTTTGGGGCTCCTGCTGGCACAAGTACATATTTGGGTGCAATATTATGGATTTTTGGCTGCTGCTGGAACATGTACAGATTGGGGGCAAAATGAGGGATTGGCTGCTGCTGTCTCAGGTACATGGGGCATGAGGTAATATGGTTGCTGCTGGCACTGGTACATAGATATTTGGGGCGATATGACAGATTTTTGGCTACTGGCAAAGGTATAAATTAGGGGCAACATGATGTATTTTTGTATGGTATGGTGGGAAATGGTAAACAGGACAGGGTGAGGGTGCACTGATTGAAGCCCTTGCCGGTGCCAAAATACCTTGGTCTGACCTTGGTAACACTTGTTTAGGCTCCGCTCAGGTCCCACTTTGGTCACCACTTTGCTTTTGTCAGTTCCAATTAAAAGTAGGTCCTGCTTGTTTGTAGAGGTGAAAAAAAATTTTTATGTGCAAAAATGTTTTTCACCCATTGGAGACTATGGGTATTTTTTTTGCTGTGAAAAAATTCACTTAAATGCGAAGTTGCACTCAGGGAGACGAACAGTAGCAAAGTTGCACTACTGTTACTTCGTCAGGCAAAGCGAAGTAACGATAGTGATGCCTAATTTGCATACTGCGCCAACTTTATAGTATACTGTAAGTTTATGCTGCACCAACTAAATTACACTACACAAGCCCAGGATACCTTTAATAAATAAAGTTGTTCTATTGCCTTACATATTTCCCCACTGTATAGTTGAGTTGCCATATGTTTGGAAATATAATTTTTAATATAGGCAAATGGTACAGAAAGGAATTTTTTTTATGTGCTGTATTAAAATCATCATTCCTGTCCTGCTTAGCTAGTGATTTTAAACCAATTAAGAGAACTGTGGTACAAGGCAGTACATCTATGTTGCTTTATTGAGTTGATCTTCGATTATGTGGGTTTTTTTCTGGTGTCTGAATATACTTTTATTGTTTGAACTGAATGTGTTGCAGTATGTAATAAACAGTTGCCATAGCTATCCCTTTTTTTTTTTGCTTGTAAAAGGTAAATCAATTATTTGTAAGTAGTTCAGTGTCACAGGCCTCTGCTTCAAGCTCAGTTAGAAGAAATGTAAACATAACTAATTTCTTCCTTCAGCTCTGTTCACTTCCCTTAAACTAGAGAGCTAAATTCTCTAAAGGGAAAACTACCCTGAATTCAGCATGTTGTACGAAAGCAGTACATTTGACACATTAATAAATCATGCATTTTGCAAATTTAGACAGAGTAAAATATAGATATGGGTCAATTAAAGGAGAAATGTGAAATGTAACATTTCAGTATTCATTTTAAACATCAACAGTGCTAGTCAAAATCCATGATACAAATTTCTTAATAGGATTTACTGTACCAAGAAATAAGCATTTTACAAATGAAAGAAGCAACTAAATCTACAAACTTGATTACTTGGTTGGTTAGCTGTATAATGGGTATAGTGGATAAAACAAAAACATTGGGGTCAGTAAACAATGTGACTTTTTACTTTGTGGTACTTGTTTTATGTTTAAACAATTCTGTCAGGCTCCATTCATCCACTTTCATGAACCCTAGTGTTTCCAGCTCCACTGGTTGAGGACTTCTTATCTAGGCCATCATGCAAGCTTAAAACAGAAGAAGGCTGCCACTGAATAATAATATAACATATTGTAAGGGATCAGACAAATCCGTTCCCTGTTTTTCTGTCTGTGACATCATCCAGCCCAGTTACAAACTAGAGAGCCATCTGATTGGCTGGGCACACCAGTGCATCCTTGGGAGAGGGGGAGTGCCTGACTTTGGAGCCAAATGTACAGGGTCTCCAACAAAGCTTATAAAGGGATCCATGATGCAGCAGCCAGAGACATCCAGATCTGTTGAGAGTGACAGTGCTGCTTGAAAAGAGTTTCCAGGAAGAAGGAAAGGAAAGGTTGCATTTTGCTCTGCTTGAGAAAGCATTTGCGCATCAGGGAGAGCCAGTTTCTATTTCTTGCCTGTGGATACTTATGCACAGGCATAAATCCCACTTACGTGGGAGCAGCTACTACTTTCAAAGGGAAAGGTACCTTGAGGCAGGTAGCGCTACTTGGGGACATAAGAGCTCTTGGGTAGGGACATTGAACTGAGATATTCCACATTTATCCACCCAGAGTGGACTGTGGGACTGTGGCATTGAGAGACTGTGCCAGTACTTTTCATACGCAAAAAGGATTGCCATGGGTTAATTGTTATTTAAAGAGACAGTAACCAAATAAGGTCATAAAATATAATATAATAATAAGTAACAATAAAAGACAAAAGGAATAAACCACAACAATCTGTCAGGTATGACTGCAGCTGTGAGATTATAGCATAGAAACAGTATAAAGGACAAGGATATTGGCAAGGTAGGAATACAGGCATTCAAAAACAAAGTTTAATAGGAAGTAAGACCATAGAAAAATTGCTTCATGATACTGCAATGTGGGGTAAAAAGAGGCAGACTTAACTGGAACCTGCCTTAATGAGAATAGCGTTAGAGACTGGAAGAAGGGTCGAGTAGCATGTCCAAAACTCCAGAAGCCTCTGTTGGCTTAGAATGGAAATGCCTATGCAGACCACCAAACAAATTAGAAAACACAGAAAACTACTACGAGTGATAGCCCTATGCATGCTACAAAAATGTTAAACTTATGCTTGATAAAGAATTATTTGTAAATTTAACATAGCTCCATAAAACCTGCTAATATTCAGCAAACGTTATTTAAGTTAAAACTAAATCAAACTGCGAGAGACACATGGCTTTATGAAAATATTATAGGATTTTCATCTCGTGTCTTTTACAATTGTATAGGTTACCTAAAATACCTACACTGTACCTTTTTATATGGAAATGTGATAGATGGAGACATTATCAAGGCTGGATGATTGATTTGCATTGAAAACTAGTTTTCTGTTATAAACACAGATTAGAAGCATTCAAGGATTTAATTTAATGGCTGTCCATTATGTGTTCACATTTGAAATTACAACTAAGATTCTCATAGGGTAAAATGGATTTTAATAATGCTAAAAATGGTAAAGGGTCCTACTCCCTAAAACTGTTCTTCATTGTAATATAATGCAGTGTTTAACAACTTTACAATATACATTAATTGCAAATTTTAAATTGTTTTGAAGTTACAATATTTATAAAATTTGCCATGAAAAACAGTATTTGACCTTTTCATCACTCCTAAGTCCTGAAAAACTTAACTGATTGAAAAACCTGAAAATCTGGCATTGTTTTAGGTCAGATACACAAAGGAATAAAGAATGCATTCAGCTGCAATTACATTTATAAATAACTTTAAAACCATTGAAAATTACATTAATATATGATGAAAAGCTGCGTATAATTACATTTATATTTGTATTATGCAAAAAATATGAGTTTGGGTAGAGCACCCCTATAAACACTGTTCAGGTTAAGGTAACAAGATGCGTTTTCCTAGGACACATGGAAATTATGAAGAGCTTTTAATTACCAGTATTACAAACAAAGGGTTCATTAACTGCATTTCTGATTCTGAAGAGTGTTGCACTCTTTGCAGAGCAAAAGCCATATCTCTGTGGCAAGACACTTATCCTATTACCAAAGTTGGGGATGGCACACTAAATAATGTTAGTGGTATTCATGGAGGAATAATGTAAAAGACTATAGGCAGTTGACTATGAAGATTCTCATTCATCCAGGTCATGGTATATCTAACACAAGCAACTCAAAACATGCCCATATTACAATATTCCAGATTACTCCTTGTTTCTTCAACACTCGTTTATTTCTGGTGTATCCCAAATTGACTAAAAGTAAACAAAAAATTTAGTTTAGGAACATGTGTGTATCAAAGAGGTGCTGCATATATTCCTCTAAAATCCCTCCCCCAAAGCTGTCCCCAGCTTCACAAACCTTTGTGAAGCTGCCCCTCTGCCACTACAGATATTCTGTGGTTGTTTCAGTTACACTGGGCTGGGGCAGAGATATCCTTCCATAACCTGTTTTCATTTGTAATTAGCCTATGGAAGGATTGCATCGCCCCCAGCCCAGCGTGACTGAAAAAATGCAGAAGATCCATTGGCAGTGCAGTAGGGTTGGCTTAACAAAGGTTCACCAGGCTGGGGGAGGCTTTTAGAGGAAAATATTCTGTGTGCAGCACCTCCTTGATATGGACACGTTCCTATGATTTTTAAAGGAATGTGTCAGTATCACTTTAATGGGTTGTGGGGTTCAGATAACTGGAACGTTAGCTATGTTTACAAGTCACATCAGAAAATGATGTCATACAGTTATTTCTCTGTTACCAGCATTTGCCATTTTCTATCAGGAAGGTTTGAATATGTTTAAATCTGCCAATGCACCATTTTTACCAGTGCTTGATGCATTGGTAAAGAGAAGGTGCAACCTGTGGTCAGAAGTATTGATGAGCAAATTAATTTACCAGCCATGGATTTTCAGAAAATTTCAAAACTTCGCCATGTGCAAATTTTTCAGTGAAACTCCCAGAGTAAAAATTTGCAGCAAAAAAATGCCCATAAGAAAAAACTTCCTTTAACTTACTTTAATGCATTTGGAGAAGAAGTCACCATAAGAAAAAATGTCCATTAACTTTAATGCATTTAGAGAAAATGTCACCATAACAAAAAACGCCCATTGACTTTAATGCATTTGGAGGAAAAGACACCATAAGAAAAAATGCCCATTGACTTTAATGCATTTGGAAAGAGAAAAATTGTCGCTACATTTCGCTGTTTTTGGACTGATTCACTCATCAATAGTCAAAATGAGTGTAAAATGTTAAAGTATATTTTAATTTATAAAATATGAAGTTGACCAGTAGTCATGAGCAAATTCGTATTGTGCAGAAATTTTGCCAAACTACTTTGGAGGCAATGAGAAGGAGAATTTACATGTAATCTATTTTTAGCTCTGCAATAGTAAATACCTTTTATCTTTTAACAAGAATGTAAATAAAAACACAAATCCATGTTCAAATTGAATCAGCTTAATAGATCCTAGCCTCGATGTGCCACCCAGCCATGTATTCATACATACTAATTGTTAAAGAAAATAAACTGCATTTGCACAGACTATACAGTACTTAGGGTTCTTGTACCAAGATATAAATTATTTAAGGGAAAGATGTTCCAGAGTTTTGGGTTTAAGCTTTGTTTGAAGTTCACAGTTGCCATTCCCCTCAGCCAATAAAAAGCATCACATACATATGAAAACACATCTCTAGAGTACATCTGAAAAAATTATCTTTAATACTTTATTCTGTTAAACTTTAATCTGTTGTTTTTATGATGAGCATATGAATTTGGCTATTTGATGTCAGAATAGTGACAATTCTATATCAGAAACCTTGAAACATTGACTAAGTTACCTGGGGGTAAAGCAAAGCTGTGGCATTGCAATGAAAACAACAGTGTACAATGCATACTGAAGCAAGGAATAAGACATGATATTTTGCTTTAAATGCAGATTATTATCACCTGGAATCTTGAAATAATTATTTTATTGGTTTTTACATTTTTTTGTCATGACGATTAATGTACTTTAAGATGACATAGTTACATTGTTTGAGTTTGATAATGTTAGAGAATTGTTTATACTTCTGCTTAATCCTCTAGGCCAGTAAGGATTTTACATTTAATTATAAGTTGAGTATTAGTTTAGTATCCTCTGAGTTGTCTAGAGAAGAAAGACGATTTGCCTTAAATTAGACAATTATTGTGAGTAGTGAGATATGATTGTCTGTCATTTTACACTTTTGCATCCTCTAAAATTAATTCAGTGATTTAAAAATATTTTTTATACATTTTATCATTAATTCTCTAATCAGGGTTAAATGTAGAGTTTTAACATGCTTTCATATGTGTATTTATTAAGAAAATTTTACAAGATTGGTTATTACAGGTGATAAAGTTATAAAGCACCAGCTAAAAGTAAAGTTATGTTGCTATATTATGTATGCATGTTTGTGTAAATATACTATAGGATTTATTTTTGTACTTGTTCTGGATCACCATCCATTATCCATTTAAATTGGTTCTACATCTAAAAATAAATCTAAGGAGTTTATTTTTCTTATGGATCTTTTTCTAGAAAACAAAAAGGCTTATCGGCACAGCTACTGAACTAAAGTGAAAATGGATCATTGTTATGATGACATTAATGACTTTGCCAAAGGCCTTATTCTTCTCCTAAATTGAGGGAATGATTAAAAGGTAAAAGTCAACTCAGTAAGAAATCTGCTGGGAATAGGTATGGATAAGTTCATATTACAGAAATTAGAAACAATGAAAACTGGAAAAATCAGTCACCAAGCAGTTATGATCTTTGTAGCATTTTATCATAGACAAAACAAGAAAGATGAAGACTTACTCCTTCTTGGTCAAGGTTATTTTGATTCTACGAAACAGAAATTAAATAGCTACCTGCTGATTGTAAAGCTACAGAAAAAAACACTTATTATTTCAATAACATTTACAGTGGTAAATATGGTGTTTTATAGTGATAGTAACATCTCTAGCCTTGTCCTTAGATCTCTACTTTGATAACTATTAATCACAAAATCAGTGATGTAAATCCACAAATTAGTAAAATATATTGATTTAAAACACTCCACTTCCTTATAAGGAGAGAGTACTACTTCCTGTAGGGGGCAGGTACTACTGCTTTTAGCCTCTCTTATCTCACACCCATTCCTGCAAAAAACAATTCTTTCTGAAAATCTCCTCTCCAGCACTGCTCAGGTTAGTTTGTTTTTCAATTGGTGCTTTTAACTTATTCCCTTTTGCTATGTTATATTTATGTGTGTCCTTTTCCTGCTTGCTCAACTTTTATTGCACTAACAATCTACTCCAGCTCTGGTGGTTAAAAGACTAATCTTTCAAGCAGTCCTGGCACAGATCATTATATTGGTGCAGGGAAGGTAGGCAGGCAAGGGCCACACATAATCAAGTAGCGCAGAATAAGATAAAAGTACCATTAAAAAATTAACAGCACATAACGGTGCTGGATTTTTTTTACAGTGCGGTAGCAGAGTGAATTGTTGTTGCATAGTCACATACCTGAACATTAGTGATGGGTGAATTTATTCGCCTAGCTTGAATTCGCGGCAAAAATGGCTGTGAAAATTCGCCAGAGAAAATTCGCCAGCATCACATTTTTCGTGAAAACATTCAAAATTCACAAATTTACAGTGAAATTGCTTGAAATTCATAAATTTATAGTGAAGTAGTTCAAATTTCACAATTTTTTTGTGAAAATTGGTAAATTTCATAAATTTTTCATGAAAACTAAAATTTCACAAATTGTTTGTAATTTTCGAGTTTGACATTTTCACGAATTTTTCGCCATTCTGCGAAACGCCCCAGATTCGCCTATGACTACTGAACATGAAAGGAAGCAGCAGCATTGTGATAAGGAGGTTGTCACCCCTAACCCTGTGTAGCCACATAGTATATGCCAACAACACCATTTAACTGTGCTGCCAGATTCTTCGTGTCAGTCAAGCATTTAACAGATAACAGTTTCAACATGTTGTTACATTGTGGAAAAGGGTAAATTTTTTCCTATATTATCTATTGAATGTCTTTCATGATCCTCCTTTGTATCACTTTTTCATCAATTTAAAAACAAACAAATTCTGTCTCAGTTTAATTAAGCCACACACAATTTAATAATGTATTAAATCAAACATATTCAACATTGAGAGACCATTCTTATTTATGAAAGTGAGTGTATTAATAGGAATTACATGCCCATTCCAGTCAATCAAACCTTAAAGCAAACCATCTTTCTGAAAGACATGTCTCTCCCAAGGCACCTGTACCATATGCTCTAAGAAATCCCTTGTCTAAATAAATAGGTAAGCAAACTTTCATACAGTAATAGCATGGACAGTATATTCCCTTGCCATTAGTATAAGCATCAAATAAATGAAAGTAATCTATTTCACACCTGGCAAGTTTAATGCGTGCCTACTATTTTTTCTCCTCTTTTCCTTTTCACTTTGATACAAGAAGGTAGCATTTAGCCACTGCAATCTCCTTTATTTATGTTGCCTCACACAGTTTACACACTTTTTTGCTCAGGGTGTTTATTCAAGCATATCAGGTTCTTAGTAAATTACATAGTAACTTCATTTGAGCAGTCACCCGCCTGTGTAAAAAAATAATAACTCTTCACTGCAGTCAAGAATTCATGTGGTTGGACGCCATTTAGGCCCAACACACAAAAAAAATTGTGGTTCCTCACCTGCTGAATTCAAGAATGTCCATTAAAAATTACCTTACTGTATCATGCTCCATTGCAAAGTGATGTTATCGGAGACCTGCAGTCATTCTGCTTTCCACATTGAGTGGTACACTGATTTTCTGCAAAGCTTCAAGTCCTGGAAGACATCACTTCACAATGGAACTAAGTATGGATGGGGTTGCATTATATCATATGTCTAAAGAATGTTGGGAATTACCTTGTAGGAGTTATAATATTGTTGGAATCTGAAGGTTTAGTTGCCCTGTTATTTCAGGCAGTCCCATAAAGTTTGGGACAGCTACATGTGGTCCTAATGTAAAGTTGAAAAGATGTAAAGATGATGAAATGATTGTTCAAGGGAATCTGTGTCATGTGAAATGATTGTTTCCTGATGCTGTTGAGCAGGTTACATATCCATATGTTGGGGTTCCTCTGGCTCAATAACTTTTGAATACTGTACCACATTAGCAATTCACCAGACTCTCATCACCATGCCAGATCTCAATGAATCCTGAAAAATTAAGTGGGTTTGGCAATCGTAGAGTTAAGCTCGCTAAGTACCCTGGGATGAATACCATCTGGCCACGGACCTTTGTTTATCTTAACATGTTCTAGTCTGTTTGAATTACCTCATGTGTGAACCATGCATCATTAGTTGTATTGCTAGAATTGGTACTATTAAGATGAAAACTTGTTCAGAATCTCAGCTTTTTTTTTTGTTCTTAACAACCAGTTGATCCCCCTCTGATATTAAGGGCCCCACCTTCTTGCTTTAGAGTTATCCACAAATATCCTCAAATTCCTTCCAATTAACATGCTACCATTTGGTGTCACAAAGTCACATTTATGTTATTTCTACTGAAGTGTGTGAGCTTACATTTATCAACGTGAAACATAATTTCCAAATTGCAACCCAGTTTTTCGATTAAATATCTCTGCATATTGGCAGCATTTGGTGTATAAATAACATTTATGTAATATCTGCCACAGTGCAAATCTTTTTATCAAATGGTGAACTCTAATTTCACCTACTCCACCAAAGTGCACTTACCTTTATCTCAGGAGCTCTAGATAGAAAACAGGGAGCCCCAGTCAATTAACATACTCATTGCATTTTTTAAAGGCCGGATGGCAGCTATTAAGTAAATAGATTATAATCCACTGATGTTGATGTTACTATATTATAAGTAGTTCATGTAAATAATGTCCTCAATTAATGTGCTAATAAGTCAGTTACTTCATTGGTGATCGATCTAGTTTGCACTGAGTTTCTATGTAAGTTACAGAAGGGTCTACAAAAGTTGCATAAGTTTTAGTCATGGGCTGAATAAATTCGCCCTAAACTAATTTGCGGCAAATTTCCGATATGGCGAAAGTTTTGACGAAACGCTCACGAAAATTTGCCGCATGTTTTGTTTCGCCGCGCGTCTCGTTTAGTTACAAAGAGAATTTTAGGTGCTTTATCATGGTTTGCTGGAACAGGCTGCAGGGAACATTAAATGATCAATAGTAGTGATGGGCGAATCTGTGGCATTTCGTTTTGTTTTGGACGCTGGCGTACATTTGCACTAGCGTCCAAAAAAAAACGGGTGCCGCGCATCTCGTTTTGGACACTGGCACCTCATTTTTTTTTAAGGCAGGCAGATTTTTGCTGGCATTTCGCAAAATGTATTCGCCTGCAGTGAATCACGGGAAATCACAGCGGAATTCAACCCAAGCAAATAAATTCGCCCATCACTAATTAATAGCTATTTGCTGAGCTCCTTCTCTCTATTGCTCAATGCCTTGGCTAGTCAAACTACATATGTCAGCACTGATAGGTTACACTCTGATTGTTCAGTTCACCCCATTCCTACAATCCTAGCCATATATAGTTACTCAGTCTGTAGAGTATAGATTCCATCTCACCACATAAAACAAGGCCAACTATACAACTGTAAAATTACTATAGATACAAAGGTAAAAACACATATCAAACAAAGGATACAGTATCCAGTATATATATTGTACATAAATACTGTATGTATATATAGTTAATATGTTAAAGGGAAACTGTCATGGGAAAACATGTTTTTTTTTAAAACACATCAGTTAATACCACTGCTCCAGTAGACTTCTGCACTGAAATCCATTTCTGAAAAGAGCAAACAGATTTTTTTATATTCAGTTTTGAAATCTGACATGGGGCTAGCCATTTTGTCAATTTCCCAGCTGCCACAGTCATGTGACTTGTGCCAGCACTTTAGGAGGGAACTGCTTTCTGGCAGGCTGTTGTTTTTCCTTCTCAATGTAACTGAATAATACGCAATGGGACATGGGTTTTACTATTGAGTGCTGTTCTTAGATCTACCAGGCAGCTGTTATCTTGTGTTAGGGAGCTGTTATCTGGTTACCTTCTCATTGTTCTTTTGTTAGGCTGCTGGGTGGGGGAAAGGGAGGGGGTGATATCACTCCAACTTGCAGTACAGCAGTAAAGAGGGATTGAAGTTTATTAGAGCACAAGTCACATGACTTGGGACAGCTGGAAAATTGACAAAATGGCTTGCCCCATGTCATGAAATATAATAAAATCTGTTTGCTCTTTTGAGAAATGGATTTCAATGCAGAATTCTTCTGGAACAGCACTATTAACTTATGCATTTTGAAAAAAAAATGTTTCCCATGACAGGATCCCTTTAAAGTAATGGCCAGTATAATAAAATACATTAGTTACATAAGGCATTTTTATGATTTTCTGTTATCTATCAGTTATTTGGGTGCACTATTTTTTGCTTATTGCTTCACTAGTCAAGGCACATTTAAATTTGTAATTTTCTTTTGCTTAGTGGCAATAATGATTACCAAGGACAACAAAATGTAGTGCTTAAAGTTTTATGCTTTGAACATTCCGTATGAAAAACATTGTAATCAATCCCAAAGGTATAAAGAAAAAAATAACAAACAAAAAACAAAGGAGAAAGCTGAGTCTGCACAATGAAATGAGTAACTAATAAGACTAATCCAGGATTCATATAATTAGTGCCCCTGCAAAGCATGGTGATACTATGAATAATAATGCAGATAGTGTGCAGTGAAGACAGAAAACAGAAATCACCCACTTATAATAGATCTTCTGATGTGGAAAATGTAGCACTATAAATACAAGATGAATGCAGAAAAGAAAAAGGAAAAACAGCCACAGAGCCAAACCATTGTGAACTGAGGCAGATCTAAGGAGTAAAGCTGAACTATGTAAATGTAAAGATGCTAATTTCCTGAAGCATTTATTTTTTACATTAACACACTACCTCCCAGAGTAATGTAATGTGGGTTACAAATCAGCAAAATACACTTTTGCATCTCAAGAACCACCAACTTTGATTAAAAAAAATAAAACTACCATAAGATCATGTAAATCATTCATAGTATTTTTGATGTGTAATACGTCATTGTATTCATAGCGTGTCCTTTAAATGGACCAAATCATATTGTAGACTTATCTATACATGAAGCTACTACAGCTTTACATGCTAAATTAACACCCAATACACTTCATATTATTGAATTTAGGACCAAGTGTGAGAGATGGGTGAAAGAGATATAATCCTTGTTATTGCATTTAGCTGAGATAGAGCAGGAACTTGTAATGTAATGTAATCCTATATTACATAACTGATTCTTAAACAAATATATTACAGGATATTTACAAGTATCATATTAAAGGATACAACAAACAATGCAATACTGTAACAGTAACAGAGGCTTTGCGTGGGGGTTGGGATATTTCCAGGGATTCTCTGGCAGATCTTCTCTTGATATACCACTGAGATAGCAAACTTCACTTGTTATTGTACTTGTCTAGGCTGTACTTGTTTTTCCCAGCATCTCTCTTGTTCTTGAAGCAATAAGCAGTGAACATTGCTCTCTGATGGTAAATTTTCCTTTCTTTAAAGTTCTGTTAATGAAATAAAAAGAATGAAACACAACAATGACTAGGGAGCCTACTATAGAGCCAAATAGGCAAGTGTTCTGTTTCTCACTACTGAGCTGTGACAAGGAAGTCATTAATATCTGAACAGGAAACCATAATATTCCTTTATCATACAACTATTTATACTGCATGTTTAACTTTCTACTTGATGCATATATTTTAAGACATTAGTAGAAAATGCACACAAACAGAGGAAGTGTTCACAAAGGCAGTATCCTATTTAGAATCAAAACCATAAAACCTGTGGACTACAAGGAAGTCCTGCCTTCTGGGGATGTACATTTATACAGATGGCTATGAATTTTGGTAATGAATTCTGAATTATATAAGTTTGTCTTTTGTAGAGGAGAGATGTCTGAAAAGAAAAACCTTAATAGAGAGAGGAGATTAGACTGCAGAACATGAGTTCCACAAAAGATGAGGAAAATTGATTGAAGGGAAATTGATGAGAATGATGAGAGTATTTGTCTTTGAGTTTTTCTCTTTGCCCTCTGGTCAAACTAAATAAAATCCCCAGCTTGTAGATAAAGAGAGATACGTCTAAAACATTTAGATTTTTCTGTTGTCAACAGTCTGCCTAAATACTTATTATTTGTAAGAAAAATGCTGAAGTAAGCACACTGGTTGGCATTGCTGGACATGTTCAACTGCTCCAGACCATTCATAGGAACACGAGTAGTGATGGGCGAATTTGCGGCGCATTCACGCGATTCACAGCTGGCGAATAAATTCACGAAACCCCAGCAAAAATTTGCCTGGCGAAATTTCGCAAAAAAAAACGAGTCGCGCGTCGTTTTTGACGCAACGAAATCCCATCACTAAACACGAGTTACTTGCACCTTTCAAGTCAATAAGGGAACATTGTTTGAGAAAAAGAAAGTCGCCACAGTGTTATTGATTTGAAAAATAATTTGTATTACTTCAGGAAACTTTACAGTACATACACATTAAAGGTTACAACATTGTGGATACAATTATATTGTTCCAAGGAACCTGCTCAGATAAAGATGTCATTAGAAACTCATTTGAATAAATACACTCAGATATTTAACCTGTGACATGCCCCAGCACTTTTATTTTGCCATGCTGAATATTGCTTGTAAACATTTGGTGCAACATAGATCATAGGGGAACTGTATAATTAAGATGGCAGCACATTCTTGGCTCCTTCTATTCATCCATGGGTTTTGATGGAAGCATGATCCATCTTCCTTTACAAGTGAGAAATGTCCAAACACAATGTTCAAGAATAGGCCAGCCTTCTTAAAATATGTCATTGATAAAATGTTGAGGTTCAGCTGGCATAACTAGTCATTCTTTTGCAAGAGCAAAATGTATGAGGAATACAATTAAACCTTGATGGATGCCCCTTGCATGTGGGAATTCTGGTGATAATGTATTGCTGGAACAAACCTTTGAATAAAATAAAAAAGCTGAAGGCACTTTATGAAAGAAAAGCTAAACCTGAAACCTTTAAATATCAAAAATCTTGTCAGAATATTGTTCCACTACTATTTTGAGGTATTGGTGTCAACATCACTTTTTAGATAATAAATGTAGCAATATAATATGACGCTAGCAGCATGTAATGCTATCTATTATAAATAATATATAACATAATTTTCTAGGAAATGGTGGTGTCAAGTTATAACTGTACTGAAACTGCTAGTTAGTTACCTACATTGTCTATCTGTATATTTGTATGCTCTATAATTAAAATTAAATAGTTTTATATTTTGTATAAAAATGTATTGCAAGAGCATTCAGGCCTAATACTGTTTAGTAAAAAAAAAGAACCTGGAAGGTAATAGCAATGGAATGTAGTAGGGATGAGTTAGTAGTAGTGGGTGCAGTCCTGGAAGATGCTGTAAGGAAATGTATATATATGTATATAGCACCCCTAGAAAGGAAAGCAGTTATTGGTTGGAGACGAATGGGTAGAATATGCTCTAAAAGGAACTGTAGTATTGACAATAATGGTACATATAAATTAACACTGTAATCCTATGGAACAATGTGCATATACATGATATCAAAACAAAATTTGCTGTATATTGAACCTTATCTGGTTGAGAAAACCTTGTGCTGTTTCTGCAGGCACATGGGCCATTTTAGGAATTTAAGTAGCTGGCCCCACTGAATGTGTCTAGTTTGGGATTGCATAGCTTAACATACATTACATTAGGGTCCTGGAAGTTCAGTATTAATAATATGGGTACAGTGAAATGTTGTTTTCATTTTTCCCTTAACTGCAGTTTCTCTGTCCCTATATAAAGTAGACATTTGTGGCTTTTATACTGAAATAGTTATACTGTAGGTAGGGAAAGTGTAAATGGGGTTTTGTATAGCAGCCACTGATATTTATTTGCACCAGCTCCTACCACCCACCCCCACACCTCTTCATTCCCAATTCTTCCAATTTATACAACAATTGGCAAATAGAATATCTTATGTGTTGCTAATTTCTAGATTCAGGACAGCATACTGTAAGTCACAACATGGCCACCAAATTTTTGGGTTAGTTCAATACATATTTTGAATTAACCTTATTTAGACTGAAAGTAAAACGATGATCAATGATTTATGTTATTAGAGTATGTTTATAATTATTCCACTGCAGTTTGTCATTTCTGTACTTTCCCATATAAACAATCAATTAATTAATCTTAATGGAACTCCAACCAAATATAATTTAGAATATGAGAACATTCACAAAGGGAGGTGGACTAGCACTGGGTAAAGTTTGTTCAAATCAACATGTATCAATTGCTACAGAATGCAGGCTCATCAGGCAGACACAGAGTATGAATTCACTGCTTGACATTTTTAACTCATGTTCTCGTCACTTGGATATATACAAGAAACATAATATATTTTATTAACGATTAGCAGATACATTGAAAAAAATAATTAAAGTTTAACAAAGCATCAAAGAGGGAAGGGCAAACTGTGCTCAGCCTACCAAGTAATGATAGCTAACTGCTTACCCAAAGTACCAGGATAAACAGCACAGTCACTGGTGTTTCCCATATGTATTAAAAACGATAATGTTTTAATATTTAATAATTGGAAATGTATCTGCCATTTATTTAAAGCATACACTTGGATTTGAAGTACAGTAATAATAATTGTTGAACTGAATATTTAATGCATACACAAAAAATCAATTCATTAGTAACTGGGCAGTACTATACAAATATACCATAAATAAAATATTAAAAATAGAAATTCAAAATTATTGCTGGAAACCACTTTTCTGATTTTAAATAATTTGCTAGTTGCTTATAATAGATAAGCCTAACTGTTATGTGGTATGAAACCCTGTTCTTTGTACTGTTTGATGATAAAACTGAAACAGTAAAGGCACCAGTTATCCTAACTATTTCAACATCATTTAATGCATAACACCAGCAACTTACTGCTCATTTCCCACTAATTGATGCTAAATAGAAGAAAACTTGGTACTGAACCTAATACTTTTATGAGGGACTGTAATAAAAGTCAGTAATGGAAAAACTATTCGCAATGCAAAAAGTTATGCCTCTGTGCCAACAATTTTTGCTTTGTGTGAATTTAATAAAGCTTTTTCGAACCCAGAAACTGTTTAGCGACGACTTTTGAAAGAGAATTTGCAAATTTTACAGCTTGTGCCACCGTGCAACCAATGTAATAAAACTTCTTACTGAAAAAGTCGCTATGTTTGCTCCAAAAGACACCTTCAAGAACTTCTAAAAAGTGCGCAATGTCAATTCGGCAGCTTTAAGGTGGCAAATAGTCAAATTTGAAGGATTTTCAAGAGACACGACTGTACTTTGAAAATTCGAATTTTAAAATTTTTTTAATTTGAATCGAATTTTGGCCAATTCAAAAGTCAAAGTAGCCCAAAATTACTTCAAATTCAAATTTTTTTAATTCTAATTTTATTTGAATTTTCACGTCAACCCTTAGTAAATCTGCCCCTTAGTGTCAGTCATTCAACACTTCCTATGCAAATCCAGAAGTCAATTATATTGACAAACTGCTTACCCATACCCACTAGAAAGCTTTTCGAATGATTAATAAAGGATAGCATACTGGACTTCATAGCAAATAACAATGCTATGAGTTTGTGCCAGCATGGTTTTATGCATAATAGATCTTGCCAGACTAGCTTAATTTCTTTTTATTAGAAGGTAAACAGGGACCTCGATTCAGTAATGGCAGTGGATGTGCTTTACTTAGACTTTGCTAAAGCATTCGATACAGTGCCACACAGAAGGTTACTAGTTAAATTAAGGAATGTTGGCCTGGAACATAGTATTTGTACCTGGATAGAGAACTGGCTAAAAGATAGACTTCAAAGAGTGGTGGTAAATGGAACATTTTCTAATTGGACCAGTGTTGTTAGTGGGGTACCGCAGGGCTCTGTACTGGGTCCCTTGCTTTTCAACTTGTTTATTAATGACCTGGATGTGGGCATTGAAAGTACGGTTTCTACTTTTGCAGATGATACTAAATTGTGCAGAGCTATAGGTTCTATGCAGGATGCTGCCACTTTGCAGAGTGATTTGTCTAAGTTTGGAAACTGGGCAGCAAACTGGAAAATGAGGTTCAATGTTGATAAATACAAGATTATGCACTTTGGCAAAAATAATATAAATGCAAGTTATACACTAAATGTGTGTTGGGACTTTCCTTAAATGAGAAGGATCTTGGGGTTTTTATAGATAACAAGTTGTCTAATTCTGGGCAGTGTCATTCTGTAACTACTAAAGCAAATAAAGTTATGTCTTACATAAAAAAGGGCATAAACGCAAGGGATGAAAACATAATTATACCTCTTTATAGATCCCTAGTAAGACCTCATCTGGAGTATGCAATGCAGTTTTGGACTCCAGTCCTTAAGAGGGATATAAATGAGCTGGAGAGATGTTCAACTAAACTGGCTAGAGGGATGGAAGACTTAAATTATGAGGGTAGACTGTCCAGGTTGGGGTTGTTTTCTCTGGAAAAAAGGCACTTGTGAGGGGATATGATTACACTTTACAAATACATTAAAGTACATTATAGACAAATATAAGGGGACCTTTTTACTCATAAAGAGGATCACAGCACCAGAGGCCACCCCTTCAGACTAGAAGAAAAGGACTTTCATTTGAAGCAGCGTAAGTGGTTCTTCACAATGAGGACAGTGAGGACAATTCACATGTATTCACATTAAGGATTCGAATATTCAATCGAATTTTCAAAAAGATTCGAATTCGAATTTCGAATATGCAAATTAGGCAAATTCGACCAAATTCGACCATCGAATATTCGAATTCCAATGATTCGAATATTCTAATTTAATTTTATTCGAATATTCAATAATTTGATGGTCGAATACTTCCCCTTTGATTTTAAATTCGACCCCCTAGTTCGCCAGATTAAACCTACTGAAATGGGGATCATTCGAATCGAATTTGATCGAATTTCCTTATTCGATCATTTGATCCATCGAATTGCGCTAAAAAAAAAAATCGAATTTGAAATTCAAATTCAAATTTTTTCAATTCCCCACTATTCCCTGGTCGAATTTTGATTTTTTTTTGCATTCTAAATTCGACTAATAGTAAGTCTGCCCCCTAGAGTTACTGTTCTGTGGTTTGAAGGGAAAAGTCATAAGCATCCCATTATTGGTGCATAGGTAGAAATATTGTGGAATATTTTCTATGTGATCCTTACACCTTTTAAGGAATATCGGTATTATCAATTCTACTTTCAAATAAATTTTATTTTAATTAAAATTCCCCACAGTCTTATTTTGACCTATAAAACATCTCTACTTCAGCAGAATTTACGTTTTTTTTCTTAAAGGAAAAGTAAAGTCTTCGTGCACTTGGGGGCGCCAAATGGTAGGCACCCCCAAGTGACTATATTGACTTACCTGAAATGTCAGCAGATAACGGTACTGGCATGGGGTTATACTAGTGAGCACCACAGGCCCCGGGAAATTTGAAGGAAGAAGCCAGAAGAGGATCACTCTCTGGTGCTCATCAGTATAACCCTGGGCAATACAATTACTTGGGGGTGCCTAACAAGTGCACGAAGACTTCTCCTTTAAGCAAAGATAACTGTCCTGAAACATTTGTTTAAATAACAGCTTTTTAACAAACTTACAGTACATTTTATGATCCCCTAAGTAAAAATCTAGTCTTGTAGTGTAATACAGTAATGTTCATTACTTTAATATATCATAATTTTGCCTGTTCCTTACCTGTTCCTGAAAGGACATTGTTATTTAATCACAAGATTGTACCTTGCTCTATAATTAACCATTTTGTTTCAAAGAGAATTCAGCCATGATCGTATAGCAGGGGAATTTCATTCAAATCAATTAATCTCCTAGTCCAAATGTATGCTCATTATGTTCATTTCAAATATTGTGTATTCTTTCATTTATATTATCACAGATGGAGCAGGTGTTGTTAGTGTGCATTTGGCAAATGCAGTCTTATAGGCATTGCTTTTTTCCCTGCTGACATGGACAGTGCACCATAGTTGGTGAATGTCATAGGTACACATCTTGCTTGTCCATCTGTGTGTTATAAAATTTACATCAACATGGCAGTAAATATCATATAAACATATGTTTATGATAATGAACCCTCTATAAAAAAGGGACATTAAAATGTAACTTAACATTAGTTTTAATATGATTAGGACTGTTCTAGTACAATATGGAATTGTATTATTTGCCATTGTTATTTTGTTCTCTAATTTGGTATGTACCCTTTCCATGCCACATATTGTACAATGTACAGCACATGTTTCCAGGTTACATTAAAGTCAAAATGGAGTGCATAGGTAATGCACAAACTGCTGTCAATGATTTTTAATTTCTAATTTTTCTTTAAAAATACTTCTTGCCATTATTTTGCAAATGGAGCTTTGCAGTGTTATCTGTTATCCACTATTAAAACTGCGCCATATAGCCTTTTTTCAATTGCCACCATTGCTACACAGCAGCTTGTTTATATGAACTATAGTAGTGTTTCTGAAGCAAACAGATCAGATTTACCAGTGCAGGGCAACAGTACATGATATTTTTATTACTCTAAAAAACTTCCATTTGTTTTTGTGTAACTGTTCCTTGAAGGCAACAGATTGGTTGCTTATGTCTTGTCCTGTGGCTCTGCCTTTGTACTGTTTATAAATGGACAAGAGGTCAATGCTTGCACCTTAAAGCAAAGTCAGAGTTATGCACTTAGCATTGAAGTCCATCACATCTGTCAGCGAAGAAAAACACATTAAAGGGGCTAAAGGAACTAATTTAGTTATTGATCAGTGCCAGAAACTACAGGAATCAATGAGCTAAAGCACAAAACACGTTAAAAAAAGAAGATGCAATGATTTCCTCTATTAGATTGCACACAATGACACATGCAACATAATTTCATTTAATTTTCATAACAATTTAAAAAATTTTTTTTTTAATCTATCATTTTATATAATTGTACAATATGCCATTGCAATACCAATGCAAATGGTATGCCACTGGTCTAAACATCTATTTTAAAGTGTTTTAATTAATGCGCATCGAATATAAGCATTATGTGTTGGTTACTGCATGGAGCGTTTTTTCTTTAAAATTTCCTGCTTACATTTTTTCCATGCACACTCTCCTGTTGACTGATCAGTATAACTGTGTTACTATGCCATTTACAACAATCAACCAGATTCTTCCTTACCACTGGTTAAATAATGTGTAAAAAAGGATGCATAGATTGTGTTGACTTTAACAACTTATATGAGTGTCTGCATCAGTTTGGCCCAATATGGAATTTGGTAGACATTGTGTGGGCCTCATGCCCACAAGCAGGGAATCAGGTTCGATGGAAGCAAATGCTAGACATACAGTAAATGGGATAAAATGAGGTTGTCATAACTTGCAGGGGACACAATGAGGTTGTCATAACTTGCAGGGGACACTTGTGCTAAAGGAGAGTACACCTTTCAATTGGGAAAGGAACCTGCGATTGTACAGGAGATTATAGACAGATATAAACTAAACTATAGAAATAAATAGAACTAAACCTCTTATTAGAAATCAATATATGTAGCTCATATTCATATGGAGTACTATCATTTGAAAGGCAACAGGTGACCTTGGTTATACTGCAGTTTCCTGTTAAAGACTAAAAGTTGCCGATAGGAAAATAACTCAAATGGAGAATGATGGGGATGCTTGGAGTGGTGTGAGTGTGGACTTCTATATAAGCCAATGTTTGACCGTAACAAACACCATATTCAAATACAGTAATGCTTATGAGTGTAATGGTGTAACTGGTAATGAGTGTAATTGGTACCAGACAAAGGTGAAAGACACTTAAGTTAAGAAAAGGACATAACTGTCACCCTCGCATGAAGTGCTGGGGAAACAATTGTTCAGGAAGAATTAAACATCAGCCTATAAGAGTTCTTGTAAGTGCTTTAAACTATTAAAGTGGACCTGTTACCCAGACATAAAAATCTGTGTAATAAAAGTCCTTTTCAAATTAAACATGAAATCCAATTTAAAAAATTTATTAAAGCATTCTTAGCTGTTTTAAGCTCATTTAAAAATCTCAGCTGCCAATTAAATATTGTCTGCCACACCTCTATGCTTTAGGCATAGAGGCGGGGCAGATAATTACTTTCACTTTCCATTCAGCACTTCCTAGATGCCACTACTCCCCACACATTCCCCCAGTTCTCTTAACCATTTAATTGTGTAGCCAGGACATGGGGATAGACATCGGGTCCCCCATTCTTGTGCACAAACAAGATTCTCAGATGATGCAAGGCTTGTCTTAATAACATTGTCCAGAAAATGGCTCCTGCCTGCTTGCTATAATTATGAATTCCCAGACTGAAGAAAAGAAGAATAAAATAATGTATATAGTGTAATTAATGTTAATTTTGCTTGACTAATGTGATAAAATAGGATTTTGAATATTTTTTCGGGGTGACGGGTCCACTTTAAAAGAGTCAGTCAGGGATGATAGGGATATTGACTCTAAATAGATGAAAAAATTGGTATTTGCCGCACCTTCTGAATATTGGTCACTCAGAAAGGAAATCCCTTAAACCGAGGGCCAGACGCTGCTCGGCAGGGATGTGCTGACAACTCCTCTGATTAGAAAATCATTATAGTTTGATAAAGGAGAAGGAGAAAGGAGGAGTATATAGCATTGCACAATCCCTCTACAATTTGTTAACCATGATTGTGTATTAAAAAGTTAATGTGCTCAATTCCACATCTAATTGAGGTGAATTCATTCAAATATTTTATGTGATTAATTATACACTCGGTGAATAAATAAATTAATAAAGTAAAATCATTGTGTAATTCATTGTGACATAAAAGTGATAATTGGCGTGATTGTTATAAATGAGAAACAAATTGGATCCATGGCAGGAAACCTCCAGTAGTGGAAAGTTAAAACATAACTTTTAATAGGCTCCTAAAAATTAGTTCATGTGGGAGAAATACTTAAAAAGGCTAAAAACACTTAAAAAAGGGTGGAAATCCGATCTCTATAAGTGGTATGGGATGTCAGCGTAATTATATTATTAGGCTGTTCCGCTCGAGATCTTACATCACCTAAGTGCCCTATAAAGAGTAAAAGGGGGGTTTTTTGGGAAGAGAACCGAAGTGGTTGAAAAAATTGCCTGGTGTGGAGGTGAATGGAAACCACTTACGACATTGGAAAGCAACCTTGTGTAGAAAAAGAAGAAAGAAACTCTCTCATGGGGTTAATTCAAAGTATTAAACACAGTATCTTGAGGGCGCATGGGTCCCCTGGGTAATATCAATGAACTGGCCCAGCACTGGCGGTATGGTGCGCGTGTGTGAGGCTAACACTGTGTCCTCTCAGAGGCACCTAGGTGAATTGGCCTATTCCCGTATTCGCGTCACCGTTACAGCAAGATTATTTGTGCATGAGCTCAGTCCGTACCCCACCCCTTGAGAGTTGAATGGATTCCGTGTCACCTCCCTGCTCAAATCATCATTGCTGCCACTTTACAAATGCGGTTCTCTACTCCCTTCTTCCCAATTGCTAAACTACTTAGCGAGGAGCTGAAGTGCGTGACGCACGTTTCGCCGAGTATAGGATTTATTAAACTAGACTATGTTCTAGTTCTCAGCCATCTAGTAGATGGAAAATTATGAGTTGTTCCTAAACCTGGATTGGTTAGCAATTCCCCAAATTCACCAGATATTTTTCATATACAGTATCTAATAAACAGTTAAAAATAAATAACCTTTGTAATCTCAAACATAAAATCAATAGAGAATGTATGATATTTTTATTACACTAATATGAATGTATAGTATCTAAATGGCAAAAAAGCCAGAGACAAATGCTGTTAATGAATATGAAAAGTTAAACAAACAAAGTAATTACCTAATCACAGTTTTATTGAATATACAGTAATTTAACAAAAAGCCAGTATATTTGTGCTTATAAGACCCAACCATCCTAATTCAAGACATCATATAATTCAATATATATACAATATAATATATACTGCATTTATTTCACATCCTAAAATATTCTATGACAATGCTTAAAGAATGCAATTAGAAATATGCCATAATATGAAATGTTAATGCTCTTTCAAATGACACAAAATTATGAACATAATAATCATACAGGTATTTCTATCATGAAAATCTAAGAAGTGTTTTAGTAAGTTTAAAAGGAAAAGGGCAGTACATTAATTTATACTCTATAGCAGTAATGTTTTAGGTACTAGGCATATGTAATGTCTAAGTGCTTGCTATGAGTAAGTAAAGAACATATACAACTACAGTATATGTGTTTTAATGCTTTCTTGAAAGAGAGAGCATTTTAGGAATAAAATAATAATACGTTTTAGTGATGGGCGAATCTCCCGAGATTCGCTTCGCCGAAAAAATTCGCGAATTTCTAGCGAAATTCGCGAATCGGGGAAAAATTCGCGAAACGAGTCACGGGACGCTTTTGACGCGCGTCAAATCGTGTCGCGTCAAATCAAAAACGACGCGTTGCATCAAAAACGACGCGGCGCGTCGTTTTCGCCGCGGCGCGTCAAAAACCGTTGCGCGACTCATTTTTTCAGCGAATTTTCGCCAAGCAAAATTTCGCTGGTGATTCGCGAATTTATTCGCCAGCGGCGAATCGCGGGAATTCGCCGCGAATTCGGCCCTGGCGAATAAATTCGCCCATCACTAGTTTTTATTAATATACTGGTTAAATTGCTAATCTGACATTCTTTACTTTATTCCTTACTCTATTTTATGAATAAATAAATTTGGATACATACACATTATTTAATAAAAATTATATCTTTTTTATAAATGTAATGCAACTTTGTATTTTTCATTGATATAACACATTTTATTTTCATAGGATCCCATAGATTGGAAATAGGCACGAGAAATACAATCCAAAAACTATTTGATGTTTTTTATCTAAGAAGTGGTGGGTTTCACCAATTCAGTGCAAATAATGTAAAGTAAAGATTGTATATTTTTAAAAGCACAATGTTCCTGTTCCATAATCTCTATGCAGCACATTTACTTCTATTAAATCCACCTTTCTTAATCTGTTTTTGGGGTAACAGAAAATATATATTATGCTTAAAAGGAGATTTTTCTCTCTTAAAGTAAAATCCACTGAAATATTAAGGGTGTTTAATAAATATAGTATTTTAGTATACTATAGTATTTTTCATAGTTTTATATATATTTAATAACCTTTTATCTCTCTCTCTCTCGCTCTCTCTCTCTCTTTCTATATATATATATATATATACTGAATATACCACGCACTCATATTTGAGGGATAGTGGTCATTTCCTAGATAGGCTGGATAGCCTAGAGATACAGGATGAGTAAGAAGTCATTCTGGCTACATTTGATGTCTCCAGTTTGTACACATCTATACCCCATGATGAGAGTTTGAAAGCTTGTGAATGGTAACTACGAGGCATTGGTCAGTATCAAGATGTACATATTTTTTTCTTATATTTTCCTTTGGAGGTTCTTGAGATCATATTGAGGATGAACTATTTTATTTTTCAAGATGTGTTCTATCGACAGTTACGTGGAACATCGATGGGATCCAATGTCGCCCCGTCGTATGCCAATACAATATGGTCCAATGAGTAAACAGATCAATGAGATTTTGCGCAAACACTGGCACATACTAAGGAGGGCGTACCCCATGGTGAGGGAATTTAATTCTCCACCATTGACATCATATAAAAAAGGTAAAACCATTGGTTCTAAAATATCTAAACCTATAGTCCAAAAGGAAGATGGTCATAGGGATACATTTTTGGGTAAAAGAAATACGGGTATGTTATGTTTTGGTAGCCGAGACTGAGGAGGGTATAACTGCTTTATTAACAGATTCATCCAACTCGCATGTAACAACCAGCTCTCTCAAAGCTGCTACAAAATGTTCTGTGGATTCACCATTACGTTGTCCACGTTGGCGAAATTTATATCTTTCAGCAACCACATTTACTTTTGGCACAAAAAAGTTCTTTATAGCAGTAAGAGCAGTTTCATAAGTTTCATCAGGTAATGGTAATGTATAGAATATACGCTGTCCCTCTGCACCCAGGCAGTGAATAAGTAAAGCACGCTTTCTAGATGCAGAAATCTCTCCCTGGTCAGCAGCAATAATGTAATTATCAAACATACGGATCCAAGCAGTAAAAGGTATGATAGGCTCACCAGGGTTTGGTAGAAAAGGTGCAGGCTGCTGCAGAGGTAGAAAAAACATCCTCGTCGCCATTTGTTATGTTTTGGTAGCCGAGACTGAGTAGTTGGATGAATCTGTTAATAAAGCAGTTATACACTCCTCAGTCTCAGCTACCAAAACATAACAGGGTACTGTATGTACCAGTGTTTACAATGTAAATATGTGGTTAAAGGAAAAATTTTTGTCCATCCCAATACAGGAGAGTCCATTGAGATCAAGGGTTACCACACTTGCTTATCTCAATTTGCTATATATGTTATAATTTGTGTGTGTGACAAGTTATACGTTGGGGAAACTATTCAGAAAGTAAAGTCACATATTTTTCAACATAAATCGACCATAAAATCTGGAAATATGGCATTACCATTATCAAGACACTTTAAGGAACAAGGTGATACTGTGGAACAACTACGATTTATGGTCTTGGAGACAGTACCTCCACTGAAGAGAGGGGGTGATAGGGAATTACGTTTAAAACAGAGAGAGGTTTGGTGGATAAAAAAATTAAAATTCCCTTCATCCACATGGGCTCATGTGACTATGATCTGTATTTGTTTCTATAGATTGGAGTTTGGGGGATATGTAATATTCTTACAGATATGCAATGTTGTTCAGGCTACTATGTTTTTTGGAGCAATTGGAGCATGTGCTGTCCATTATTTATATAATATATTGTAGATGGATCGACCGGCGATCACAGAGGACGTGCACTGCATATACGTGCAACTGTGACCTCCCTGCATTGTTCACACTGTAACACCTCTGTTGTTCACACCTGTTCACACCTGAGACCCAGACTGAAACTACCCACATTGTTCATCTGTTCACACTTTATACAAAATGCTAATGGGGCACCAGCAGTGTGTCACTGCATGCAGTACAACTTAAAGTGGTCCTGATGGGGGTCTCTGTCTCCTGCCCTATTATGCCTTCCCTATGCTCCCTGTTTGTGCCCTGCTCTGTTTGTGTGTGCCATACTCTGCTTGCCCAGTGCTGCTTGTATGTATCATACTCTTGCTGCCCAGTGCTGCTTGTGTGTATCATACTCGGCTTGTCTAGTGTTGCTTGTGTGTGTCATACTCTGCTTGCCCAGTCCTGCTTTTGTGTCATACTCTGCTTGTCTAGTGCTGCTTGTGTGTGTCATACTCTGCTTGCCCAGTGCTTGCTTGTGTGTGTCATTCTGAGCTTGCCCTATGCTACCTGTGGGATTTAAGTCTGGTAGGCGTTTGTTCTGGGTGTTTCTAAAGCATTTGGAAATAGTTATTAGGGGTCCTTAAGGTATTTAATCATGTGTTGGGAGGTTTCTGCATTATCCACAGGGGAGGATTAGAAATATGGCTTACTTAAATTTTTCACATATGAGTGATGATGGATCTCTCTGCAGTGAGCACCAACCATTTTTTTTTTTGGTGTGCTACTACTATTAATGTGGATAGGATCTTAAACGTTTACAGTGGGTGTGGTTTAAAATGGGAGTGGTCAATAATGGCTTCCATTATAGGCCCTCCACCACTTAGAACAGAAAAAGTTCTGCCTTCGGTACCACAGAAGTACTGATCTAAAGGCATATCCCACTGTGGGCTAACATGTGGGTTTAGTCTTATACTGGGCTATTGAATGCTTTACTTCAACAGCACAAAGCATAATCCATAGTACCTTGTCCTGATATGTGGTAGTAAGGTGAAGCAGCTCAGCTTATCACCTGAATAAGCCCTAAGACCCGGAGACCACTGTCGGTTACTATGGGGTGATACTTGGTTGAGGAAGGTTCACTGTCTGCTTTAATTAGTGGACAGTGCTCCTCCTATTGCTAGTGAATTCCCCTGTACACTCAGCACTTATTCATGTTGGCAAAGCCAACAGCAAAATAGCATTAAGAATACAACCCTGATACCATTGTAATATGCAGTAGAATATCTTTCAATATGTTAGTTCCCTTAGATATTAAAAGATAATTTTTTATCATAAATTTCTCTTTATGACAGATGAAAAGCATGGTCAGCATATTAAAATATATAAAAAAAAATACAAAAATGCTACAGGAGGTGACAAGGACCCTGCTTTGTAGAGTTTGCAATCGAAAAGCAACTAATTAAAATTAGCTGAAACATTATTCAACACAGCATTATAATATAAACAGTATAATCTATTGTAATAAGAAGGAAATGCAATTGTAAAAATTGTGTTTAAATTCAGATTTTTTTTTTATTAAAATGCAACACATAATACATTTATACACCATATGCAAATGTTTAAGCAGAAGATATTAAAACTGTAGGTCTAGTCACAAATGAAACTTATTGGCATTTATGCCATTCCTGATTCATATGATGGTCTTAATGATAGCAATTATAGATGGATGCTAAAAATGTAAGTACTTAATTTGTTCAATATGAGAAATGAAAACATGTGCATCTAATCTTTCTGCAGCTGGAGAAAGGCAGTTTAATTTTTCACCAAGATTTCATTGCATTTAGCATTTAGCTTTATCTATTTTAATTTCTGTATTCAGAGAAAAAAGATTATGTAATGCCTTAACATATTTGGTGACGGAAGACCCGTGTAAATAGCTTTATATAGTGCCAATATTTTGCTTGATGCAGATCCTGAAGGAACCAAAGATGTAATTTATGTAGTGATTAATGATTCAAATTAGTGTTTAGCCACCAAGAACAGACTCCCAACATGCTAAGGCACAAATAATTAGCAGTCTTGGTCTTCCAAACAACATCTTCTCTCTAAAAGCCAGCAACTCCCTGATGGAAACAATTGATAAAACTACTAGTACAGTCTGAGCTAAGGGGTTCAGAAGAAAACCGGCAGCACACTGTATTCAGTTGCAAAAGTGCATAAAAAGGATTTATTGTGCCCACATCATACAAAGTGGCAATGTTTCAGGCCAAACCGGTTGAGAGCATTGAGAGAGGGTCCCCTTCCCAAGTGCCATGGGGATATTCCAGATTCACAACAAGTGGGGATGGCAGACGCGAGAGGACAGGAAGTGCGCATCAAATCCACAGAGGGGAGCACGAGAGGCGCCGACAATGCTCAGAAGCACAGTGGAGACAATGAGTCCGATTTACAGAGGAGAACACATCTGATAACAACCCCGGAGCCCACCGTAGGTGCAGGCGAGAGAACAGGAGAAAGGACCTACCGCAACAAAGACTCGCAGCACAATCTAGCCTATCACGAACGGAGACAGCTGCGTATACAAAACGTATATAAAAAAGTAAGCACAAACCCCCTGATCTCAATTCAACAGTGCATAATGAATAGAGTGTATACAGTCTTTGATGCAAATTTAATTGATGAAGATCTCAAAAATTTCCTGATTAAAGAATATCCCATCACACCAGTATTATACACATTACCTAAGGTGCACAAAAACCTTGACAAACCTTCTGGGCATCCAATAGTAGCAGGGACTGACTCTGTATTAAGCCCCCTAGCTATATACTTGGATAAGTTATTACAACCACTGGCACAAAACACAAAATCCTTTGTAAAGGATACCACTCATCTGCTTAACATTCTTAAAGCATTATGTCTCCCTGATCATAATATATTGCTGGCAAGCTTTGATGTGACCAGTTTGTATACATCCATCTCACATGAATCTGGTCTTAATGCCATACGCTATCATTTGGATAAAACTGATTATACTGCACATCAGAAGCAATTTCTCATAGATCTACTTGAGATTGTACTACATCAGAACTATTTCCTGTTCGGTGATTCCTACTATATTCAACAGAAGGGCACTGCCATGGGCAGTAATGTTGCCCCCACTTATGCCAATCTCTATATGGCATTTCTTGAAGAAACCATAGTATATGGTAATCCATTATTTCAGGAACATTGTATCCTATATATACTCTATATACGTAGATGATTTGCTGGTCCTTTGGGATGGCACAGCAGATAGCCTCACTGATTTTCACACTTTCCTCAATGATACGGAGGACACAATAACATTTACAGGCACATCTGATAAGACTACTATAAACTTCCTTGATGTCCAACTAACAAGGATAGGTTCACAACTCAAGACCAATCTATTCAAGAAAACAACTGATGAAAACAGCCTACTACACTATACTAGTTTCCATCCGAAACCCTTAAGGGATTCATTGCCGTTGACTCAATACACGAGGTTGAAACGTATAGTTAGTGATGATGTGGATTTACAAAAGGAAACTGCAGAAATGACATCACGAGAGCGGTTATCCTCGTGAAGTACTAGAAGTGAGCCAAAACAAAATGTTACAAAACACCAGGGAAGATCTATTATCCCCAGCTAAGAGGGATGCCCACAAGGGGGACAGAATAATGTTTGTGAGCAAATATTCCACGGCTAGCAGACATGTGGGCAACATTATTCGCAGACACTGGCACATTTTACAGTCCTGTCACCCGAATATACCAGCTTTCCAACAGGTACCCATGCTAGCATACAAATGGGGCAGAAATTTGAAAGATTGATTGGTTAAAGCTGATATTGGGGTCAAAACTTCCTCTAAACAAATATTTTTGCAAAATCCGAAGTTTGGCAGTTACCCCTCTTTTCATTGCACACAGTGTAACTCAGTTACAAAAGGCATTATTTTCTATCATCCACACCAGGGTAACAAGTATGAGATAAAAAAATACTTTACTTGTGATTCATCATTTGTGGTTTATTTGTTAAAGTGTCATTGTCATGGGGGAAACCACACAGAAGATACGGGTTCGTATCTATAAGCACAAATCCACTATATGCAGGAAGTTGACTGCATTACCGGTCCCTGCACACTTTCACACAGCACGACACTCCATTAATCAACTTAAATTCCAGGTAATTGATTCTGTAGAAACACCCAGAAGAGGCGGAAATATGCTTCTAATGCTTAAAAAGCTAGACATGATGTGGATTCATAAACAGGACACAATTTGGCCCCATGGTCTGAATACGGATTATACCCCAGCAAGCTGTATTTTTTAGGTGATTCTGATGGTCCTGTACTTACATACATTGTTGTTACTTAGTCTATGGGGTACATTTTTGTAACCAAATGTTTTTAACTAATTTTTCTTTTTCATTTAAGGTTATTAATTATTACACCCTGAGTGCTGACAACACATCTGACATATCATATAGCATCTCAGATGAGTGCTGAGTGCGGTATGCAGAGTGAGTCCTACTGGTGTCTCAGGTATGCTAGATCACGATGATACAATTTAATCTTGAAACAAAAATCCTTGGAGAAATTTATTTTTCACAATATCAATTTCTATGGCATATATAATAGGATGTTTTTTCATGGACATTGTGATAGACTAAAGATTTGGACTTTTATCACTTGATATTGTTGTATCACTTGCTATTGTATATAACACGGAGAGGGTGGAGCCTGTACTCCCATGCCCCTCTCCTCCATTTTAAAAAGGTGGAAGATGGTGTAACACATGGCTTGATAAAAAAACGTTGCCACTTTGTATGATGTGGGCACAATAAATCCTTTTTATGCACTTTTGCAACTGAATACAGTGTGCTGCTGGTTTTCTTCTGTATATTGTAACAGGAGTGGGTATTCCAGTTCAGCACCTGACACTACAACAGTGTGTATCTATGAGGTGAGCACTCCTTAATAGTGACTGAGCTAAGGGGTTCAGACTGTCATTAAGCACATCACTTCCTTGCAACAATGGCTGAAACTGAAATCCCCATATCCCCCATATATTTTGTGTGATTTAATCAATTCCTGAACCAAATCAGGATATCCTCCTGTTAAAGGAAAACTATACCCCCCGAACAATGTAGGTCTCTATAAACAGATATTGCCTAAAACAACTCATATGTAAAACCCTGCTTCATGCAAATAAACCATTTTCATAATAATACACTTTTTTAGTAGCATGTGCCATTGGGTAATCATAGATAGAAAATAGCCATTTTAAAAAATAAGGACAGCCTCCTGGGATCCTAGGATCCAACGGTGCACACAAACATACCAAACAAACTATAAAGTTAGGTCACATGAGCCAATTAACAGACAGAGTTCTGTCTTTTGCTTCAACACTTCTTCCCTTTACAGTTAGTGTTTAAATATTTCTGGTCAGGTGATCTCTGAGGCAGCACACAGACCATCATGAAATGGTGGTTCAAGGCAAGAGATGTAAAAGGGCAATATTTACTTAAATATATATACCAGGTAGGTAAGATTCTTTAATATGTCACTTGATTTGATATAAACTATCTGTTGCTCAAAAATTCATTTTCGGGGTATAGTTTTCCTTTAAAGGCTGATTGAATTATCATATGTATAGGGGTCTTATATTAGCGAAATCATGTTAAAAAAATGAAGTTAAA
This sequence comes from Xenopus borealis, assembly GCA_024363595.1. Lineage (NCBI taxonomy): Eukaryota > Metazoa > Chordata > Amphibia > Anura > Pipidae > Xenopus > Xenopus borealis. The sequence goes on from CM044442.1 coordinate 72,403,753, forward strand.
AGGGCATATTTATTAGGGTTTGAATAGTAAATTCAGATTCAAAGTTTCAAAACTCACAAATTCAAATTTTAAATCACCAACTCACATATGAATAAAAATGAGATTTATCACAACTTGACCCTGGAAACAGTTCTGATTCGAATATTTGCCACCTAAAATCTGCCAAGTTTATGTACAAGTCAATGACAGAGGTCTGCTGAACCATTTGAAGATGATAATTGCCTTCCCGACATTCAAGGTTTTTTTTTTGGGAGGAAAACTCAATTTGAATTTGAGTAGAATTTTTGAGTTTTCAATCAAATATTAGACATTCAAGTTTTTCATAAATAACCTCCCATTCAAGTTGTGAGTACATATCAGAGTTTTAAAAAATTCACATATCTTCGAAATTTGACCTTTGATATATCAAGGGTCAAAGTAAAAATTTGAATAATAAAATCTAATTTCAAGCTATTTTTTTGTATTTTTAATATGGAATTGTACAAATTTTGAATTTCAAAATGAATCATGTACTGTATCCTCAAAAATTAGAATTCGAACATTTGCCATCTAAAACCTGTCAAATAATTTTTTAGCCTATGGGGGACCTCCTAGAACATATTTGGAGTCAACTGGAGGACTTTTTGTGTGGAAAATGTATCTAATTCAATCGATTGTGTCATTACTTTGATTCAAACAATTCGAATTAGATAAAATATGGAAAAATATTTGATATATAATAATAAACGGACCAATTCAAATGAATAAGAATTTGAATTCATGAAATTCGACCCTTGATAAATCTGCCCCTAAATGTTATTCTTGCAAAATTGTATGGTTTCACCTCATTCCTTTAAAACAATATATAATAAACTTGGCCTAAACTCACAAACTTTAAAACACAATTATCATTGAATTTATTAAAAGATCCGAAAGTATTAACGAAAAGATTTGCTGAATGATGCAATAAAAAACATGAATAACTCAAAAGCCTCTAAAAATGTGAGGTTTTTTTGACAATTGTTAGAGAGAAGAAAATCCAGAAACCTCTAATAGTATGAATTGATTTAAAGTGATCCAATCAGATCACTGCAGCTCCCATTGATGTATATAGGACCTTGATTACTTTTATTTGGCAATGCTTTGCCTAAGAGATTTTCATTTGTTACTCTTAATAAGTCTCTGATTTTTTAAATATAGTAAAACCACAAATTTTGAGATTTGTGGTAAAAAAATAAATGTGATTTACTAAATGGGCCTCATAATGTCATGACTTGGGCAGGGCCAAATACCTGCCACAGTTTACCAACATTGGTTTGGGCAATCTCTCTCTCTCTTTAAAGCCGCTAGTTAGTGGCGGGGCAGGATCTAGTCCTTAGACTAAACCAAGGTTCAGGAGACATTTACTTCAGGACAAATCTACTTCAGTTAATGCTATGATGCAGAGAGGCACTACAACTTTTATACTATGACCAGAAGTAAACACGTTAGGGACCACCGTTTGGGGTTTATCTTGATGTGGTATGGTGGCTTATCAGCTTTATGATCATAACTTTGTAACTAAAAAACCCCTGAACCCCTGTTTAAAAACCTTCCTTTCCTTCGAATTCCCTTCTTGTACGCTAACCAACCGATATTTATAGGAAGGCCCTAAGATTAATATACACATTTAAAACCATTAGTGTAAATGTTTCCATGGTATACATCCATTCGCATTGTAATGTTGTTCTTAATAAGTCACCTCCCCTCCTTACTTGTTCTATTCCCCTATTCTTTCCATGAATATCTTTAAAGTGCTTTTAAACACTGTATTCTCCTCCCCTTTCTAATAACATCAGTTGGTCAGAGTACAAGAAGGAAATTAGAAGTTTTATTACATACACTGTGCACTATTGCAAACTATAAAGATCACAATTAGTGATGAGTGCATCTAACTCTTTTCACTTCAACTTCGCGATAAAGGTGAAAATTCCCAAGGGTGACAATTTTTTTTTTGATGTGCAACCAAATTTTTATTTGATGTGTGGGAATGTTTTCCCACATTGGAGTCTATGCGCTTCTTTTTTTGTGGTGAAACCTGTAAAAAAGTGATGATCACATTACAATCACTATTCACAATCGCTATCCTACTGTAGTGTTCATTATTGTAATAACTCCATGGTTGTTCTATTAATTTATTATTCACTTGTAGAGTGCTTTATGCATACCATCAGTAGTGCTATATAAATAAAAATATTATTATTACTTTGTCTTGTGTGTATACCTATTCAGTCTGAAACATGCTATTACTGTAGGTGAGACAGCACGAGTAAACAGCTTGAAACCACCTTTTCAAGTAAGAAATGTATTTTTCATTAAAAAATTTTCTTCCATCCCCAGATAAAAGGGGGCTGAAATAAATTGCAACTTCTCTTTGCTCATGGTTTACCATAATGTATATTACTCTGTATAATCACATGTATAAGTAACTACTTAGGGGCAGATTTACTATTGGTCGAATTCAAGGGTTAAAAAACCCTCAAATTCGACCATGTGAATAAATCCTTTGAATTTTAAATTTTAACGCAATTTGATTGGACGAACGATCAAATAGTAAATATTTGATCGGTCGATAAATCGTTACAACAATTTTATTGATCAAATATTTCCTATTCGATCAAAAATAATAAAATCCAATTCGGTAGCTTTGATCTGGCGAACTAGGCAGTCGAATAAAAATTTAAAGGGGAAGTACTTCGACAGTCGAATAGTCGAATATTCGAATGAAATTTTATTCAAATTATTTGAATCATTTGATTCAATCGAATTTTCAAAATTCACTGGTCGAAGTGGTCTTCAAAAACATTCAAAAATTCAAATCTTTTTGAAAATTGGATCAAACTTCGAATACTTCATTTAGTAAATCTGCCCCTAAAATGTAATGACATTTTATATGGAAAATGTGGTACAGACGCAGTCACTTGGATTTGTAAGTTAAATGCGTCGTGACTCAGGGCTAATTGAAGAAACTGTGTTATCTAAAGTTATCTTAACTCATTAATTGCATTTAACCTTTTCATTAGCATACCAAAGCACCATTGTTTTCAATGGTGAACTCTTTAATTGGATGGGATGCTGTGACACAATATTCTGTGCTAAGTGGGATAAATGGGATAGATGAGTTAAGTCACGACACATTTAACACACAAATCCAAGTGACTGCATCTGTAATTATAATGGAATCTGTATACCATCCAGTTATAAAAATAGAGTCTTTGATTTTCATGATTCAATTCTTTTTTTTTTCATTAAAATATCTCAAAATAACAATGAAAAAGCCAGGATCTTGCGAGCCATTCCATAAGGAAAAGCATTTTTTTATTTCTAGTTTTCTCCATGCTATGCCCATCTCAGCTTCTGTGGGACTGTTGATCTTTCCAAGCCTACTATGCCATATCTCTATAGGTCATATTCTTCTGCCAATTAAAGGAGAACTATGGTGAAATTTCAAATGTAATATATTTTTTCCCTCATCAATATAATCTTTCTATGTGTATTCAATTAGCTATTCTGTCCTGTTTCTAAAATAATAACTGCTATCCCCCTCTCAACAATCTTTCTTTCTCCAGTCAGCAATTTGATTAATTCAGAAATGGAACAGAATCTTAAGTGATTATATTTAGTTTATTTCCAGGAGATTAAACAATATTGAATATGCATTTTCATGATAGTGCACCTTTAAGAAAATCTTCATCTGATAATTTTTTTTATGATTTCTGACAGAATAATGCCATTAATGTAGTAATGTAAAAAAGTAATTAATGGAAAAATATTTGCAATGTTAAAATGTATTCCTTTATATGAATAGTGAATATAATTCAGCTTTTTCAAGCCCTTCCCTGTACAGTTAGAGCTAGTCTGGTATCTTAAACAGGCATCCTGCAATTTTTTTTGCTTACTTACACTATGGATCAAAAGCACAAAAATCTGCACTTGCCTGACTGATTTGCCCTTCGAGAAGCAGCACAGTTCAGAAATCCCTTGCACACAAAGCTATGGACAGTACTTTACTGAAGTAGATGTCCTTGGGTTTTTATAAGTTAAATATCTAGTTTAGCCTAGACAGCTCAAAGGTGATCCAAATTGTCAGGACATCTTATTAAAAATGTTTATTTATCTGCACTAGATCTCACCAATAAAAAAGGAATTTGGTGAGTGCAAAAAATGCTCAATGACTCTCAAGCATTTGAAAAATGCAAAAATGTCCATTGCCATTACACACATGGCTTCACAAAAAAAGAGCAGTTTTGCTCATCAATATATTTTAATTCAAACCAATAGATATGACTATACTGTTTAAATACATAAATAACATGCACAACTTGTATGATATTCCTTTATTTTATTATTTAATTTGCATATCCAACTGCAGAACAGCTGTGTAAGAGGGGCCAGATATCCATATGGCATTACAAAATGAAGCTATAAAAAAAGCATTGGCATGATACCAGTCTTGTGTATTTTGCATCATATATATAATAAATTGTGATCTTATTACAGGAGTATGTTTCATTGCAGCGCTTTGCTTGCAAGCATCTACTTTTTAAAAATATATATTTTCCAAATTTTAGCAAACGTAATTAAATCATGTTTAAAAACATAATTTCTCTACACTGTAGTGATTGTTTATCTGATGGAAGAATAATACAAAATGTTTTTTGTCTACAACTTTTTCTCTTTTCTAAGCAACATTTGACAAAAGAAAATTAAGCTATGACAACATACAGAATTTCTCAGCGAACCAATGCTTGGCAAACAATTTCGGTCATCACTATATAAAAGTAATGAGTGGTGAGAAAAAGGAATGGGGAGCATGGAGGAGTAACATTTAAAGAAGGGACATTAGTAAATTAAAGGAACCTGTTCTATTACAGCAGCAAGTGTGACAGAATATTAGAGTAAACCTGTTAATTCCCAAAGATCTATGATGCTTACAGATTACCAGCATGCCAATAGTGAACAAAAACATATACAAACATACTTTGTAAGGGAACTTTTCTGCACCACAGTTGCAGGCCCAGAAAATCCCCCATAGTCAATTGCATAAAACTGGACATTATTTACTTGAATCAGCATGTACTTCTTACACTCAGTAGAATAGCTGCCTTCCTCCGGTCTTTTGACTTTTTGAAGCAGGGGAACCCTGAAAATACTGATACCTCTAAACCAGGCTAAAGATTTACATCAGTAGGTGCAGATGCTCTATAAAAATGAGGAACATGTCACTCTCATGATCAAAAGTGGAAATCATGGCTTTTTATTCATATTTTGTCTGATTTACATCAAAGTGGCAGCACAGTTTTGTTAACTTTAATGTACTAGGAGATAGGGAGAAACACGAGCAGCAGGGAGGAAGAAGAGACAAGCAGGAGGGAGGAGGAAGGGAGAAAGGGCATGCAGCAGAAAGGGACAAGAGACAAGCAGAAGGAAGGGAGAAGAGACTAGCAGGAGGGAGGGGGAAGAGACGAGCAGCATGAAGGGAAAAAAGCAGGAGGGAGGAGGAATGGAGAAGAGACAAGCAGGAGGGAGAAAAGATGAGCATCAGGGAGGAAGAAGAGACGAGCATGAGGGAAGGAGGAAGGGAGAAGAGACAAGCAGGAGGGAGGGAGAAGAGATGAGTAGAGGGGAGGGAGGGAGAGAGAGTGAGTGAGGAAAAGACCAGCATGAAGGGAGGGAGAGGAGATGAGCAGCACAAAGGGAGGGAGAGGAAAAGGAAAAAAGCATCCCGAAGGGAGGGAGAGGAGAAGAGAAGAACAGCACGAAAGGAGCAGAACGAATGGAGGGAGAAGAGAAGAGAAAAGCAGGACAAAGGGAGGGAGAAGATCAGCACAAAGGGAGGGCATGGAGAAGAGCAGTACAAAGGGAGGGAGAGGAAAATAGCAGCACAAAGGGAGAGAGAGGAGAAGAGCAGAACAAAGGGAGGGCAGGAAGAGAAGAGCAGAACAAAGGGAGGGAGAGAGAGCAGGGCCCCTTGGCTGAGCACAGAGGGCTACTCTGCTTATCTTACCCTTCCCCCCTGTCAAGGTAGATCTCCTGATGAGGGCATAATGTCAAGACTAGATCCCAGGGTAACAAAGTCTGGGCACCCCTTTAGTTAAGCTAGAGTTAGGGCTTTATGAAGGGCCTGGGATTTGGTCTAATTTATTATACAATATATAAAGGACATTTGCCAAATGAATGTTTGTTCAGGAGTCTATTCAAAATGTTTTCTAAATATAAGATATTGAATTATTTTCCAAATTGTATTTATTTTTAAGTAAAGACAGAGTTGGACGGTGTAAGGCTTTAGGGAGAACCTGGTTTTGATCTTATTGATTTTATATAAAGAACATTTATAATGATTTGTACATCTTTTTCTGGGTTGGAGATCAATATGGGTACCTCATACTTTAATAATAAAACACAATATTATTTTGTGGCTGTATCTTAACAAACTTTTTTGTGCCAGTAGTCCCATATATTAATGCTGTTAGATATTAGGAAAAGATAGGAAACCCAAACTTAAGTATGATTCTTAGCACCTACGTATAAAAAAAGTTCAGTTGTTATTGTATACATAATTAAAGAAATCATTCCATCTGTCCTTTCTATTTACTGACTTGCTTCTCCAAATGCAACAGAATCTAACTAGTGATGGGCGAATTTATTCGCCAGGGCCGAATTCGCAGTGAATTCCCGCGATTCGCCGCTGGCAAATAAATTTGCGAATCGCCAACAAAATTTCGCCAAGCGAAATTTCGCAGAAAAAACGAGTCGCGCTTTGTTTTTGACGCAACGCACCGAAAACGACGCGACGCTCGCCAAAAATGACGCGACGCGCGTCAAAAGCGTTCCGCGACTCGTTTCGCAAATTTTTCGCCGATTCACGAATTTCTCTGGAAATTCAAGAATTTTTCGGCGAAGCGAATTGCGGGAGATTCGCCCATCACTAAATCTAACTCCAGCAGCCTCAAAATCCAACAATCCTTGCATGTACAAGCAGAATACAAGGCAGTTAACCTGGAAACTTGGCTGGCATTTGCTAGAGTCTTTCAAAAATGTGGAGAAGCTTGTTTGGGTAAAGTACCTCTTAAATATATTTGGTATGATTTAGTGCTTGCATTATTATTACATCTTTGGTTCAACCAAAAAAAAAAACTTCACAGGTTCATCATAAGTTTTTGTGTATAATTTACCTTTATATACATACTGTAATATATACATTTTTATACATTATATAATATATGTTTTTACTTTCTGGATATCCTCATCCTCATTACTAGTGATGGGCGAATCTCCCCAGTTTCGCTTCGCCGAAAAATTTGCGAATTTCCAGAGAAATTCGCGAATTGGCAAAAAATTAGCGAAACGAGTCGCGGCACGCTTTTGACACGATGCGCGACATTTTTTTTGGCGAATTTTCGCCAGGCAAAATTTCGCTGGCGTTTCGCGAATTTATTCGCCAGCGGCGAATCGCGGGAATTCGCCCATCACTACTCATTACTTCATTCTCTGCCTGCAATCCTGGATATACAGTCATTGGATCAGTTATCTGGAATCCTGTCATCAAGAAAGATCCAAAATATGGAAATGCAATCTCATATAGATCCATTATAAGAAAATAATCCAAGTGTTTACTTTACTGTACAAGTACCTTGAACTTGATTCCAGTGTAGATGTATTGAATCTTTATTGAATGCAAAACAATCCCGTTGGATTCATTTAATGTTTCAATAATTTTTTTGTAGACAGAAATATCAATTTTCCAGAAAAAGCCAGAGCATCATGGGCAATAGGTCCCATAGCTGTACCAAAAGTAGGCCAGTATGAAAAAAAGAACACAATGGTCCTTGCTAACAGGATAAGTTAGGAACATATAGCTGCCATGTTTATTTTGCCAATGAGTCATTATGTTTCACTGTTACCACCAAAGTGGACATTGGTGATTATGTTTCTTTAAGCATTTATGAAAGGTTCCATGTCACAAAAGGAATATTTTACACATGGAGTGTGCACAAATAACTACTGAAAGGTTTTTCAGTCAGTTTCAGGAGTCTAACACAGAACTTTGTTTAAAATGATGCTTTACCCATTTATAATGGCCACAGAAAGAAGGTTTACCTACCCAAAACCATACTTTCTTTCACACCATTTTAAAGCTCCCAATTTATTCACAGGAGCAAGGAATGCAAGTAAGTGCTGTACTCTGTGGGGGTCATTTATAAACTTAGCGCAGGGCAGATTGGTTCACAGAGTGAATATATTTGCCCTGTGCCTGGTTATATTTATAAAGCTGAATAAGAGTGTGCAAACAGATTTGCGAATTTGTTTTTCACATTGCGAATGTCTATAGGAGATTTTTAAATATGGCAAAAATCACAAATTGCGAACACTCTGCACCACAACTTTGGTGGCAGAGAAAATATTCGCAAAACTGTTTCGCAAATTGCGAATTTAAGTTACTTTTAACGCTACTTTCACGCAAAACAACCTCGCAAAGTGCCTGTACTCACGCAAAGACCCATCTTGTTTGCGAGTTATTTGCGAAAATTAATTCACAATGCGAATTCACAAAAACCGGAAAGACGGGCACAGTAGTGCAATATTGTAGCGTTCAGGAAAAAGCATGGGCAAAACTACCATTTGCGAACAATTATGCGCTGCACGAACTTTATAAATGACCCCCTGTGTGTCATAGACAGAAGACAAATGGACTTTTAACTGTCCTCAGCCCAGTCAGTTCTGGGACAACTCCCTATAGTGCAAACTTCGATGCAACAGTAGCAGCTAGTGTACGAAACGCATTTTAGGACATCGTCGCGTCAAAACGATGTCCTGCATGCGCCCTCCTAAGGCTATGGAATGCAGCGTTGGGTGCTTTTTAACTCACCCATCCTCCAAAGCTGCAGTCAGGTATCGGTCTTCGGTCCTCCCTCATGAGCCCTCAGCCCTCCGTCTTGAGCCCTCAGCCCTCCTTTATGAGAAGTCAGCCCTCCTTCTTGAGACGTCAGCCCTCCCTCTTCATGCCTCATTCCTCTGTCTTTAGTTATCCACCTTCTGCCCTCAAGCCTCTTCCCTCGGTTATTTCCCTTCCCACTTCCGGAAAAGTTACTGTGTTATGTATGCACAAGGATTTCAGGTAGTATACAAACAAGTGGCATATGTGGGAGCACTCCAATGTCAAATAAAAATATAAAGGAAGTGTAGTGGATCTGGAAATAATTCCAGAAATAATTTATCAACACATTCCCTGGTCCCATATTTCACAACTAAAATTAGCATCTAACCTAACGCCAAGGAGTATACCTTGGTAACAATGCACTTCCAGACTTCAGTGGGTAACTTATCCTGCTGCGGTGCACCTAAGCTCTTGCATGATGAAGAGATTTCCCTCAGTTTCGGCAACTATGGTAAAGACCAACTATGGTAAAGACTAACAAAGGATGATCTGTCTAATATTGCAAACACTGATAGTAATACTTCCAATGACTTGACCTTGAAGCCCTTAGTGTTCCCCTTCTCTGTGTTGGCAGGAGATTTGAGCACAGATACTGTGGAAAATCCAGAGCCTAGTCAGGGTAGAGAAAACTTGTTAGGGCTCATGAAAATTTTGTAATAATTGATGGGAAGCCTATTGAATCCAATGATAGGGTCTCTTCCTTTTTCTGCACTTAAAGGAGAATTTAACTTGTAAGTGGAAAAAAACCTCCTCCCCTCCTCTGTGTAGGCCCCCTCCTCCTCCCTCCTGGCCTACCTGCCCCCCCCCCGGGCAAATGCCCCTAACTTTTTACTTACTGTACCTCCTTCCAGGTCCTGTCCAGCAGAGTACACAGGTGTCATCTTGTCTCTTTCTCCTGTACTGACCGGCATTTTCGGGCGCATCTGCAGTACGATGAATCTGCTGGTCTGGTGCAGAGCTACTGTGCATGCCCCATTATTGAGTTCCCTTTTGAAAAAATAGCCATGGACCTATTGGGTCCTTTGGTAAAATCTGCCTGAGGACACCAACATATTATATATTATAGATTATGCTACTTGATGTACTAAAGGCCATCTCAATATGTTATACAATTTATTGCCAGAGAGCTGGTGCAGGTTTAGTACTCAACTCAGAACCTCAGTCTAGCCCCCCAGGCAGATAATCTTGTAAAGGGTTTCAAAAACACTTTAAAAGCAATGTTTAGAAAACAATTGGATTGCACACCACTCTGTATCAAAAAAGAAAAGAGGTTACAAAATCAGTGCATTTTCCCAATGAGTTTTGACCATGAAGTGGGAATAGAAAATGAAAGTCATGCAAAAACACAGTACAAATTGTCTGTGAAATACATTTTTGTACCTGTGTATCTCTGTGCCCAACAATCTGCAAGGCATGAAACTTGTGCATATTTGCCCTGTTTCATTTTTAGTAAATTCACAAATTGCAAAAAATTTGCAGCAATGCATTGAAGTATATAGATTTTTTGACACAAAACAAACTGTCACCCATTACAGTCTATGGGTAATTTTTGCGTCAAAACTTTGATCACTACTGATGTATATTTATTAAGCAGCATTTCAAAGACATCCCATATAGTTCAGGTTTTACACTCTTTAAACCACTCTTTTTAACCCCTTTGTCCCTCCTAAAAAGGGTGTGTCAATTTAACAGCCCAATCACGTTTCATCCCACTAAGTCTTAGGGATACTAATGATATCATAATTTTAAGCACATTAACGCAAGCTTGTCCAATTTACCTGACAAACTTTGTACATTTTACAGCAGAGGTTACTACTTTCCCTTCTATTTACATTATGTAATGGAGAAATAGATATAAAATTACTACTACCATATTTTCTTGCAACAGAGGCATCTTCTTAGCTGGTAAAATGTATGCCCCCTCACTCCTCCACCATGACCCCTTACTAATTCAACTGCCCAGACTACTCTAGCTTCCCCATAATACTCTAGCTCACTCAACCTTGCCTAGTTTTAATACTCCTCCAGCCTCTTAGCTGTTCTTTCTCCTGGCATAGCAGACCACCTTCCATTGTGGTACGATCCATCATGACTATATACATTGTATCTCTAGGAAAAATCGGCCCAGTTTTCTAGGAACTCAAACCCTTTTCTTCTTACGCTAAGCTTTTAGTCACACATTTAGCTCCCTAAGCTCCCGCTGTCTTTCTAAACTTGCACATGGCACAGGCAAAAATTCCCCAAAAATTACATTGGAATACCTTCCCTTAATCTTAAATCTAAATTCCAAAACTCATTGTTTAAGGTCCTCCTTCTACCATTTATGTTGTTCTTAGTACCAATATGTACCAAGACAGTTTGGTCATGCTGTGCCCCACTCATTTATTTTGTCTACCCGATCAACCACAATCTGAGACATAGCACCTGAAAGACAGCAAACTGTTCAGTAGCAATTCAAATGATAGATAACCCTATCCACTTTCTTGATATGAATTGAATTGAATGTCCTATAACCACAATCTGTTTAGACCTGTCTCTGCTCTCCTTCAGTCCCCACCACTACTAGAGAAATTGGTCTACTTGTTGAGTGATCAGCCCGATGTAGAATTTTTCCATACCACAACCCATCTTTATCCCTTACCAATAGAATTACACACCTGTTTTATAATCTCCTCAGAACTTCTTTTAAAAGAGCTAATTCCGTCATACACAAATAACTGATTTCTGTAAGATGGTCTATCTTTTTTCTATGTCCACTTCCTCCTTGCTCCCTTCACCCATGTCTGCCTCCTATTTGATTTTTTTCACCCACGTCCACTTGATCACTTCACCCATGCCCACTTTTGATGTCGAAAATTAGTTTGACATGACTTTTCTGTTGTCCTCAAAAGTCCAGCCTTGATCCAATATTTTAACCCTGACTCTGGGGCAGATTTATCAAAGGTCAAATTGAAAATTTGAAATTCAAATTTTTTAAAAATTGTTATGGTCAAAACTGCCAAATTCAACTAGGGAGTTGTTCAAATTCCATTCAAAAAATTCTATTTTTGAGATTTACCATATTATGGCCCTTTAAGAACTCAAATTCAACTTTTCGCTTCCTTAAACATGCCAAATTGCTATTCAAGTTAAATTGGAGTTGTATGCAGCCTTCCTGACATTCATTTTTGTTTTCAACCAAAAAAACTCAAATTGAGTTTTTAAAGTTCAAATCGAATTCAGGTCAAATTTGATTTGAATTTTCAGGTTGATCCTATTCACCCGAGTTTTAAAAAAAAAAGTAGATTTTGGTTGGTTGAATATCAAGTTCATGGAAGTTCGAAATTTGGCCCTTGATAAATGTGCCACCTTATCTCTTACGTCTTATTCAAATAGGCCTGTTACAAGAATACATCTAATCGTGGAATGTCTTGTCTTTTTTTATAATACTAATATTCTTGAGACGTAATCTAATATAACCTACTGGATGCAGTCTGCTTTTGTATCTGCACATTTTTCTTAAACCATGTTATGTAAATTTGAAAATGATTAACAGATGCCAAGGCCAAAAGATATCTATCTACTCTTATCCTCCTGGATTTATAAAAAGCATGCTGCCAATCATTCCCCTTTGATGCAAATACTTCACTGTTTCAGAATTCGCAACCAAGCTCCCTTCGGGTAATGTTTCACTCTTATCTTTCTTTCTCTTAATCACAGTACTACCACCATTCAAAGCATGTTGCAATGCAACAGTACATATGATAATTTTATAAGTATTCATTCATACATTTGAGAACATTTCAGAATGATTGCATAAGCCATTCACTTTCATGCTCCTTACCTTACATAGGGGGGAATGTAATTAAATTCGCAAAGAGCAAAATAATGCGCATCAATAAGATTAAAAATCCACATCTCGCAATGTAACATTGTTCCTTAAACTGTTATTGGATTGCGAATTTTAATTGCCCACTGCGAATTTTAATTGTGCACTGCAAATTTTAATTGCGCATTCTTAAGAAGTGCTTGAAGGTGTCGTAATTAGTGATGGGCGAATCTCGCCCGTTTCACTTTGCCGAAAAATTTGCGAATTTCCAGCAAGCTGTAAAAATCACGGCGCGCGTTGTATCCGATGCGTCATTTTCGGCGCGTCGCGTCAAAAACAACACGCGACTCGTTTTTTTTTGGCGAATTTTTGCTGCCAAATTTTTGCTGGCGTTTCGCGATTTATTCGCCAGCGGCGAATCGCGGGACTTCGCTGCGAATTCGCCCCTGGCGAATAAATTCACCAATCCCTAGTCGTAATCTTTTTGAGCAAGCATAAGGATTTTTTCAGTAAGAAGTTTTATTACATTGACTGCGCATGGTGCAAGCTGTAAAATTTGCAAACTCTCTTCCACTATCGGAAGTGGTCGGTAAACAGTTTCCGAGTTTGCAAAAGCTATATTAAATTTGCGCAAAGCAAAAATTGTTCGCACAGAGGCATAACTTTTCGCATTGCGAATAGTTTTTCCGTTACCGACTCATATTACATTCCCCTATATATCTCTTCTTTCGTGTCTCCATACATGTATGTTCCTAATTCTTGCCTCTGTTAATACTTTTGTAATTCTATTCCTGAATGCTTATGTTTTACAATTGTAAATGGTTGTATTGTATATATATCCTTCTAACACACATTGTAAAGCTCAGGGGGACAGAGGTCTCCTATTTTATGTGTTTCTTAATATGTAGAATATACTCTTTGAAGTCATATAATTATTAATTACATGTGTTTTTGGTTGTCTGTACTCTAAAATTTACAGTGCTGCCTATACAAACAGTTCTTAATAAATGAAATATTTACATACATAAAACAGTGATTTTTTTTCATAAAATACTCATTAAATTCTAGTATAGTGGCTTCTTTTAACTTAGATTTGTCATATGACAAGTTGCTAAGCAACTTTCTAGCTTTTTGTGATATAACACTGCTTATTATGACTGTATCCTCTATAGATACTGTATTTATGGTAGATTTAATAACAAAGCTTATTTACCGCATCTTTCTGTTCCTTATTTTTTTATAAAGTCTGTGTATTCAGAGCCATACAGCAGATTTCTCTTAATAAGATACCTAATAGAGATCTTAGATATAATTCTAAAGAGCATACTGTATACTGTTTAAATTATATGCCCCATATACTAGGCAAACATTTTGAGAATCATTAATATTGATAAAACCTTTAAGTGCAGGTTCTTCTATTATGTATTTATTTAATAATAAATATGCTGGGCAATGGTGGCATGCTGAAGGATAGTATACAGCATATTTGTTTAATTTAGTGTACAGTTATGTTTTGTGTAACTAATAAATATTAAAGACATTAGGAGTAATGTCACAGAAGTAGCATAATTTGCACCAGGTCTACTGACATACAGTATAGCAACAAATTATCAACCGTGTTACTGGCCACTTGTATAAAATTTAGAAATGGATTGGTCCTTATGGGTTACAAGTCTTGGCACAAATGGAATCTTATTAAATTACCCTTGAATTGCTAGGGGCATCAACTTAAAACAAAAAATAAAAGTAAGTGTTATGTTGACGTTACACTAAGCCATGCAAAAACACCAACACAGCAGCACATAAAACAAATTATGTATAGACCAGGATAGCTATAGAGTTTCACAATTTACAACTGCATTTTTTGAGGTATGATATTGCTGGTCACTGTACATGCAAGATGTTGAATGTTACTTACATGTTCTGAATTACAAATCTATAAGGAATTGTTAAAACTTGTGGGGAAAAATTTGGAATTTTGTTGTTTTCCATGCTTTTTCATAGTTACTGTCAAATTTTCCTTTTTAAAACACTGTTTCAGAATATTCTAAATGTGTGGAAATTGATCCATAAACTGTTGTTCAATGGAAAAGTATATACCATAAACAATTTTATTTATACTTGGACCAATATTGGACCAATATTTCTTGGAGAAAACAAGATTAGTAAAAAAAAACTTTTAGTAAAAAGTAAAAAAACTTTTTAGTAAAAAAAAGATTAGTAAAAAAAGTTTTCTGCAGATTGGGGGCGGGTCAAGGACCTTTAATATGGGTATTACATATTTACTGGCAGCTACATTGCCAGTAAATTTGTAATACCGGCGCGCACACTAATAAGCAGACCGATCCCCACCGCACCACTGGAACACCAGGGTGAGTTTTTATCACAATGGATTAGAAATGCGGGTTAGATTTACTTCATAGCACAACATCTACAGTTTTCTTGTGCACCAACATGTGTTATGTAAAAATTATGTATAATGTATATTAACTTTGAGATGCATATGTATACTGTATGTATTGAGTCATAGGTTTGTTTTCCATTACTAGGACCTCTAAATTAAAAGCAAACACAGGAAAAATATATGTTCTGGGAAGACATTGGGCGATGCTAAAATACCTTTCTATTGGTACCTGTGTGTGCCGTTTTAAAAATGTCCTTTGGAAACTGTTTTCCCTAGATTTTCTCTAATGGTAGAAGACGGCAGACCTTATACATCTAAACATTTTCAAACCCACATATGGTTTTCTGTAACTGAACCATCGGTCCTGCAATATAATAATTATATGTTGCTCACTAACAGAAATTATATAAAAAAAGTTGAAAGTTTTTTTTTTTACAAGATTTAGTCATAATTAAACATGTTATAACTCTAAAAGATCCTATCGATTCTAGTTATCTGTTCAAACTGTTTAAAACGTGTTAAAAATTTGTGGTCATACTGCCAAATTTACCTTTATTATTATTGCAGTTACTGTTAAACTTTAGATTTATATAACGTTACATGTGTAGTTATATATACTCACACCAATAAAAGGCAAGTTCATTTGGCCATCTATCAATCAGAATTCATTATGTAGAAGGGGTAGTTTTACTGACATGACTATGACTAACACATCTGCAGAAAGTAGGAGCAAAATGTATTGGCAGTGCCAAACAGCACAATTTACTGCTCAAATTTATGTTTCACCGCATCATTTTTAATATGTAATGCAATCAGAGTGATATTTCACCTGTAAAAATCATACTGTGCATGATATAATTATCTTAAACTGCCTCTGTCTCTGCGATAAAAAAGACAACTGAAATGTACATTAACTCTGGGTATTTTGCCAACATTACAAAAATTTACTGGCACAGCTAGGATTTTTAAAATTTGGTCGGTTGCCAGTAAAGGTTTGCCTTAGGTTAGCAAATTAGCCCCATTTACAACTTTAAATCATGGGTGCTAGTTGGAAGGATAGCCTTGTCGTATCTGATTGATTGTAAAACTTTGGCAGTAACTAATCAGAAAAGACAGCAAGAAAATGTGACAAATCTTTTTAGGTTGGAGAGAAAAGCTGAACAGTCAGAAGCTTTACATTGCTAAATGAAATGTTTCAAGCATCCCAAGATAGTAGTTGGAGAAGTATTTGTTGTAGTAATACAACTGCATTCTTTGTTATAATTATACTAGAAAATCAGATGTGTTTGTTTAAAATAAAAAAGCATGGTTAATACTGTATATGTTATGGCTTAACAGTAACACTAACCAAGGAATACAAATG
>CM044442.1:72424374-72452722 GCA_024363595.1 Xenopus borealis
TTCATTCAAAAACTTCCAATGACTCCCAATTTCTGCTCCCCAGCACAACATAATAAATATGGAGCATTCTATTAAGTAGGGGAAATAAGAGACAAAAAACAGATTGCTAAAATAAACAAATTATGTTGCATGCATTCTGTTCAACATATTTCAATGTATTCTACCTGAATTTGTATTGATTCTGTAGAAAGGTAAAGGAAAGCCCTGGAGTTATAAGCACAGTGGCTGCATGAAAAGGGAGATGAATGGGGGGAATTCGCAATGAATTCCCGCGATTCGCAGCAGGTGAATACATTTGAGAAGCGCCAGTAAAATTTCGGCTGGCTAAAATTTGCTGGCATTTTGTTTTGCAAATTTTTTCTACTTTATGTTCTCATATTACATATTAATAACTGAATATGGATGTTTTCCTGAAAGCACCGTTATATTGTGATTTCTGTATCTTTACACATTATAATTGTGAGAGTCTGTATTGTATTCATTTATGTTAAATTAATGTGAAACGCAGGGAATGTTGCTGATCGCGATTGGGGTCAGGAAGGAATTTTTCCCTACTGAAGAATAATGGCACTGACTTTGGGCTTGGTTTTTTGCCTTCCACTCAAAACAGTGCACATACGATATTATATTTTAAGTTTATTTGTCACAGCAGTCGTAGGACCTTGCCAGAGTACTGCACAGGTAAGTTTAGAAGAGGGAGAAAGGAGGTTCTCTTCTGTGACTGCATGGTGGATTGATTGATACAGACACTACTACTGTTTATGCTAGAGGGCAGCCTGCTTGGATTTCCTATCATCGAGACACTGCAGAGGCAGGTCCGGCAGCAGGGCTGCTGAACTTCTTTTATATTGGAGGCACAGCATAATAGCGATCTCTTGTTAAGTTCTGGCTTTTTAGAACATTGCCTTGAGTTAAGCTGGCAATATCCTATTTATTTGATACAATGTGAATAAATGCTGTGGCCATTTTACACCCATCTCTGTCTCCTGGTTTTATTAAGGTATGTAATAATGGGGTGCAGTGGGATAGCTCAAGGCGAAGGGTCAAATTGAGGTGTCCCCTTGTCAAGGATTTGCATAACTTCATTATAGAATAGTCTCCATAAGGGTTTATTCTAACACTTAATAAAGGGATGTGAGGCAAAAACACATTAAGCTGCATTATTAGTAAATATTATTTGCAACTGAGATCTGCCTCCTTACTCCACCTCTCTTTTAACCTCAACAATGGTCTGGAATAGGAGATTTTTTTCTTCAGGGTAACAAATGCCCTGAGTGTTCTTTATTGTGTCCCTTCATTTTTACAAAGGGGTTTTGTCACATGGAAAATCTTTGGGCTCCATGTTATAACTTCTAGACTTTTGGCAGTATAACTGAAATACTTCAGACCTTATCTTTTATTTATTATGTACCATGTACTTGAATGGCTGCCCCCCAACAGCTTCTTTATATAAACTATAGTAGAGTTTCTTAAGCAAGCACCAGTTTTACCAATACATGGAACCAGTATATTGTTATTAATTTAAAACACTTTTATTTTTTTGTTACTGTTCCTTTAAGAGAGTATCCAGATAATTTTGACAAAAGTGTCATGACAATCTAGCCATATTGTAAACCTCTAAATCACATATGGTTCTATTTGTGTTTTATATCAAGATATTTGGCAGAATAAAGCAGAAATACATAGCCTTGCTGCTTTGTGATATAATTTGTAACATAGATATTTGTCTAGCAGATGAAAAACGCATACGGTTTTTGCCTTTTCTATATTTATCTGACCTGGCATGCAAAGCCTTGGGTCTCACCAGTGCACAACAACTTCATATTTTTTTCTCTAGAAGAAATGAATTTGATATAGTTATTATAAAAATTACACATTTACTCTATTACTCTATAGTACATAAAAGAATGTTTAATTTAAAGATAACTGGAAAACTGAAACTTTAATTTTTGTTTGACCTCTTTGATGCGTTATTACTTTGCATATTAAATATGGTCTGGTTTCTTCTTTGGTTTGTTATCGATTGCTTATCAGCATGTTAAATCCTCTTCACCTATTTGATTTTTTTCTGTCTAACAATAACAAAAAATGAGTAAACAATGAACTGTGATTACTGTGGTCTAAAAAACAAATAAATTAGGTCCCCTGTTTATTTAGAAAAACGTAAAATTCAAAACAAATATTTTAACACTCTGCAATACCCAGAGGTACCATTCATCAACTAACTTTTTCTTCTGTTAATGTTCATTCTCATTCTAAGTTCTACACCATAATTAACCTCTGAATGACATTGGATGTAAGGAAATTAGCAACCCTTTTAGATCTAACATTAGGTAATTAGAAGAATCCAATGTATCTTTGCTTAATCTTCTTAATCATAAGCAACATGAGTATTAGATTTAAGCATCAATTCAATTACATAATTGATATTATAATCAATTCATTGTTTCACATTCATATTTTTTGTTCATCTTCACTGAATTACATTTGAGGCACTTTATTAATTTGCCAGTGCATTAATGGTGGCAAAAGCATTTTTCACTCCTACACAATGTTTCTTGGAGTAAAGTGCCACAATGATTGAAGTGAACATTAACACCTCAACAACACAATTTAAATATTTGAACTTTGATTCCTATCTGTGTTAGCAGTTTTAAATTAGGATAGTGTAATTCTACAGTAACACTACTCTGTCAAACTATCTATATCACTGTGCACCGTATGAAGTGCAGCAGCCCAGTGCAAAAATGTGTTTTACCTTTGCACCATGCACTCCACAATGTGACGAGATTCAGTGATCCAGCCTTAACCATTTAAGATGGTTACTAAAAAAGATATCCATTTATAGAAGATACCTGCCCCCCACCCAAACATTACAAATAACATTACCCTTTGGGATTATTAAATGAAAAAAATCAGGATAAATGATAAACAGTGTTGACACTCGACATCCATGAAATTACTGGCACTTTCTATTAAAAATTTTGGGTAAATACAAGATGACTGTCTGTAGGTGCATCTTAATCTTTTAAAATATCAGGGCTCATTTAGGAGTATTTTGATCCAATGCTTGTTATAACTTTTTCGGCTCTTGCCTCTCACTCCTTTTCCCTCAGTCACTATTTCCATAAGATGAATTTGAAAGTGTCCCCGCTAATCTAAGCAGCTTTTTCAGTTCAACCTTGCATTTTAAACCCTTATGGATAATACAGTTACCAACACCCAATCCAATGGCAGATACAGATTGCTTCATTTCACATCTTCCCTTGTGAACTTAATGTTCTTGTCCCTGAGTTTATGAATTTGGTGAAGGCTGTTGCTATTTACATATCGAAACCAATGATTTCCTTGAACGTTCAAAGCTCTCTTTTCCACTTGTTCCATGTAAAGATTTGCTACAATGGGAGGCACAGGTAAACCCATGGCACAGCCATGTTTCTTTTGTAAAAAATATATTCTTATGCTTGAAATGTGTTGTTATGACATAGATCCAGCAAATAACAAACTTCTGGGTTGTGCTTTGTTCTACTGCTGAGAGCAACACTGCTTCAGTTGCCTCTATGATAGGTGTGCATATGAACAGTCATGTACAGCCTACAACACCATCAATTTTTCAGTGTCTTGTTTTACTTCATAAACTTTGCTGACAAAGTCCATGGTGCACTGAATGTGGTGTACTGTGTTACCAATTAAGTGGGATAACATGTTGGTCATGTATCAATGTAATATGTCAACAATTAATGCTGCTGATAATTGGCATGATTGGTGCTCCTCCATTATGAACATTATGAAGTCTACATTGTTATGCAAAGGAGATAACATTACTGACTACATGTATTTTAAAGTTAACTGCTATGAGTTGCTTAAATGCATCAGAATGGCATGAGAATTGCATACTTTATATTTGTATGAACTTTATGTCATTTAAGAGTTGCTGTTAATCTAATGTATATACCATTGGTTTTAACAGGAACTGGTTATTAAAATCTGTTCTGTAAAAGTTGTTGTCAAAATATTTTACCCAAGACAGACATATCTACTCTTCAAGTTAAATGTATTTGACACAAACAAGTGTTGTGTCTGACTTTCAGCTTTGGTGACTGGTTTTGGATGTTGAATGGATGGGCTAGTAGACAAGCTGCAAGAAAGAGCACAGAAGGATAATATTGTGTAATTTATAATGTAGTGGTGACAATACCAATACTAAAAATAGTGTCTTATGTACACCAATGGTAATCCCCCCCTACCAGTAAAATAGTAAGTCAGCCTTCTTATGAGAGATATCAAAGCTCATCAATACATTCCATTAAGCAGGAGCATATTCCATGTTTGAGAATTGCATCATTGGTCATCAGTGGCACATTTGGTGTGGGTTGATCTCACTTCTACATGAACATGTTACACTATAATATACTTTAGGGCACTTCATTGTACAGGTATGGGACCTCTTTTCCAGAATGCTCAAGACCTGGAATTTTCTGGACAATGGATCTTTTCGTAATTTGGATATTGATACCTTAAGTCTTCTAGAAAATGATATACACATTAAACAAACCCAATAGACTGGTTTAGCTTCCAATAAGAATTGATTGTATCTTAGTTTGAAGCAAGTACAATGTATTGTTTTATTATTACAGATAAATTAAACACTTGAATATTTGTATAACATGGAGTCTATGTGAGACTGCCTTTCCATAATTTGGATATTTCTGGATATTGGGTTTTTAGATAACAGAGATCTCATGCCTGTAGTTTGTCTACTAATACAGTCTGCAGAATGGGTGGTGTGGTGCATTGTGATTAGAGTATTTTTGTTAGGCCATGGCCCTTGGGTTACCACAATTACATTTTAACGTCAACAGATGATGGGTTAATTATTAGGGATCATCCAGTGATATTTCACCATTTATCAAAGGTGACACACTTTTCTTACTAGTCAGATGATTTAAGGCATTTTTAGTTGAATGTGCAGGATTTTTACCTAATCATAATATCATTATATTTGATGGAGGTTTTTACCTTTAACTATGTGGTATAGCCCCCTCATAACCCAAACTCTAGATGGCTTTGTGGAAGGAGTCCCACATATGTGGAGGTACCTCCCCCTTTAGGGGCCAGGTGGGATGGTATGATCATTATATATATATAATTGACCTGCTATTCATTTGTAAACTTGGACTTTGTCTGCAGAAGCATTTTTGGATGATGTAAATGATAACAATATGAATTTGTCCCAATATATTGTTGAGAAATCCTATGAAAAGACTTTAAAATTTAATCAGAACAACCTTTTGAATATGAATAAAAACAAGCAACAGTATACACAATGTAGTGGGAATGATGTATTTTATTTTTCCACTATATAACGTAAGGACTTCAATCAAGTTAAATTAATTATGTACAGGTATGGGACCTATTGTCCAGAAGGCTTGGGACCTGGGGTTTTCTGGATAACAGATATTTCTGTAATTTGAATCTTCATACCTTAAGTCTACTAGAAAATTGTGTAAACAATGAATAAACTCAATAGGCTGGTTTTGCTTCCAATAAGATTATATCTTAGTTGGGATCAAGTGCAAGGTACTGTTATTATTATAGAGAAAAAGAAAAGAATTTTAAAAAATTTGGAATATTTCATTATAATGGAGTCAATGGGAGGTGGTCATTCCGTAATTCAGAGCTTTCTGGATAACGGGTTTTAGGACAAGGGATCCCATACCTGTATAAATATCTGCCAATCATACAGTGACTGTAATTAAAAAGAATTTTGGATAATATTGAAATTAAATGTGTTTCCTGAAAAGGCCCTACATTGGCAAACATTTTGTCACCAAATCTGTATATTGCAGATAGACAACGTAATAAAAAACCATGATAGGGAAAACATGGTTAAATGTAACAAGCACCTTCCAATTTGGTAATAGGAAGTCTCTACAGTATGTTGTGGCATTATTAACAACAATAGGTATTTTATATTCTATACTAAAGGTGAGAAATATGACATTGAGGGGTACTTCAATTGTAATAGTAGATCTGTTATTTACTTATTAAAATGTACTAGAAGTCAGATTCCAGGTGTGGGATGGATTTTCCATAGATTAATAGACTGTATTAGGGAACACTGATTTATTAAGCTGCAATAATGCTGTGCCTGGCAAGGAAAAGCAAAGAAATAAAATCCCATTTATACTTTCTTTAATGAAAAAAAAATCTATCTCCAATATAATTTAATTAAAAAATGTGTACAGTTTTTATAAGAAACCTGACAGTATGCAGTGAAATTCTCCCTTCATTCACTGCTGTGGATAGGAATTGTCAGACGGTCCCTAACTTCTGGCAGGGAAACAATCATACTTATGAACAGCAGGGGGAGCCCCCGCCTTACTTACCAGCCATGCAGAAGTCAAGCAGCTTTGTTTTTTGATCATTTACGATGATCCCTAAGAAGCCCAGACCACACTGTGCATGTGTATGTAGTCTTGGTCTTGCAAAGATGTATAACAAAGTTACAAGATGACAGCCCCTGTGCCCAACTTTGAAAGCATAAATCATTTGTTTGATTAGGCTTGTGGTGCAGTAAGTTCATGTTTAGTATACAAAATACAGCATTTCTAGCCTTATTCTGTTTTAGACTTTCCTTGCCCTTTAAGTATAATGCTTTAGTTTAAGTATATCTCTGATGAATTGATCGGGCCAAGTAATGTGAATTTATCATTTTGTATTTGATAGTGTTTTGAATTGAACATTATGTGGCCTATGAATATGCAATAGATGAGTCCAGAACACATCAGACAGTTATGCATCTACTTGCTCTTATGTATTTTTATAACGGTCATTACTAAATATGGACTTTTTAATGACTGTAGTGGAGGTGCAGTCCAATTTTCATTTTTTCTCTCTAGGACCACAATTCAATGTCTAGCTTGTACAGACAGGAGGAAGTTTTCACTTGGGTTTGAGTGGAAGTTATTGGAACTTGTGCAAACAAATGAGTTACTGATATTAAACTTTCATCTACCAAAAATATTAAACTGTATGCCTTAGTGCAGAATACTCAAAGATTATGTCGCAGCAGCAATCCTTGAGTGGAAATGCATTTCCTGGTCTTCAAATGACAATCCAAATGCTGAAATTGTTCATCACCTTAGTTTAAGCCATTCTAGTTAAAAATGTTGATCAACTGCTTATTACATATTCTCTCAGATCCGAGTAGGAGACTGGTGCCCTTTATGCTGCATCTGAGAGACGTAGCAATAAATTAAAGGTGCCACCCAGTCAAAAATGAATTATAAAAACATTCATGCATGCCATTTTGTCTATACTTTAAACACTCAACCCTTCTTCACTGTCCAGTTCTATACACATGCTATGGTTCTTTTTTTTTTTTTTTGAAAAGCAATAATTTTTGTCTATACTTTATTCTTACTCTCAACCCTTCTTCATTGTCCAGTTCTATACACACGCTATGATTTTTTTTTTTTAGGCTGCATTTCATATTAGTCACTTAGTGAAAAGCAATAATTTTTAGTTTCAATGAACAAAAAGATTGGTGACAGGGGAGACTACATATTGATTAGAATGAATTAAGCCTCTGTTATTTTATATAGTTTATCTTTAAAGGGTGTCGTGTTAACAGAACAATAAATATGAAAAGTGCAAGTCAATTATTTTTGCAGTCATGGTGCCAATAATTTTAGAATACATCATTTAAAGAGGAAACTGAGGATGAAAATAAATGCAAAGCATCGACTCATGGGACAAACATTACTGAGTTTTTTCCTAATAATAGTTTTAGAGCTGTACCTGCACACTGGGGATTGCATGAATAACACAAGACAAGACTTAAAGCATTAAAAGGAAAATGTATTTATAAGTTGTGGTTATCTTCCATTTATTTTACTTTAGAAATACAGCAATGTCTGAAGAAACAGATTTTTTACTCTGAATTTTGCTTTAAAGAGAAGGCAACTGGATTATTTAAAGAGCTGCTAGGGGTCATGCATGAATGGGACAGGGAACAAAGTGCAAATAACATTTTTTGCATTGTAGGCAGCAGAATGGCCGCACTCTGTTTTGGAGCACATAAGCCTATGTTTGACCCATGGAGATTGATGATGCACATCTTTAAGGTGGTAAGGATAGGGCTGCCTTGCAGCAGCCTACATTACACTATATTCCTCACTATTTAACTGGTGCAAGGTGCAGCCAGATCCTAGACAATAGTACATTCTGAATAAGAGGTGTCCTTTATTGCTTGCTTCTCCAAGCAAATGATCTTTACTGTCATAAATATAAAAAATGTTGACTTGTACCTACATAGTTACATAGTTAAACTGGTTTGACTAAGTCCAACAAGTTCAACCGTTCCAAATTAAAACCAAGCATACACACACACCATCACACTTTCACACAAATCATATATGCCCATGACAGCAATGTCCCCAATGTATAATGTGGCATAGTTTAAGACATCTGTATGTTGTTTTAATTTTTTTATTCTTAAAGGGGAACTATCCCTAAAATGAAAATTTAGCAGTTGGGTGTCAGATAGTCATTGACAGTTAGATCGAAAATATCTTATAGAGGGACTTCCTTTTCTGGCAGATGCATTAGAGCTCACTCAAATAACTGATTCCATTACAAAATAAATCTAACAAAATAACTGCCTTTTTGCCCAAATTCTACATGTAGAGGATGCCTGGTGATTATAATAGAGTGAGTTCTAATACCGTACATCTTCTAGGCAAAAGGAGCCCCCCTATAAGATATATTGGATCTGTCAATGACAAAATGAAAAGAAACAGATTTTCATTATAGTTCTTCTTTATATTTAAGGAAGAGTATTGTTTTTACTTTCTAGGAAATAAAATATCCACCTTTTTTCTTTTATAGTATAAAATCTTGCATGATTAGAAATAGGTTTAAAGTCTCAACAATTCTAGTGTAAAGCCTTAGAATATCACAAAATGTATAATGCATTGACTCTAGGTACTTGAAACCATACAACTTGCAGTTAGTGGCAATGCCCCCTATAATTTATAGTAGCATTTATATTGGTGCATTATGCTCAGTTCTAGAAAAAACACCTCTGAGTTTACTATGAAAAAAAAACATTGAGTTGCATTTGAATTTTGTGCATTACAAATTGCTTTCTTTGTAAACAAGCCCTTTAGTCATGGCAGTCTTTTCACAAGATTAATCACTCTGAAAAGCTTATGAAAGCTTTATTTACATTTACCCCACTTCAGTCTGAAGAGTTTAGTCATAGATAAATGAAAGCATAAAACACATTTGACCAAACATAACCTGTGAACTAGAAAACATATTACTTGGATAAAAAGACATCCTCTTTGACAGAAAACTACAGATAATTATTTACGTTTATAAAAAATGTGCAAAGCACCAGCTTTCTACTAGATACCATAGTATAGGCACTACATGTTTTCCCTAGCCATCTGTTGGACATCAATATTATTTTTCCAGAAACAAAGGCATTGCCATATATGATTAATGATCATAACGAAAAGGAATAACATCCAGAAAGCTATCAACAAGTTTTTAATAACCTGGTATACTGCAATTACATATACAATCACAATACTGATCAATATATTCTTAGATTCTATATGATACTTTTACGCAGTGGTATAGATTCAAATCCTTGATTATCTTTTATGCGGATAACTAATTACACATTTCCTTTACGTCTAGGCCATGTTAATAATATAAGTAATAGGTATATTACAGCAATGCCTTCACATTTATGAATTATTAAACTAAAATAGGAAACAAAATAATTCAATAAGATCAAAGAAATAGGAGAAAAAGGGAGAAAGAGACTGCTCTGTTGTTCCCTGCATATTATACCATTTATCAGTAAACATTTGTGATAATATATCAGATATATCCTTGGTGCAATATTAATAGTCAGGTTCATGAAAAGGCTCCTGGTCTGTTTATGAATGAGTGTGAGATTGTGTGTCCAAAACCATCACCCAGGGGGACCAAGTTATAAAAATAAGTATTGATTTCCATGAGCAAAGCTTAAAAGTTCTTCCATACGCATAATAAATCCCATTTCTTTCCACCATTCCATGATAGTGGGGTATGTAGTCAGTGGCGGAACTACTCCCTGTGAGGCCCTTGCCTCTATAAATCGCATGCTGGAGTGTTGATGGCATGTGTGATGTATAATCTCCCCCTAGATAACTGCCGGCCATAACCATTTTCGTGGCTCTGATGGGCCCTAAGGGAATGGGGCCCTGGTGCAATTGCATCCCCTGCACCCCTGGTAGTTACACCACTGTATGTAGTGTTTGGCCAATGTATTACTGCTCTGGCAGCACTGAGACAGCATTCAGTAATCAACTTTTTATATTTGATGGCCATACCAGGTAACATTGAAAGGAGAAAGTAATTCAGGTTGTAAATTCAAGCCTGTGAGTTTATTAATTGTTTGGAAGACAGTTTTCCAGAATTGGCTAAGAATTAGACAATTCCACCATGTATGTGATGGTAAAACTGCCTCTTTACCATACCTCCAGCACAAGTCAGATACTGTTGGGAATATGTTGTGCAATATTTCTGGACATTTATACCATTTAGATTCTGCATAAATTTATAGTTGGCGTCTTGTGTTTTACAGGCTATGGGAAACTTATGAGTTAAAATAAGACATGAGTTCCATTGATCTGTTGTAAATTTGGTTGACAATTGTCAAACATTGTCTTTCCCATTTTTTAGTAGTTGTGTTCTTTACTTTGGTTCTGCTAATTTATGTAATATGGAATATGGAGATCACGTGAATGGTAGGTGTTTTAATACACATAGCTCTTCAAAAGGAGTAAGAAGAGCAAGTCTCAGATTCTTATTTTATGAAGCCATTAGACAATGGTGAATTTGGGCATATTTGAACTGCATTAGAAATTAATATGAGCCACCTGGACAAATGGTAGCAGTGGTAGCAAAGCATTGTTTTCCAATACTTGTGTACAGATAAATCTTTCATTATGTCTTCTCCCGAAGGAAACCTGCACTCATCATACCTGGGGTAAAGCTAGGGTTGCCCACAATAGGGGAAAGAGGGCCTTCTCATATGGGGCCAAATGCTTGTGGAGTTTTACTAAGGCCCAAATTTTTTAAGTGAAAAAATGTCAAAGTCCAACCCTCAAAGTTTTTTTAAAGGGCTTTTTTGATCAAAAATGGACCTATTTCAATCAAATAGGTCCATTTTCGATCAAATAAAAATCCTTTGAATCGCTTGAATCGAATGATTCAAAAAGATTTTGCGTAAAATCCATCAATTTCTTGGAACTTAGACAAATTTTCAGGACAGGTTCTAGGAGGTCCCCATAGGCTAAAATGACAATTCAGCAGCTTTAAGGTGGGGAAGTGTCAAAGTTGAAGGATTTTAAAGGGCCAGTACTTAAAAAATTCGAGTTGTCGAATATTCAAATTTTTTTCTGTTTGAATCGAATTTTGGCCTATTCAGTAGTCGAAGTAGCCCAAAATTACTTCAAAATTTGAACTTTTAATTTTTTTTTTAAACTTAACAGGTTTTATTGAAGAATTTGAATTTTATTTTAATATTCACTTCAAACCTTAGAAAATGTGCCCCAAAGTAGTTCAAGCTAATATGACTCTATTGGGCAGATTTATTATGCTGTGTAACACAAAACTTGCTGGAAAAAAAACTGTGTGTAATTTTATGCCATGAAAATGCCAGATTTGACTCCGCTATTGTACTGTACATTGCATCTGGTGGAAGCTACTCCAAAAAAAACCTACTAAAAATGTTATGCCTTTTTTTTTACACAGCAAAGCCTGACAATGTATTGTACTGCTGTTTTTTACACGCATAATAAATATGCCCCTATCTAGGCTGACATCTAAAAACATGTCCACAATAAAGCATATATTATACAGGGTTAGTAATATAAATAAAGTCCCTCCAAGTAATGCTTTAAGTTTACATATATAAACATGTAAATATCTTTCCATTATTGCTGTTTCTAGACCTTTAAAGTGAATTTGAACTATTTGCTACCTAGAGAGTAATGATGGTCAAATTTATCCGGCAGGTGCAAAATTTGTGAAGAATTTCCACGTTTCGCCACAAGTGAATACATTTGAAAATTTCCAAGAAAATTTGCTAGGTGGAAATTCACTGGTGTTAAAAACTTTGGACGTGCACCAGAGAAGTCAATTGCGTCAAAACGTCACTCGTCAATACTATTTGGACGCCCATTGACCTTAACACGTGTAAAAAATTGACGCTTGTGTCAATATTGGCATTGTGCAAATTGCTAGATTTTTCAGCTAAACAAAATGGGACAAATTCATCCATCACTATTAGAGAGTTATTTAAAGCACATTTTCATGAAGTAGACAGTAGAGGGTACTACATGTGACACAATATAGTACTTGCATAACATAGTTTTAGCACCAATGAATACAGAGTAGTAGGGCAATTCAGTAAATTATGTGGGTTCCATAGAAATAAATCAATAACTAATGTTAAGATAGTTAATGAAATTGTAATATATGCTGTTATTACTTACTTACATTGTTGCAAGGAATATGAGTAAAAGTAGATTCAAGTCAAGTCATAGTTTGGGAAAAAATTACTTTTTTGAACTTTTATTCTCACTTAATTGTATATGTCAAATGACAATGAAGGGAACATGCTTTTTAAGGTGTTTTCCTGCTTTAGGTGCTTTCCCACTTAAAGGGGTTGTTCACCTTTGAGTTAACTTTTAGTATAATGTAGAAAGTGATATTCTGAGACAATTTGTATCTGGTTTTAATTTTTCATTTTTTCATTTTATTTATTCAGCAGCTCGATAGTTTGCAATTTGGTTTCTATGGTACAAATTACCCTAGCAACTCTGCGCTGATTTGAATGAGAGACTGCAATATGAATAAGAGATGGACTGAATAGAATGATAAGTAATAAAAAGGGGCAGTAACAATACATTTGTAGCCTTACAGATCATTTGTTTTTAGATGGTGTCAGTGACCCCAATTTGAAAGCTGCAAAGAAACAGAAGAAATTTGCAAATAATTAAAAACCTATGAAAAATAAATAACGAAGACCAAATGAAAAGTTTCTTAGAATTGGACCATCTACAATATGCTAAAAGTTAACTTGAATGTGAACCACCCCTTTAAACAGCAACACTGTAATCTTTAAAACAACAGTGTTTAAAATTATTTATGTAATTTTCCATTTGCATGTTAAATAGAGAACAAAAGGCATAAGCAGTGGATGTTCCAAAATGATATGCATTCTCCTGTTATTGTAATCACTTACCTGAAATCCTGGGCTGGTACTTCTGTTAGCAGAAAACTGCACTGGTCCAGGTGGTTTCAGAAAGAGCTAATTTGTAGCCATCTGCTTCAGCTTCTGTCCTCTTTTCTCAGGACCCAGGCATGTGCATGCACAGTAAAGTTAAAAGGTTGGCTTTTTGCGTCTAAGTTTGGCTTTGACTCTACTGCACATGGTCCTGTGTGGTCTGGAATGAAGAGAAAATGGAAGAAATCACAGAAGATGGTGATGATGGACTTTTACAGAAATATGCCATGCCAGAGTTTTTTAGTTTTAGCCACCAACCGGGCTTATCAGGTAAGTAAGTATAATTACTGGGGATCCTTAATATTTTGGCACTCCCCCGTGATCATTTTTTTAATTACCTTTTTCTAAACATTTCTAGGCCACAGTAATGCCTTCAAACACACAAAAAAATTTGCTCTATGTGGCTTCAATAACAATTCAAATACATGCTCCTCAATTTCTATAATATCATAGTGAGTTTTTGACCACTCTCTTTTGCTCCTTAAAATTTTTTGTTTCATCCTTTATATCCCAGCAAAGTACTGCCACATTTATCTTTTCCTCAGTGTGTCCTTCACTTCCTTTTACAAAATATACAAAATTTTCAATATAGTTCTCTGTTCTCTTACACAGAGCTGTGATAGTCCTCTTCCCCCTCTCTTTGTGCTCTGTGCTATTACCCCCTTTTCACAAAAATGTTAAAAGTTTCATAGTTACATAGTTAAATTTGGTTGGAAAAAGACAATGTCCATCAAGTTCAGCCCTTCCAAATGAAAACCCAGCATCCATACACACACACACCCCTCCATACTTTCACATAAACTATATCTAACCATATCTATACTAACTATAGAATTTAGTATCACAATAACCTTTGATATTATGTCTGTCCAAGAGATCATCCAAGCTCTTAAAGGCATTAACAGAATCAGCCATAACAACATCACCCAGCAGTGCACTCCACAACCTCAGTGTCCTCACTGTGAAGAACCACCTACATTGCTTCAAATGAAAGTCCTTTTCTTCTAGTCGACGGGGTGGTCTCTGGTTATGGTGATCCTCTTTATGGGTAAAAAGATCCCCTACTATATCTCTATAATGTACTCAAACGTACTTGTAAAATGTTCCTTCACAAGTGCCTTTTTCCAGAGAAAACAACCCCAACCTTGACAGTCTACCCTCATAATTTAAGTCTTTCATCCCTCTAACCAGTTTAGTTGCACATCTCTGAACTCTCTCAAGCTCATTGATATCCCTATTAAGAACTGGTGTCCAAAGCTGCACTGCATACTCCAGGTAAGGCCTTACCAGGAACCTATAAAAAGGCATAATAATGTTTTCATCCCTTGAGTTAATGCTTTTTTTATGCAAGACAGAACTGTATTTGCTTTAGAAGCCACAGAATGACACTGATCAGAATTAGACAACTTGTTTTCTACAAAAACCCCTAGATCCTTCTCATTTATGGAAACTCCCAACACACTGCCATTTAGTGTATAACTTGCATTTATATTATTTTTGCCAAAGTGCATAACCTTGCATTTATCAACATTGAACCTCATTTTCCAGTTTGCTGCCCAGTTTCCCAACTTAGACAAATCACTCTGCAAAGTGCTGTGTCCTGCATACAACCTATAGTTTTGTGATCTGTCAGATTTGACCGCTGCTTTTTTGTAAATGCAGATTTTCATTGCCAAGAGCATTTTTACTATGCTGTATTATAGGCACTGTAACTTGATTTTAGTTCACCTGATGTTGTTTTCACCTGCAATAAAATAGGACAGTGCACAAAAAGACATATTAATTATATTTTAGAGGCAGAGGCCCATTCTAACAAAATCCAATGCTATTTAAATACAGAAACTGTTAACAAACAATTCACGGTAGCAAATGTACTCACATCTACCAGTAAATATAAAACCCATCTACTTGAAATTAATGGGGAACGCTATGCTTCAGTCTTCACTGCACTGTCAAAGGAAAAAATGCACCTAAAAACCACAAAACATGGGAAAGGATTAAGGGAATTGATGTCAGCCTTCTCTGGGAAAGACAGTGGTGCCAGCCTCTGCTACCATTATTTACAGAATTTAGTAATCCAAATGAACAACACAGAAAATTCAAAAACCCATATATATGGATTATGATTGCAATACTGAACAATACATTTTCCCCAAGACCTTAATGCATGCAATATCATCCTACACTATGTATTCTGTCTACTCTGTTGACTCTCTCCTCGTTCCTAAGAACATTGACTAAATCCTAAAACAATTTATTTTACATTATTTCTGCCCTCCGAGTTTGGTTATAGTGTCATACACTGCACAGTAATTGCAAATGTTAGACAGCAACAAGATGACTGATGTAGTTGTAGTAAGGATGATTCCAAAGGAGAATACTCTTGCATCTGTAATTTATTATGGGCTATTTTCACATGCTAATGCTTTGCTTGAATTGCCTTATTGTCAGCTCTATTCACCAGGCAATGGCCATATAGATATATGTATATACAGTCTATGCCTTTATCTTGAGCATGGCCATGTTGGTTTATTGCATGGGAATTTTAGTTCTTGGTGGAATGTGATGGGGGAAAAGCAGAAAGGTGTTATAAGTTGGTAAGAAGCAACCCTAACTGGTTTTCATATTTGTGTAAAATCGGTAAAAAGAAGCATTTGATCAGTGCATTATACAAAATAATCCATCTCGCTTGTCAGCGCAGAGAGACTTGACAGTATCAAATTTAGGCTTTTATTGAAACACACATACAGTATACTGGTTACAGCAGTGGAGTGCAAAGAACTGCTCTCCACTGCTGTAACCAGTATACAGTATGTGTGTTTCACTAAAAGTCTAAATTTGATACAATCATGTCTCTCCAGTATGGATCTGCGCTGACAAGTGAGGTGGATGATTTTGAGTACAAACCGGTAAGGAAGTGGCCGTAATCTCGCTATATCGATCACAGGAGGACAGCAAACTTGGTGAGCTCTGCAGCAAGACACGCTAGATTTGTTATATGATCAGTGCATTATAGATAGCTTTTAAGACCAAGCCCAACATAACACATCATGAGAGGTAAAAGAGAAAAGATGGTGTTGTACAAAGAAGTTATTAGAGGTGTGCATAAAGGAGGAAGGATAAGAACTGTAATTCATTAATGGCTCTGTATAAATTGCAAAAGTGGTAATATGTTGACACACAAAAAAACAACAAATGTTACATACATTTGCTAAACCTGTCAGTCCCTCTGTGTGAACCTGCCATAAATATGCAGAGTTGCACAGTGGAGTTCACAGACACCATCTTTTTCCACTTCTGATCCTCTTCAGTAACTTCACCAAAAAAGATCTTACAGGACCATGAGTAGCTGAGGGAAATCAAGGACCTAGCTTCAACTGTTCATGCTCCTGCAGGCTTATTTGTGTTTCAGAACTGAGAGAAGAGTTTGTAATGGGAGAAGGTACAGTAGCACTTGTGAACTCCTCTTTTGCATGATTATGGGAGCTCACACTTAGGGACACTGGAGTCCCAGTATTATGCATAGAGCATTCTTTTGACTCATTACTTTAAAGGGCATTTTATTGGCACATACGTAGTGTAGATAGTACAGGCATCGTTTGGTCATTTCTCTATCCAACATTATCTTTGCTCTACATTAATTCTCCAGCACCTGCTGCTACTTTCAAAGATAATTATTTAGTTGCATGACACACCTAAGGGACATTAAAGACAGATTAGGGACAGAAAACAAACTCATCTCTTCAGTAGATGGATGCATGCATACTATCAGTAAAAATGTGTATTTGCAGTAACTGGGCAAGCAACAATGTTTATCCAGATAATGGGCAGTACATTTGAATTTGATCAATCCCAGACAGTAAACAACCTGCAGTAAAGATGTAAACGTGTTTGGCACTTTAACTACATGATTTTAACATGATTTAACTACAGCCCTTCCATAGAACATAATATGTACAGCTGTATGGGATCTGACTTGTGACAGTCTAAAAATTACATTTCCAAAGTATTCTTTACTCTATACTGTACTTGAGACTGCAAGATTAATGTCAAATGTTTAAAAGCCAAAAACAGAGGATAACAATTATTATTTTTTTTCAATTGCTGTTTCATAGCTTTCAATGCTCACGATTTAACTTTCTTTTGTATCTAACATTGGAGCCTACTTTACCCATTTTCTAATACCATACAAAGTTTTGCATGTGTTTTCTGCTTTAACATGCAAGGCAACAAGAAACTGAGTTGAGCTGAAACAGAGGTTGGGTTTCTAATTCCACAGTTAAGCACATTATTGGAATATAGAGAAAGTATTTTCAATTTCATTGATGGCAAAAAACTATGATAGGCATGAGATTGGTTAGGTAATAGGACTGCTTTCAGTTATGGTTGTCCATTTCTATTATCATCATCTACAATGTTAATTACAAATGTAATGTGTGTATATATTTTTTGTTATGAAAAAAATAGGTCTTCACCCACAATGTGGTAATAAGCTGAAGACCTCAATTCTTGTTGTTTATAACATTATGATCTACTGGATCAATTTTGTTGGTTTTACACAGTAATTTTACTTTGAAATAATTCTGCAAATGTGTAACACTATCATGTATTAGGCATAGCGTTTAAAAAAACAGGCATTTTCAAATTTGAGTTTATTTTCTCTTCTTAGATGCCTCAGATTCCTTAAATACAGGCATGGGACCAGTTATCCAGAATGCTTGGCACCTGGGGTTTTCTGGATGAGGAGTCTTTCCATAATTTGTATCTCTGTACCTTAAGTCTACTAAAAAATAACGTAAACATTAATTAAATTCAATAGGCTTGTTTTGACACCAATAAACCTAATGTGTATTATGTGGATAATCTTAGTTATTGTAAAACATAAATAAATAATCGGGGTCATAATACCGTAGTAGATTATGGATAGTAAAGACATATGGATATTGCTTGCAAAAATTTTTTTATGTTGCTTTGTTTAAAGTCAGCTTGTGTACATCTTGACATTTTCAGTTAAAAGAGGAAAATCCATTAAAAAGCCCATCTAAATTGAGGTATGTGATTTCTGAGCTATCAGAAATTTTACATTTGGCAGGAAAAACATAACATTGTCTAGTCTAAAATGTAAAGATTAAGTACAGCAAGCACAGCACACATCAATCAATTTTTCTTATGCAGCAGGATCGTGTATCATTCAATTTACTGTCTTCTCACTTGACATTTTCTTTGTCCTCTTGGGGACAGTAAGCATCATTCCAGTTTTCAGCTAGAAAATATATTTGAATAAAGTCTGCCTTTTCACATAATTAGAATATTGTCTGGTCATTTTGTATAATGGTTGTATTTTAGAAAAAATGCCTATACATATATTTTTGCAGCTGAGATAAATGTAAATGCTTGAAATGCATGGGTGTACGCGGCAAGGCCAGACAAGTTCCTTTAGAAAAAAAAAATCACATTTCCTACGTATAACGCAGAATATTAATGCAAATTGTTAGCAGATTGCACATCCTTGTTCTACCTATAATTATAAAATACATGTTAAAATACAATTTTTGTATAATCATGAGCAACTAGCGCAATGATATGTCAAAATGCCTGCATGTAATGGCACACTGCATACTTTTTACTTTATTACTAATAGTGGAAAACAAAATGGTGCTGTCCGTTATTATTTCTACTAAATTTAAAAGGCAATAACATTTTTTACAGTGCTTTACACAAGAGTTCATAGTATGTCAGAGCTAAGGTCTAGCTACCTCTTGATTACAGTGTAGAAGAACAATGTTTAACTGATATATACAGAGATGGAAGGAGATTCCAGGCATTGATGCAGACAATAAACAATCACTAAGGGGCAGATTTACTAAGGGTGAAATTTCAAAGTGCTAAAACTTTAAATTCGACCATCGAATTCAAAAACTTCGACTATCGAAGGGTTTCTTTTTTTTTTAAACTTTTTCGATCAAAGTAAAATTGTTTGATCGATCATAGAAATCGATCGAATCGATCGATTCAAATTATTTAATCGATCGATCGAATGATTTTAAAATAAAAATTTGAATTCTTAAAAATTAGCCAAATTTTGACTATAGGTTCTAGGAGGTCCCCATAGGCTACCATAGCAATTCGTCAGATTTAAGGTGGTAAATGGTCAAATTTGAAGCTTTTTAAAGGGACAGTACTTCGAAATTCGATTTTTTACAATTTGAATTGAATTTTGAACTGTTTGATAGTCGAAGTAGTCCAAATTTATTTCAAAATTTTAATTTTAAACATTTGAATTTTATTCAAAAATTCACTTCGACCTTTAGTAAATGCATCAAAACGCAAAAGATGGTGATTAGAAAGAGGAAAGGTCCAGACATTGGGGGAAATTCACTAAAGCGCGAAGCGTCTAATGCTAGCGCTAATTCGCCATCGACATCAATTCATAACTTCGCAGATTTACTAACTCCGACTCTGGCGAATTTTCGCTAGCGAAGTAGATAGACTAGCGCAACTTTGCACCCTTACGCCAGGAGAAGTTGCGCACTGATGAAGGATCGTAATTACGCAAATTCACTAAGATGACCATTTTCCTGAATGTTACCACTTATGCTAGATGTTACTTCGCCAGGTCAGACCTGGCGAAGTTCAATACAATAGATAGGAGCTTGAAAAAACGCTTTCTAGGGTGATAGTCTGAAAAAGAGCGAAATTCTTTTTGGGGTTTACCCTCCTTCCCCCCACATTTCCTAACATATGGCAACATAACTATATTGGGGCACATGTAGGGCAATAGGACAACTTTATTTTTTTTGTTAAAGGTTTCCTGAGCTTGTGTAGTGGAATGTAGTGGCTATAGCATATACTTCTATTATACTTTTTATGCAAACTAGGCATCGCTAGCGTAAATGCACTTTGCCTGGTTAATTAACACTAGCCCAACTACGCTACTGTTCGCCGACCTTAGCATAACTTTGGACTTTGGACCTTAGCATAACTTCGCCTGACGAAGTGCGGCAAATGTTAGGGAAGGCAACACTAGTGAATTTTCGCCGCTTAGTGAATTTCCCCCATTGTCCTTCAGAGTGTGTTGAATGAGCCCACTGAGAGAGTCCAAAGGGACTGCAAATGCTCAACTGTTTGTTAATAGGGATATTAAAGTCATCTAAAATGAGAGGTCACATCTGAGGATAAAAAGTACGAGAGCCAAGTTGCAATGTTATACAGGAATGGAGTTATAACTGCTACTGTAAATTACACTATATTTCAGCCACACAAGGATAAAATAGAATACAGATGTATTGTGTGAACTTTAAGTGTATTACAAAAAAGACGTGAAAGGTATAGTTAAGGGGCATTAAGAGGCCCATCCCTTCTCCTTACCTATCACCTGAGTATGGATGAGTGAGAGACCACCATAGTGTTAGCACTGCAGGGGATGCAGTATCTGTGGATGTTAGAACTAGCAAGACCTAGCCAGCTGAGAGCATGAGAAAGAAATAGATCATGCAGTGTTGCAAACAGAGCAAACATTTTAGAGAGCACAGCTGAATAGAAGTACAAGGGAGAGAAAGTTGTATTACTTCCTGCATTTAAGCATATCTGTGAGAAGGCAGTGCCAAGAGTGTAGGTTTATGTCAAGTGAAGACAGGAATGCAACACATCTCCACTGAGCAGCAGACAGTAGAAAATGGAAGGGTAGTTTTTTAATTGCTAGCCTTGTGGTAAGGAGCTGCTAAGAGTGAAATGCATTGTGTGTATGTGACAGGGGTTGTTTGTTTAGTGGAACTGAATAGGAGGTAAGGTGTTATCCATAATTCAGTATTACAAGTGTGTAAGTAATTACTGAGGTAATCATAAGTGACAAAAGGATGTACTATTGTACAGATATTCCAGGTGGAGCATGGATCAGATGGTGAAATTCTTCCAAATAGGCTGTAGTTTCAAAGGGTGCCAGACAATCATTTATTCCAGAGCAAATCATTTTTTCTTTTGATTTTCAGGACTAGAAAGTCTTTGAAATGAGTTCAATTTAAATGATCGTCAAAATAGGAGAAGCAGCAGTGAAAGGGAGTAAATTCAATGCTGAGCATACAGTACCTTAAGAGAAATGAGAGAAACTGCAGTTTCCTATCAGGAACTTCATTTCAAAAGCACAGGAACCACAGAATGGTGCACCAAGCCCTGCTTTTAGCACCTACGTATGTATACAGTACTACTTGTGTTTGGCAGAGCTGTCTATATTAGGGGAGGGCTGGTGAGATACTTAGGCTGCCCCTGTTTGGACTTTTTGCTCTATTTAGTGATTCAACATGTTTATAACAGGCATTACACTACCTGTCGCTCCAACATTGGCACAACATTTTCACCCATTTATGCATGTTCTACATCAGTGTGGGCATTTTAAAGAATGTTCTTGTCATACTTTTTTGGCCTATCTGGCACACAGATCGTTAAAGGCTCCAGCTACAGCATGAGCATGGTTACACTGTGACTTTACTCATCAAGGCAGGGCCTTCGCAATGTGGAAGCTATCCTTTTAATTTGGTTGAACTACAACTCACAGGCAATGTACATACATAGAAACTTGGGCACCAGGAGGTTCTTGGTGAAACAGAAAAAGTTCAAGATAATGACTGTAGTAATTCCCTTGTTGCTATGTACATACTCCTAAGTGCTTACTTAAAACACCACACAATTGGAATTCCCTGCTCAGTTCAAGTCCAGAGCTCTTTTGCATATGCAAATCACCTTAATGGATGTTTTTTTTACATCCACCTAACCTTTATTCAGTGTCCACATGTAGAAAGAAAAGAAAAAACTCATAACAATCACTTTGGTGTGTTTAGCTATAGATAACTATTCAGATGCCTGCTAGTGTTTACCCATCACAAGGTATCTACAGTACATAAAGACTTCATCCATATTTAAACCCTTTCAAACACATGCATTAGGAACATTTTCTTAAAGAAAAAACACTCCGGAATCAAATTATTGATAACCTTTTCTTGTCCCTTAAGAATTGTCTGACCCATGATTGTATTGATAGGGAGTATATGTGTTTACATAACAATAAGAGAAGTTAACCCTATATATACAGTACATGCAAATGCTGTACCATGCAGTAAGCTTTGATTGGTATAGTGCAGTTAGAATAATGAAAGCAAAATTTAATTGGTTGCTAAGGTATACTAAATTGGTTCATAGTTCCCCCTATCCTAATAAGTGAGCATTTGATCATCAGGCACACAATAAACTATCATATGCTTTACTGTTTTAGAGGGAAAAAATACAAGAAATAATTGTATATGTGCTGTTTGAAAAATGTGCTGGTTGAAAAATGTTTAAGGGGCAGATTTACTAAATTCACATGAAGGATTCGAAGTTCGATCGAATTTTCTAATGTTTTTGAAGACCACTTCAAACAGTGAATTTTGAAAATTCGATCGATAATAATTTGAATAATTCGAATAATTAAAATAAAAATCTATTTGAATATTCGACAATTCGACTGTCAAATTACTTCTTTAAATTTTTTTTTTCGTCTGCCTAGTTTGCCAGATCAAAGTTACTGAATTGGCTTTCATTATTTTTGATCGAATTAAAAAAATTAGATTGAATGGTTAAAATCGTTCAAATTGTTCGATTCAAACTATTTTATCGATCGGTCGAATATTTTCTATTCGATCGTTTGACCAATCGAATTGTGTTAAAATCCTTTGAATTTGATATTTGAATTTGAAGGATTTTATTTCCTACACTATTCCCAGGTATTCACATGGTCGAATTCAAGGGTATTTTAAATGGGAGGGGGATCTGGTGTGTATATTGAGCAGAGGAGAAAGTTAACAAAGA
This sequence comes from Xenopus borealis, assembly GCA_024363595.1. Classification (NCBI taxonomy): domain Eukaryota; kingdom Metazoa; phylum Chordata; class Amphibia; order Anura; family Pipidae; genus Xenopus; species Xenopus borealis. The sequence goes on from CM044442.1 coordinate 72,447,569, forward strand.
GACAGTGGGTGAAGCATTTTATAGTTTTTTTTCAGCACTCAAAGTGTTCTCTGTAAGACTATACTGAGATAATTGTATGTCACCCTGTTTTCTACTCTTGCCACTAGTACAGAGTACACAATTAATAATATGCAATACAAACAATGACTAATATTTGTTATGTAAATCAGAAATAAATTAAAAACAATATTACAATACCATATTTAGACTATTTCCTTTGAGCCACACTGATTGAGTGATATTGTCAACACTGGAAATCAATGTGACACAGCTAAGATGATATGTATGTGCATTTTCCTTGTACCAAGACATAGGGGCAGATTCACTAAGATCCGCAAATTCGCCAGCGTAGGCTTCACTAGCGTTCGCCGCACTTCGCCAGGCGAATTTTCGCCAGCGCTATGCAAATCCACTAAAGTGCGAATTTACGCTCAGGTCGGCGAATGGTAGCGTAGTTGCGCTAGTGTTACTTCACTAGGCAGATGGCCTGGCATAAGGGTGCGAAGTTGCGCAAGGCTATCTACTTCGCTAGAGTCTGTGTTAGTGAATTTGCGAAGTTGCGAAATGATGTCACGCTGGCGAATTAGTGCTTTAGTGAATTTTCCCCATAGTATTTGGTGGCTTTTATATTTATCAGAGTGACTTCTGAGCATTTCTGTTCTAAACTACCAGTGTAGGCAATGCTGGTCCTAAAAATGCTTCAGTGCATAATTTTTAAGATGTACTTGCCTGAGAACAGATAAAATACTCAGGGCCTGAGTTATTTTAAGTAGCCTGTCTCTGTTCCAGACGTGATACCCTTAAACTCTTGCTTCTGAGAACCACTACTGCATTAGATATTGTGAGATGACATTTTTCCAAAGAACAGATTAACATTCTCACAAGAGACCATCCTGTTTCCCATCAATCAGTGCATTTAGTGCAAGAAATTAATTCTGGCAGACTCTTAATTTACTTTATGAGTTGGATTTATTGAAGGCCAAATTAGCAACATTCCATCACATTTCTTTTTCTTTTTTTTTGTCGCTTTATGAAATCATCCAATAAACCACACTTCTCTAAGGCAAGGTTTGACTATATTTAGACACAATACATTGGTGATAGATTGGAACTGAAAAGATGCCAGAGGGCTGGCTGAATAGTTAAAATGTGTGTGTAGATAAAACTCAGCAAGTGTGCTTTTTTGTATTTCAATTGTTATTTTACCTGTCATTTAAAAAATATTTTGTGCTGCTTGTATTAGGCAATTTTTTACAACCCCTTTTTTTTTTACTGTGTATGAATATTGAGTATATATATATATATATATATATATATATATATATATATATATATATATATATATATCCTGACAATGGTTCAAGGAGAACCAAAACACATTGATGTGGGGGAGTTTGTAAAACTTTAATAATTTTTTATTTTTTTTTAAATGTCTTACTTGTATTAAGGGGGTCCTGACTTACAGTTTAGTTTTTGGGTGGTGACTAAATATCAGCCTTAATCCACTAGTGGGTGCTGTGGTACCTTTATATAAATGAATGCTAATGAGAAAATGTTAACGCTGACTCTGACATTTCAATTAGTCAGTATAAGTGGTGCCTCGGGCATTTTCTTTTGTTACACATTTGAAAACATGACAGGCTGGAGAACTGTTTGCGAAGACTGAAATTAAACTTTGAATGTGCAGATCAGTAAATAAGACCTGGAAATTTTGAATACTTGCTGCGTTATTCTTTTTGACCTTAACACTATGTAAATAGCATTTAGGATGTGTACAATTGCTGTGTAAAGACAAGCTGTCAACTTGCACATCTGTGTATTGTTGTTTGCTAAGGAACTTTTGCTTCCTACTCCAACAAAGCATTTTATACCTAAAATGAACAATGATTTTCATTGCTGGAACTCTTTATTTGTTGCTTTTTAACTGTAATTTTTATTTATTTACAATGTGATGATCATCCAAAATAATAATATAAAGATTCATAAATGAGTAAATAATGCTATATAGTATATTCAGTTTATCAGATCTGTAATTTACTCACTTCTAGTTATGAAAAATATTATAAGATGTAAGGGTGATCCAGCTACATTAAGGAGTCCATAAAACACTGCTAAATTGGTTCCTCCAGATGGCACCCACAGCTTATTGGCTTGTGTTTCTGGCACATCTGTGGGTCTACCTGACCGATATTTGTCCAAAAATTCAGATATTCAGATGTTCAGATAATGGCCGGGTTTGAAAAGCCCACAAAAAAGAGGACCATGCCATAAATTGTGATGCATTGATCACTGGTAAGTATTTTATATGCTTATTAACCTGGATAGTCTTCAGATGAAAACAAGGTTGATTATTAATCAGTACTATTACATGTGGTATCTACAATTATCATGTTTTTTAAAGGAATTAAGTAGCACCCCTATTAATGTGATGCATGATCCTTCACAAGTATTGACTTTAGGATTCTGAATTAACTGCTGCATTGGATTCCTGGCATAGATATCCAGGTTGTGGGGAATTAATGTGTATATGGTCACCATTCAGACTGTGCCTTCTGCATAATCTGTTAGGATTTTTTGTCTGCACAAGCACATGCACAGCTTGTACAGAAGACATTCCCTTTCCATTATATTCTGTAGAGCAGGGGTGTCCAACCTTTTGGCTTCCCTGGGCCACATTTGAAAAAGAAAAATTGTCTGGGGCCACACATGAAATACACAAACACTTTTGATTTGTAAAAGTAAAGAAAATGCACAGAAAAGAACTACAATACCAGTTGGATAACCAGATAGAGCTATACACTGGAATATGGGACACCTGGATATTAAATAGACTTTTTAAAATATTATTATTATTACTAACTGGGCAATGGGCAGAGTCCCCCCTTCTGCCTACTCCTATACTCTTTGCAAAATGACATTTCCTCAAGAACCAAGCATTTCAAGCTGGGCCACATTCATATCCATCCTGGGCCGCATGTGGCCCTCGGGACGAATGTTGGACACCCCTGCTGTAGAGCAAAAAGAACACTCTAGTTGAAAAATAGTAAAAAAAATGTGGAGGGACTTTTTTGAAAACAACTGCCTGCCCTATACTGTGTCCTTGCATGCATGATTTAACACATTTGGTCCCATTTGTTGGATTTAAGGCTGCATTTGTTCTGTAACCCGATGTGAATGCATAATTAACTAAATGGGACATCATTTATTGGATATTATTTCCTATAGTTCATCAAGTGACATTTATTTCTTCATCTCATTTTGTATTCTAACACAATGCCTCAAATGTGTACACATGGAGGAGTATTATATCCAAAAAAAAGTTTTGTTTCAATCTTGGTTATGCATGCCTGTTTATTTATTTATTTTTTTATTTCTGTAATCATCTATATAATACATTGTGAAATAATAATTGGTGGAGAATCAGTTATGTTACCATCAAGTCAGGTGAAAAGTTTTCATATATGATCTCTTCTGATAGAGAAGCAGTAACTATGCATTACTGATTTTTAGCCACTCTGGATGCCAGTGTTCTTTAGTTATTTTATTTATATATTTTTATTTGCTTTTTTTTGTTGTTAAAATATTTAAGTTTTTTGTAGACATTTAGGCTTCTATCCCATCAGTATTTTGTTTCTCACATAAATAACTTGAGTTGATCAATTAGAATTCAAAATGCAGAATAATAAAGGAAAATTGGTATCAAATTTACACATTTATCTATGCAGATGCGCATTTATCAATGTCAGATCAACAAAATGTGCGTTGAGTGCTTTTAGCAGACACTATTGTGCTCTGTGGGGTGTTAGAACTCAGTAACAGCACTGCTCCATTACCTTTCTTAATTAATAATTAAATCAAATTGAAAGAAGGAATTGAGGATATTTTTTTTCATGTTATCTATACTAGGTGAAAATAGGCATATTATTGCATTTTTTATGTGTGGGGAGTGTAGGGTCTGATTGTAATAAGTACAATACATTAGAAGAATCAAACTGGTAGAAGTACAAATATGCTGCAGCTGAAACCCACAGGTACGCTATGGTGAAAAAACATCACTGGAAAAAAACAAAACAATAGGGTATATCACAGCTAAACAAAACAATGAGTAGACAAATCAGCAGTAAAATAAACCCATGGTGGAATTAGTCCAAGAGAGACAAAGTTTAGGTTTGTGCTTTAGTGTACTGGGCATGGAGCAAGCCCTTCAAAAAGAGCCATCAATGAACCATTTCAAGGCTGGAATTATAGGGATATTAGCCAGAGAAAAAGAGAAATGATGTAGCTGATTTAGCTATCGTGCCCAATAAAGCTCCTTGTATGCATTCTGTGTGTCATAAGACCCCCCTCCCCAACAGTATGAAAACTTCATGGAAACCCTAAACTTTCAGAATCCAAAATGGCTTAATTTGTTTTAATATTACCAAAATTTTGAACTTTGCATTTTACACCATTATATGACACACATAGCCTATCGTACCATAAAATCCTAAATACAAGTTACTGTATATAAATGCCAGGGATCAGTTAAAAAGTTTAATGCCCAATTTGCCCCAAATCCCCCAAAATGTTTTTGTGTCAGTGTAAAGGTAATTATGTGTGTAAGGGTAAAACCTGTGTTTTTGAGTGTAAATGACAATTATTTGGCAAGGTTGGCAGTTTGGAGAGGTAGGTCAACTGTAAGGTTGCTGTAATATACCATAAAAAGTCTATTTGGGTGTCTGTGTACTTGAAATGGCAAGACCAGTTTTGAATACTTGAATAGGATTGTGAATGAAAGCTGTAGGTGCTGTCTGCTGCCTAGGGGACTTGGAAGTGCTAAGAAATAAAACTTAATTTTCTTAGAGCCTTTTATCCACAGAATGAAGAATGCTCTGCTCTTTTGGAGGCATATCATTTTTATCAAAGTGTCAGAGCTTTTCTTTTACAATGTGACCTGTATTTGGTATGAGAAAAAATGTGTCTGGTATTGTATTCTACTATACTACCATGTTGAGGTTGGACACATAAGGCCAACGTAGGTGCTACCAGAACCAGAGATATTATGAGAGACAGAATAGTAATTAGAAATGGTTGCTATATAAGATAACCCTTTTTATATGAAGTGTATATATATATATATATATATATATATATATATATATATATATATATATA
>CM044442.1:72473712-72513051 GCA_024363595.1 Xenopus borealis
ACTATTGAGTGCTGTTCTTAGATCTACCAGGCAGCTGTTATCTTGTGTTAAGGAGCTGGTTACCTTCCCATTGTTCTTTTGTTAGGCTGCATCCCCCCATAGAGGAGGTAATAGGGACCTCTTGTTGATAGAGAGAGAATTGAAGTGGATTTTCAAGTTGGACATGTTGGCCCCTAAGGGGTTAAATGAGACACGTCCGATGTCTCCTCTTTATTAACAGTACTGGGCTCAGTTGGCACTATTGATATATCTATGTAAGAGATGCTTGGACATAATGTATCTTTCTTTTCCAGGTCTACTGAGGATTTTTTTTTTCACAATGTGGAAGCCAACACTAGGGGGCAGATTTACTAAATTCACATGAATGATTCACAATTTCGATCAAATTTACAAAAAGATTCGAATATTTTTGAAAGCCACTTCGACCATTGAATTTTGAAAATTTGATCAATTCGAATAATTTGAATAGAACTATATTCGAATATTCGGCAGTCAAAGTACTTGCTCTTTAAATTTTAATTCGACTGCCTAGTTCACCAGATTAAACCTACCGAATCGCTATTAAACCCTATGGGAAGCTCCCATAGAGTTTTTTTAAGTTTTTTAGATCGAATAAAAAAAAATTTGATCGAATGGTTAAAATCCTTCCTTTTTTATTCGATCATTCGTATCGCGATAAAAACCTTCAAATTCGATATTCAAATTTGAAGGTTTTAAATTTGACCACAATTCAAGGTTGAATGCGTGTGACTGGGAGAGAGGGGACGATAGTGGCTGGTTAATCGCTGTGTGGTAGGAAGCACTCGCATTTGGGTCCCAGTTGTTCTGAACACCACGTCCTGCTTGAAGGCGTCCAGCTCACATGGCAATGGGGGCAGAGACTTTGGTACGTGCACACGGGCAGTTGAATAACACTAGTAAAGTAAAAAGACTGTGAATGGGGCAATACTGGCAGTGCTGTACTGGACTGTGTTTTCTTGATATCAGGCTACAAAAGAGAGGATATACCCATACTCATTCCGATTAGGGTAAGTGTTTTTAATTCCTGTTCCCAACTGTAGTCGGGAGCAAGGCCATAAGGAAATATTGCAAATATTATTTTAGTGTCACATGAACATGATAGAGTTAGGGCAGAACTACATGGACCATTGAGGTCTGTTTTTGGCTGATGTGTCGCCGGGCACGAAAACGGATGCGACAAGTCGGATGTGACAGGAACAAGATAAGGTAATAGGCAGTTGGATGGTGTCACAGGGTTGATGCAAGCTGCATCTTCATCCGACAGTCGTGTTGCATCTCATAAACCCAGCAACAACATCCGACTTTTCTAAAACTTACCTTGTTTTCCGTGAGACTCGTTGCATCCGCTCTCACTCTCAGCGTCGCATCCTCTGAAAACGGACCTCAATCATCCGTGTAGTCCTGCCGTTATGCACTAATAACACAAATGAATCCACTATGTTAGTACTGTGTTAAATAACTTTATTGTATCGAATACACGCTTCCTACTTGATTCATCAAAGTAATTACCTACTAGTAACAGTGCAGAATGTTTTGAATATGTATGACACCCACTGATGTTAGTCTTGGTGGTTTGGCGCCATTTCTTCACCTACATATCTTTTTCACTGATGTGTAGTATTCACCTTGAGGACGGCACAAGTGTAGGTGCCAAAATGTCGAAAATAAACTATCTTTAATTTTTTCACTTATTAAGTTCTTGGAGTGCGTTTTTTTGAGTAAACTATGCATTAATATTTTGACCAGCACCCAGGCAAATGGTTTGGTTTTGAGTGCTAGCGCAAATTCGCCAGCGTGACGTCAAATCGTAATCGCGCCGTATGGAAATTAGGCTTCGCTAGCGAAATTGGGCTATGCCTAGCGAAGTAACACTAGCGTAAATACGTTACCGTTCGCCGACCAGAGCGTAAATTTGCACTTTAGTGAATTTGCGTAGCGCAGGCGAAAATTCACAAGGCAAAGTGCGGCGAACGCTCGAGAAGCCTGTGCTAGCGATTTTTAGGATCTTAGTGAATGTCCCACTTGGAGCGCAGAGACTTCCTGTGTGGTTTATAATCTGCTGCCTTCAATCTATGGAAAGACCGTAACGGTGTGCTGCTCCTCTGCTCACCGCTACATCGCCAGCTGTACACATGCCCAAGCACCATGTGACAGAGGAGAAGCTCGAGCTGTGGGATGTGTGACCCGGGGAGTCCGCGGCGCAGTCAGTAAAGGTAAATGGGGGGTCGGGGTAGAGAGAGACTTCCACCAGCTCCTCACAGAGCATCTTGCCTCTTTATTTATTGCCTAAAAGCCCCGCCCTTACAGGAGAGCCACAGCCAATCCCAGTGTGCTGCCCCGCCCCTCTTTGTTGTGCTGCCCAATGGCAGAGGGATAGAGCGTTGCTGGCCGGCGGGTGACAGAGGAGCAGCTACTGTCTGGCCTCCCCTAGCTGTGAAAGTACCTCCCGCTCTCTGACTCACTCAACTCCGCCTACAGGACGCCAAGGAAAAAAAATGATTGGTGGAAAATGGGCATGCGCACGTGAAGCGCGAATGATCAAGAGGTGGGGGCGGTGACAACTGTTCCTATCCTAGAAGCGAGACCCACTCACTCAGCGCATGTCCCCGACGTTGCTACGGCAACAGGGATGCTGAGCTGACAAAGTCAGGCAGCTCTTTTTCTAAAAGTAACATTGAGGCAGAGTTGCCTCTGAAATTCTGTAGGACAAACATTTTTTTGTGGAAAAAAAACACTGGTGTGATCTATACCATAAACAAACATTGCCCAAACTCTTTAGGAAGCAGTAGTATTTTTAAAACTACTGAGAAGCACTCTAGGTGTCCACCATGGTTGTCCACTTTTTTTTGGACTGGAACAAGTCTGTTTTTATAAACATATGTTCTAGCGCCCATTAATTTAACAGGCTTAATGTCTAGTGTATATATATAAATCCTTGACAGAAGCTCGAACACAGAGGACTTATAAAGAAAAATAAAGTTTTTTATTGCTCGGCAGAACGTAAGATTATACTATGGGGGAAATTTATCAAAGAGTGAAGTTCCGCCTCAAGAGTGAAATTCTGCCATTCATTTCTATGGGATTTTGAATGGCGTATTTATCAATGGGTGAAGTGAAAGTACACCTTTTAAAATCCCATAGAAATGAATGGAGTGGCAGAATTTCACTCTAGTGGCGGAACTTCACTCTTAACTTCACTCTTTGATAAATATACTCGAATAATTATAGCCATGGAAAGGTCTTTCTCTCCTGCCTTTCCAGCTCTGCCCGTATCGCCTCTACGGGTATATATGCTCTAGTATGTGTGAACGGTATTTGATTTCTAATGATATGCACATCTTGCTTCGATGAAAACTCTCATGGCAAGTGTACTGCAATACACAATGTTGATCCCTCTAAGGGGCAAATTCACTAAGATCTGAAAATTCGCTAGCGTTAGCTTCGCTAGCGTTCACCGCACTTCGCCAAGTGAATTTTCGCCAGCACTACGCAAATTCACTAAAATGTGAAGTTGCCCTCAGGGAGGCAAACGGTAGTGAAGTTGTGCTACAGTTACTTTGTCAGGGAAAGCAAAGTTACGCTAGCAATGCCTAATTTCCATACAGTGTGAAGTTAACGTAGTATAGACATACAGTTTATGCTACAGCCACTACATTACACTACCCAAGCCCAGGAAACCTTTAATAACTCAAATAAGGGTGTTCTATTGCCTACACATGTGCCACCTATATAGTTGGGTTGTCATATGTTAGAAAATGTAGGGGGAAGGAGGTTACCCTAAAAAAAATTACAATCTTTTTCAGCCTATCACCTTTAAAAAAGTAAAACATGCCAGAGTTTTTTTGGGACCTAGAAAAAAATGTAAACTTTTTTTTCAACCTCCTATCTATTGTATTGAACAAGGCGAAGTAATGTCTAATGTAAGTGATAATGTTCAGGAAAATGGTCATCTTAGTGAATGTGCGAATTTACGATCCTTCGTCAGTGCGCAACTTCACCTGGCGTAAGGGTGCGAAGTTGCGCAAGTCTATCTACTTCGCTAGCGTAAATTCGCCAGAGCTGGTGTTAGCGAATTTCTGAAGTTACGAATTGACATCACGATGGCGAATTAGTGCCAGCGTTAGACGCTTCGCACAATAATGAATTTGCCCCTAAGTCTTTTTGATCTTATTCCATTCTAACTCCCTGGCTATACAAAGAGAGATCCATGACAGTGGAGTCCTTACCACTGATTAGACTATTATGTCTCAAACAGCCGATTGATACATATGTTGCAACATTGTTCACACTATAATCCTTGAGGGAGACTCTAACTATGTATTACTTTATTTCAGGTTCCATTTCCCGTATTTATTTGTTTTGTTTTGCACATTTGTTGATTTCACTTGATGTGTTCCATACTTGTATTTGTTGTATACACATTGTATTGTATATCCTTATGCTAATGACACTCAATGATGTCATTGGTTCTCCCTTCCCGCCACTAGGGTTTAAAAATGTGTTGTTTTTCACTTTCATAAAGGCTAGTGTTGTAGCCGAAACGTTAGGGTTTTTTTTATTTCCTTTATAAGTCCTGTGAGTGCGAGCTTCTATCAAGGATATACACAATTTGCTTAGCTTTGCACCCAGGCACCATTCAACTTTAGACATGTTGTGCCGGCATTTTTGGGTTCTATATATATATATATATATATATATATATATATATATATATATATATATAATTCATATGTGTCAAATCCTTTATATGACACTGTACTTCTGAAGCATAGGAAAAAGTGAAATAAAAAAAAAGTCAATCAAAGTAACCTACATAATTAAGCACTAAGCACATGCCTAATCTATGTAATTGACAATGGATTATTTGTTGTGATTAGTTAAGCTGGCTGCTTCCTGCTTTGATCAGTTTAGGATGCATATTTTGTGAGCATGTCTCAAATTTTGCTAAGGCTTGCTGAGTCGTGAAGGTGACAAAGGTGGATGGTGGCTGCACATACTTACAATGAAGGAAGCAATGCAGATGAGCACAAGGGAAGATTTGTAAACCTTTTGCTTCAGTACATAATTAAACACCTACTTGATGGATGGCCCACTGCTTTAAAATAAGTATTTGTTGTGCATGTCACAGAGAGCTATTTAAAATAAGACAAACAGATTTTGAAACATGTACTGGGTATACAACAAGCTGAAATACCTGCCATATACTAACATAAAAAATACTTTTAGCATTCACTTTGAACTCAAATTCCCTTTAGAGCTATTTTTCTTGTTAAGCTCATATGCCACAAGCGCAAAAACACAGACAGTACTAATATTGGAGAGACTAGACAATTTACAAAATAAAACTGGTGTAATGTGATAATTATTTTTTTATTGCACTCAACTTATCTGTAATTACCAGTTCCTATTGTAAAATACCTGCCATCTGAACACAGGGATTTCATAAATAACAGCTGCTAAATGTCATCTCATGCTGTCCTCGACATTAATAATTAAATGTTTTAATCAGTTATTTGTCTCTGTGTTGTTTGGTAACTATGTGTGAACAGTTAACCTATCCCAGCATCATATTCAAACTCACACATTTTTTCCTAATGAAAGGTGCTGTCTTTTTAGTAACATTACAGTGAAACTGTAGCAGGCATATAGCTTTAATTATTTTGAGATACAAGGAAATAGTGTTAAGAAAACTTGTTATTCAGAAATTACAGACTTTCCTAACAAAATCCACCAAACAATTAGCTTTCATATTTAATGAATATACAAGTAGTTTATATTGTGTGGCCTCTCTATTTTACTTGCATAATAGGGAGAAAACGGATAGATGTAAGCAAATGCTGTGGACCTATACATGATAATGGGGAATACAGTAATACCTGTATTTTTATGGAAAAAATCATGAAATTATGAAATCAAAACATATTTGGGGGGTTATTTATTTAAGTCCAGTCTGGATTTTTGGGGCAAAACTCAAATTTTTTATTTTTTTTTTAATTGAAATTTTCAGTTTCCCAATGCTGCATAAAGTCTGAAACCAAAAATCCACCATCTCAGATCTGCCAAGGTTGTATATAAGTCAGTGGGAGAGGTTTTTTATTTTATTTATATAATAAATAAGTATTTATATAATAACTATTTATATAATAAATATAATAAATAAGGTCACATTGTGGATTCTAGTTGTTATTGATACATAACCCCCTTAATGTTGCTTTCATTACTTCAGTCAACTTTATCATGTGTTTTTCCTGGGGTGACTGTACCCTTCACTTGTGACATATGAAACCCTATGCTGTGTTGTTTAGACCCTTGTGCATGCCAACCGTAGAACTTTGAGAGGCTTAGAGGGTCCTATTTTACAGTATGTTATAAGTGTTAAGCCAGTGATATGTGACAAGCCTATTCTTTCTTGATATTTTTCCCTAAAACAGGAAAATTATTATATATGTAAATATTTTGACAATAAATGTTACACACAGGAATGTTATGAGATCTTTAGAGGAACAGCATATTAACAGCACATTTATGATTAGTAAATTTGCATTATGTTTTTTATTTCCAATCAAGTATGTAGTACATTTACCAAGTGGAAGGAATTGCACACTGCCTTGCATGTATGTATGTATGTATACAGTAAATGTATTTGTAAAGGTCTGTTAAGGAGCTGCAGCACTGTACAGTGCATACAACTACAATAGTATATATAAAATTACACATGGGGAGAAAAATCACATAATAAATATATACAGAATCATAGGACAAATTGCTTAAGTGCTATGCGGTAAAGTTGGAAAGAGGTCCCTGCCCCATAGAGCTAACAGTCTAAGTGGATGTGAGGCTAAAATAAAGGTACAAATTGGAGATGAAAAAGTGCACATGGTAAGGCACAGTCAGTAGACACAGGTCTAGGCTAACATTCGAGTGCTCCAAAAGGTAGGCTCTTAGTTTTATCTTGAAGGGATTGAGAGAGGATTCCTTACAAAGGAATTCAGAGATGGAATTCCAGAGGTAAGGAGCAGCAAGATAGAAGGGTTTGAGATGACAGGTGGCAGTGGATGTGGATGGTGTGAAGAGAAGGTGGCTCTGAGAGGAGCGAAGATGATGACCAGGCACATATAGAAGAAGAAACAAGAGAAGAAATGTAGTGAGAGGCAGAGGAGTGAAGGGCTTTGAATGTTAGTAGAAGGATTTTACATGCTATTCTTTGCTTAACAGGCAACCACGCAAAAAATTTTAGTTGGGGTAGAGCAGATTCCCTTTTAGGAGAGAGCAGAAGGATCGAGGTAGAAGAATTTAAGATTGATTGTAGGGGAGAGAGAGATAGAGTCAGGATTCTCTTATCATTGTCACCAGTCTCATTTTGAAGACCTGTGACTGCCTTCTGAAGGGCAGGATGGAGAAGGCATGTGAGCTTCCATATTACCACCCCATAACTTCATTCAGACAGGCAAGTTAAGGAGTAATAACAGACTCAGGTCACAATGGGTACCTGTACTTTTGGCCCTACCCTATGGCAGACTAAGGGCAGTGCATCAGCATAGAGTCCTGCGCGGGTCCATTTTTTGGGACCCGAACCCGACCCGTACCCGCAACCCGCAACCCGGACCCATACCAGCGACCTGCATTCTTACCCGCTTGGACCCGCGACCTGAACCGTACCCGCAACCCGGAACCTGCGACCCGGACCCGCGACCCGCTGACCATCAAGAATCAGGAAGTGCTGTCATCATAAACAGGAAGTGACATCATCGGAAGTAGCCGGGATCAGAAAAAAAAGGAGTAAAACAGGAAGTGCTGTCATTGTAAACCGGATGTGACATCATCAGTAGTAGAAATGCTCAGAAAAAGGAGTAAAGATCCCTATAGCGAGGATCCGCGACCGACCCTCAACCTGCCAACCTGCAGAACCACCGGCCCGCTTCTATACCCGCACCCAGAAATTCTACGAGCAACCCGCAGGGTACCGCGGGATTTTGCGGGTAACCCGCGGGTACCCGACCCGCTGCAGGACTCGACATCAGCACAGATGCAGAGTGTAGCTGAATCATGTACAAGTGCTCTCTGCATGAACTTCTGTGCCCCCCCTGTGCTCTGTCTTGAACTTCTGTCCAGAGTTATAGTTAGGAACTCCCATAGAATAATTGGTATCTGAGTTGTATATTCTAGGGATGCACCAAATCATGGATTCGGTTCAGGATTCAGCCTTTTTCAGCAGGATTCAGATTCAGCCGAATCCTTCTGTCTTTCTGCACCAAATCCAAATACAAATTTGCATATGTCAATTAGGTGCAGGGAGGGAAATCACGTGACTTTTCATCACAAAACAAGTGGGAAAAAAAAACTTCTTCACTAGTGATGGGTGAAAAATTATCAAAACGGCGCTCGTATCGGTTTTGACGCGTTGCATTGTTTTCGTCACACAATGCGTTGTTTTCGACATGCATCTAGTTTTTGGCGAATTTTTGTGGGTGTTTCGCAAATTTATTCACATGCATCAAATCGCGGGAATTCCCAGCGAATTCGCGGCTGGCGAATAAATTTGCCCATCCCTATTCTTCACTTTTTCCTTTGCATATGTAAATTAGGATTTGTATTAGGTTCGGTATTTGGCTGAATCTTTCACAAAGGATTCAGGGATTAGCCCGAATCCCAAATAGTGAATTTGTCACATCCCTAATATATTAATATTAAGATTTCATGTGACATTATAACTCTCAACTACCTAAGGCTAAGAATTTCCAACAGATAAAATGATTTAGCAGTGTCCTGTGATAGATCTGAGCTCTGGTACATAGAAACATCAGTTTTGTAATGCCTCACCCTTAGCAAGCTGTAGTAAATGTCTGCATTGTTCTGAAATTATAGGGCATTGTTATTGTTAATATGAGGAAGGACAGATGAGTAACAGGAAATATAGATAAAGTTTAATCTAACAAATGTCCAGGGTTTAATTCAACAATATTATGTCTTTGTTGAGAGAGTGAATTGTGCCTACATTTAATTTTTCTTTTGTCCTGACTATAAACTATAAAACAACTCTGTTAAAACTCTAGCAAACACAACCATGACAAGGAGATATTGATTTGGTTGAAAAAATAATGCAAAGTCACAGAAAGTGTACTGAAGGTTTTAGAGTTGTATTACTGAACACAGACTTTATTAAAGGTCAGTGCTAACACTGATACATTAAATATATATATAGACAGATTTTTTTTGAACAGGAATAGACAGACAGATAGTCCAGGATTTGACTCCCACTCCAACACTAGCCCCGTATTGTGATTCGGGCAGTGAAACAAAATTTCAGTGCAACAAATCACTCTACCTTTGGTGTACCAAAAATAAGAATCTATACAGGTTTAGTTTTTAGAAGTCTTCCTTTTGCTCTTTGTGCCTTCATTCAGCCTTCTTCTCAGCACAAAACTCTGGGCTTGCTAGCAGATCACTTAATTCTAATCACCACCTATATTCAGTGGAATGAACATTCTGAAGACCACAGTACAGGAACAAAACCAAGGTGAAATATATGTCTGTTGAAACACTTTCCCTGTTACCACTCGCCAAATATGAAGTATGTGTGTGATGCCAGTATACATTGCAGTTAAGAAGAATTACACTCAATGGAATAATCAAATCATATTTTACTCAAAGGTTTGCATGACCCTGGGGAAGCTGGACTGAAGTATGGTCAGTTGTGACTTAATCATGGGCTCATAGACCCAGACACATTAAACTACAACTTAAACTGTGATCCCATCCAAGCTGATAATAGTGCACTTTCATCTCATCAGGGGATCTTTGTACTAGTGCACCAGCATACTATGTGATGTGCCTGTACTTGTGACACTTTGTAGGTGCAATTTTACTTTTTTTGGAATAAATTGTTGAATTGTATGACTATAGGCATATTGTTATTTATAATAATCAAAACTATTAGTCAGATCAGTCAGATCACTATAAGCCCAAAGTTTCAAGATAAAAACATTCAAACACAACATTGGCACCACTTCTTTGAAGTGGTGAGAGATTGGGTCATCTGATTGATTGATTGATTGATTGAGATGGGAGGAATGTGATTTTGAGGTAAGCAGATAACAGATTGAAAACCCCTAGGCTAATCACATGTCTAGATTAATGACATGTGGTAACAATATAACCATACAGAGGATATAATAGGAAGTACCATTGCACAGGGGGTTGCAGGTGTTTTTTGAACAAATAGTAGTTATTGATCCTTCATGGATAAGAAGGTAGACCATCAGAAGTTTAGATGCGTTTATCTATATTGTATCCAATGCATAATAAACAATGACAAAGGCGCAACTACAGTGGAAGCAGACCCTGTGACTGCAGGGGGGGGCAGGAAGTATAGGGGCCACATAAAATCCTAATTCATATACAATTTCAATAAATACTGGTAACATAAGTCAACTTCTAGACATTTTGGGAGCCAGCAAAATAATTTGCTGTGGAGGAATACCTAGTTATACAACTGAACAAAGCCACAAACAAACAAAGCTGATGACCTTTATGATACAGACAAACTCACAAGCCCCAAGTTTTACACAATTTTCCATATCCCCAGAAACAAACGGGCACTATGGATTGAAGTCACTTGCAATGATGCCCTAGATATAAAGGACAGTTCTAATATGTGCATAAAAATAATACCATTCTGTAGGAGCCACTGAATGTCATTTTTGGAATAACCATAGGAAAAATAATGCATCGCTGATACTGGTGCTGACTGACCAAGAAAAAAAATTTAAATTGTGAAATTCAATAGCCCACATAAACTTAGCGCTCATTATGAATCAAGATCTTAAGCTGCAGACTTAATAAAGATCACACTCCAAATCAATAATTAATTTATAGCTGAAGGCTGTTCTAGGACTTTTCCTGCATACTATATAAAAATCTAATTGGGCATATGTGCTTCTGTTTATACACAGCTAACCAGCAGACAAATATTGTCAACTCAGAGAAAAACATACTGAAATGGTTTATAAAAGTATAAATTATTAGTACATAGCATAAAAAATATGATCATCAATAAAAAAGTAGAATTTCAAGTTAAATTGGGAAAATGTGTATTTGCACTTGTTCACTAGAAAAAACAATTATACTGCTGTAAAAGTAATGTGAATTATTGTATAAAAAACTGTATTTTCAGAATTCAGGGCATTTGTCACTCAATCAATTTATAGCTCACCAATGGGTTCAGCTGATTACCCTAATAGTGACAATGAAAAAGATAAGGATGCTGAGTTGAGACAGTAGAAACAGGTGCATTGTACTTTTAATGAAATGAAAATATAACATTTGACTCTCTAATGAAATGTATGAAATGGAATGAAACCAAGAGAAACTATTGTTAAGAAGATTGTGTAAAAAATAGTATTATTATAAAAAAAAGCATCTGCCCTTTTTGTGTGCAAATGTAAGTATTTGTTGGGAGGGGTGCTTCTGTACTATGTTTGCCCTAAGGTGGCATTTGTGCACTTAGCTTTCCAGCATCGGGGGCCCAGGGAGGGCACAAGTTTCTAGTTCATTATCTGAAATGTCAGCTCTCAAATGATCAGGAGTGGCAGGAGCACCCCTGTATGTTGTTAAAACATGAAAAAAATATTTTTATGAGAAGGTGAGCAGGGACATCTGGGATGACAGTGGATATAATTTACTTAGACTTTGCTAAAGCATTTAATTGCCACACAGAAGGATAATGGTTAAATTAAGGAACGTTGGCCTGGAACATATAATTTGTACCTGGACAGAGAATTGGCTAAAATACAAAGAGTGACTGTAAATTGAACTAATTGGACCAGTTTTGTTTGTGGAGTACTGCAGGGCTCTGTACTTGGTCTTTTCAACGTGTGTATTAATGACCTGGAGGTGGGCATAGAAAGTACTGTTTCTAGTTTTACAGATGGTACTACATTGTGCAGAACTATAGGTTCCATACAGGATGCTGCCACTTTGCATTTTGAGTGATTTGAATGGAAAACTAGGCAAAAAAACGAGAAAATAAATTCAAGGTTGTGCACTAAATGGCAGCATGTTGGGAGTTAACTGAGTAGGATCTAGCGTTTTTTGTGAATAAAAAGTTGTTCAGTTCTGGACAGTGTCATTCTGTGACCACTAAAGCAAATAAATTCCTGTCTAGCATAAAAATGGCATAAACTCAAGGGATGAAAACATAATTATATCTCTTTATTGGTCCCTGGTAAGTCCTCACTTGGAGTATGCAGTGCGGTTTTGGCTCCAGTCCTTAATAGTGATATAAACAAGCTATAGATGGAAGACATGGGTATACTGTCAAGATTGGAGTTGTTTTCTCTAGAAAAAAGACGCTTACGAGGGGACATAATTACACTTTACAAGTACATTGGAGGGCATTAAAGCAGGGGACCTTTTTACCCATAAAGAAGATTACCACAGCAGAGGCCACCCCTTCAAACTAGAAATAATTTTTTATTTGAAGCAATGTACAGTAGTTGGTTTTTCACCGTGAGGACAGTGAGGTTGCGGAATGCACTGCCGGGTGATGTTGTGATGGCTGATTCTGTTAATGCCTTTAAGAGTGGCTTGGATGATTTCTTGGACAGACCTAATAGCAATGGCTATTGTGATGCTAAAATCTATAGTCAGTCTAGATATGGGTGAATATAGTGTATGGAGAGGTCAGTGTCAGTGTGTATATGTATGAATGCCTGGTTTCATTTGGAAGGGGTTGAACTTGATAGACTTTTTTCATCCCCATTTGACAATGTAACTATATAACTACTAACTATATGTAACTATATATAAAATGTATGTGCATGTGTGACAGTTAGGTTAGGCTTTCCACCTTAGCTGGTGTCAAAAACAAAAGGGTGATACAATGTTCAGTTGCAGATGAAGATGTTTAGGGGTAGGGTGAAGTTGTGATTCCAGGGGCTATAAGGCCAGGGGTCCGCTACTGTGCTGATTTTGTCCAGGTTTCACAACACTGAAATCAGAATAGGCAGTGCTGAACTGTACAGGCCCTTGAAAAATTTGGCTGTCTAATTCCAAATTGGATTTGTGGCAACCCAAATATGGAGTAGTGTTTTAGCAGTATTATGGCTTGTTCATGTTTATGACTATACAGCACTGCTGACATTAGAGGGTGCCCTCTAATGCAGACCAGAGAGTTTCCTAGAGCAGTGTTGTCCTACTGGAGGCCATGGCCCCGCTTTGTGTGCCCCCCCAAAATGAAAGTATGCCTGTTGTGATTCTTTACCTTGTGTAAAATTTAACTGACCCCTGCATTGTTTACACCTCAAATTCAGACTGTAAATTCTTGCATTGTTCACACCAATACCACCTCTGTTGTTCTGGGGATTTGTTAGCATTTTAAAATAGTTGTTAGGGGACCCTAAGGTGTTTAATCATGTGCTGGGTGCTTAAATGCATTACATATGAGTGTTCAGTGATACACCTGCAGTGAGCACTGATCATATAATAATGTGAACATGACCTTAAAAGTTCTTGTGATAATGTGTATGTGGTTTAAAATGGGTGTGGTTTAGAACTGGCTTGCAACACTGGTCAACACTGGCTTCCATTATCTGCTATAAAATTCCAGTTCTCTGTACCACAAATGTTGGGCAGCATTGTCCTATAGTAATACTGTACATTTATTAAAAAAACTGTAAAATACGGAGAGAACCTATAAGCTTGAAAATGACCTGTTCCATAGACAATATTTTGTCAGCATTGAACATCCAGTAATTAATCATAAACCTTTGCTTGAGTTACTGATTCTGTACCTCACACTGTTCTGTGCTTTGGGAGGTTTTGTTTAGATTAGAAGTAATCGTTCATTATGTAAAGAATGCCTCTGGGTATATCAGGAACACCTCGTATCAGTTGCTTCGAGGTAGATAGGAAGATAAAAACAGGCATAACAAACTTGACATTCCTTGATCATGCAGAATAACTATACTGTGACTCATATCCAAAAGTGCCTCATGTCTTTCAGCTTGTATTTGCTAACATGACACAACAATGAACATCCTGGTAGGATATTAATGCTAGCTCACTGTATAAGTCTGAAAGCTGAGTTTATATCTTGTGTGATTTAAGCTTTCCTTGGTAATATACATATTAACTGATATACCCCCTGTTGTCCAGAAATGTTAGATTACATTTAGTAGAATAATTAAAAAATAAAACAAATTCTCTCTACTTTGAAAAACATTCGAGAAACAGTGAAAATTCTGCAAAATGCATTGAAGTCTATAGGTCACATTTTGAAGCACAACAATCTATGGGCATCATTTTCATGGTGAAAAACTTTGCTCAGCAGCAGTGCTAAGAAGTGCTACAATGATGTTAAATGCTGCAATCTCATTGGTCAGATAGGTGGGCCTGTATACAGAATTGGGGTGCAGATTGCAACATGTGAGGGAAAGGACTATGCTTCTTAGCACTGCTGAGCAGTTCTATAATAATAAAATGGTACAATCCCAGATGCTGTGTCAGATAACAGGCATACATTTTAATTTTGGAGCACTTTCTGTTACAACAAAGTATCTCATTAATCTCACTCAGTAGATTTTTTACCAATTGATTCATTATTTTTAGCTTAAGGTCACCTTACTTAGTTAAAAAACATGCAAAATTATGATGCAATCCATAATTAAATTAATCAGTGCAATACATATTCCCAATATAAATACTTTTGCAATACATTACTTCATTTCATGTTCACAATACAAGATCAATTCATAATATAATAAAATTAATTGATTTGAAAAAATTAATTTGCTAGTTATTACTGATTTGTCATAGGTAGTCCATCATAATAAAATGACTGTTAAAAACAATGAAGACACTGGGGCAAATTCACTAAAGCGTGAATCGTCTAACACTAGCGATAATTCGCCAGTGTGACGTTATTTTGTAACTTCGCAAATTCACTAACACCGACTAGCGAAGTAGATAGACTAGCGCAACTTCGCACCCTAATGCCAGGCGAAGTTGAGCACTGACGAAGCATCGTAATTACACTAATTCACTAAGATGACCATTTTACTGAACGTTACAACTTACGCTAGACGTTACTTCGCCAGGTCAGACCTGGCGAAGTTCAATACAATAGATAGGAGTTTGAAAAAAAAAATGGAAATTTTTTTCTAAGTCCCAAACAAACGCTGGCGTCTTTTACCTTTTGTAGGGTGATATTCTGAAAAAGAGTGACATTTTTTGGGGGGTTTACCCTCCTTCCCCCCTACATTTCCTAACATATGGCAACTCAACTATACAGGGGACACATGTTTAGGGCAATAGGACAACTTTATTTTATTTATTAAAGGTTTCCTGGGCTTGTGTAGTGTAATGTAGTGGCTGTAACATATACTTCTATTATACTTTGAAATTTGCGCTGTATGCAGGCATCGCTAGCGTAAATGCGCTTTGCCTGGCAAAGTAATACTAACGCATCTATGCTACCATTTGCTGACCTGAGCGTAGCGCTGACGAAAATTCCCCTGGCGAAGAGCGGTGAACGTTAGCGAAGGCAACACTAGGGCTTTTTTGCTGTTTAGTGAATTTGCCCCGCTGTGTGTGAGCTTATCCTTGAGGTGGCAAAAATAAATGTATACATGGATAGAGAACTGACTAAAAGATAGACTACAAAGAGTGGTGGTAAATTGAACATTTTCTAAGTGGACCAGTGTTGTTAGTGGGGTACTGCAGGGCTCTGTACTGGGTCCCTTGCTTTTCAACTTGTTTATTAATGACCTGGATGTGGGCATTGAAAGTACGGTTTCTATTTTTGCAGATGATACTAAATTGTGCAGAACTATAGGTTCCATGCAGGATGCTGTCACTCTGCAGACTGATTTGTCTAAGTTGGGAAACTGGGCAGCAAACTGGAAAATTAGGTTCAATGTTGATAAATGCAAGGTTATGCACTTTGGTATAATATATATACATGCAAGTTATACACTAAATGTGTGTGGGAGTTTCCTTAAATTAGAAGGATCTTGGAGTTTTTATAACAAGTTGTCTAATTCTGGGCAGTGCCATTCTGTAGCTACTAAAGCAAATAAAGTTCTGTCTTACATAAAAAAGGGCATAAACTCAAGGGATGAAAACATAATTATACCTCTTTATAGATCCCTAGTTAGATCTCATCTGGAGTATGCAGTGCAATTTTGGACTCCAGTCCTTAAGAGAGATATAAATGAGCTGGAGAGAGTGCAGACTAAACTAAACTCTTTAATGGGATGGAAGACTTAAATTATGAGGGTAGACTGTCAAGGTTGGGGGTTTTTTTCTGGAAAAATGGCGCTTGCGAGGGGACATGATTACACTTTACAAGTACATTAGAGGACATTGTATATTATATAGACAAATATCGGGGGACCTTTTTACCCAAAAAGAGGATCACCGCATCAGAGGCCACCCCTTCAGACTAGAAGAAAAGGACATTCATTTGAAGCAGAGTAGGTGGTTCTTCACAGTATAAACAGTGAGGTTGTGGAATGCACTGCCGGGTGATGTTGTGATGGCTGATTCTGTAGATGCTTTTAAGATGTGCTTGAATGATTTGTTGGACAGACATAATATCAAGGGCTATTGTGATAGTAAACTCTACAGTTAGTATAGCAATGGGCATATATGGTTTGTAAGAATTTGTGAGGGGTGTTTGTATGTTGGGTTTTAATTTGAAGGAGTTGAACTCAATGCACTTTTTCTTTTTTCAACCCAATTTAATAAACTATGTATCTATCTACAAGTTTTACCACCGTGTATTGAGTTACAATGTTTAACCACTGAGCTTTCTTCAGATATCTGTCTTATAACTCCAATATCTTCTAAAAGTCTTGCCTTTACTGACCATTTGTTTTTACCAATGTATCTTATAGGACATTCACTCAGTAATATAAACTACTGCAGTTTTGTTGCAGTTAATAAATCTATTACTATTGTATATTTGTGTATTTTGAAGATGATTCAAATTAGTACAGCTCTTAATAAGCTTACATCTTCTACAGTTGCCAAATTTAAAGGACAAGGAAAGTGTAAAGTAGAATAAGGCTAGAAATGCTGTATTTTCTATACTAAACATAAACATAAACTTACTGCACCACAAGCTTAATCAAACAAATGATTTATGCTTTAAAAGTTGGCCACAGGGGGCTGTCATCTTGTAACTTTGTTAAACACCTTTGCAAAACCAAGACTGTGCACGTGCTCAGTATGATCTGGGCTGCTTAGGACTCGTCATGAATGATCAAAACAGCACAAGTCAAATAATATCTGCCAGAAGCTGATACAGCAAGACTGATTAATAATCAGAATATGCAGACTGCACTGGGTCGTGTGTTGTCATTTAATCTAATGTGGATTTTATAGTTTTTCTTTTGTTTAATATAAACTTTCTCCAACTCTGCAGAAGCAGTGGCTGCAGCAAAATAATCCTCCAAATCCTCCCAGTGTATCTGTTTAAATCTGGATCCGTGATCTTTGTCCCTGCAGCTGGAGTTGGAAACAGTAAAGGGGATGTAAAGGCAAAAATAAAACCCAATACAAATCTCAACACAGTCGCCGACGGCAAGCTGCTGGAGCATGGCTGGGAAGTAAGGCCTGGACTCCCCCTGCTGTTCATAGGTGTGATTGTTTCCATGCCCAGCAGTTAGGGACCTTCTGACATAAACAGCAGTAAATACAGGGAGAATTTCACTGAATACAGTCAGGTTTTTAATTAAAGTATATTGGAGATGGATTTATTTTTCATTACAGAAAGTAAAAATGGGATTTTAATTTTTTGCCTTTCCTTGACCTTTGGTCGAGGTAGTCATATGGTCATCTCATTCTTTTTACTTTTGACAAAATGACTACGTGTCAGTCTATCTTTCAAAGGTGGGGCTCTTCTTGCTATCATTCTTGGGTATAGTCCTACAGCTTCCTGTAACTCTGAGTCAGCTAATAGGATGTCCCAATTCTTTCTCTGCACTAGTTGTATATAATGCCACTGTGTAAAAATTCTGCAATGAACCTGCATTCTGTTTCCTCATTTTTTGTATTTTGTTTATAAAGTAACTATCTATTACATGATTTGGCTTTTTGATGCCCTCTCTCAATTACTGTCTCTTCATACCCACGATCTATAAAATGTTTTTTCAATTCATTGAGCGGAAATTTAAACTCTGCATCCTGTGTACAATTTCTGCATAACTGCAGAAATTGTCCAATTGGGATACTGTACCTTCTATAAATGAGGCTGGATGATCTGCTTTCAACAATGTATTTGTTGCTGTTGGTTTTCCAAATGTTTTAGTACACAAAATTCCCTCTTTCTTATATAATAATAAATCTAGAAATGCTACTTTACTGTTGTAAAATGTTAATGTGAGTTTTATGGGTTTTTTGGAGTAAACTGGTGAACAATTTGTTGCAGAATTCTATCATACAAAGTGTAGTCTGATCTGTCACATTGTAAAATACCAATGAAGACTGGGACTGGTATCACAAATTTAACAGCATTGTACTTGCTAGTAAATATGTAATCCCAGCTGTTCTGCCTTTGGCTGCCTTCAGGCCACCTCAATGTTCTCTCTCTTTCCTTCCCCTCTGCCCCCCTACACCTCTGTAATTTCACCTACTCACCAAATCCTTGCTGGATCAGTTCCCTTTGTGGCATGTCTCTACCCCTTTATGAGAATGCTTCACTCATCCTTCTCCTCTTGGTCCCACCCCAAACATCATCTCCCTGTCGCTTTTCACTGTCAGTGTCACCCTTGATAAAAGGTACCTCATACCACCAGTACAAAGTAGAGAAATGGGCATGCAGGTGATTTCTTGCTCATCTCCTTTATCCTCCTCTCTCTTGCTTGCTAGAAATTTGAGTCCAACCCGTAGCATCCCACCATAGAAGGCAGTGCCATGAGGCATGCAAATAATGGTTCCTTCTAGCCTATCTCACCCTAACAAGTTTAGTGCATTTTGTCGATTTTTGGTGAAGCAAAACAGATTTGCCCATCACTATGGGGCAGGTTTACTAAGGGTCCAATTTGGTAGGTTGAAACTGGCGAACTAGGCAGTCGAATAAAAATTTAAAGGGGAAGTAATTTGACTGTCGAATATTTAAATATTCGTAAAGATTTTTATTTGAATTATTCGAATCATCTGATTCGATCGAATTTACAAAATTTGATGGTTGACGTGGTCTTCTAAAACATTCGAAAATTCGAATTCGAATCTTTTTGAAAATTCGATCGAATTTCGAATAATTCATGTGAATTTGATAAATCTGCCCCTAAGTGTAGCATAGTATACCATCTGTTTTCAGAAGGCTTTACACTGCATGTCTTTCTATGTAAAAAATTTTTGGCTCCTTTTAACCCGTCTCACTCTAACCAGGTTGGTTTCTCTGCCACAGTGGCTTGGTTCCATTGAAAACAAATCTTGACACTAAAGTGCACATGAAATTCTTTACAATTCAATGCTTTATGCCATGTGCTAACAGTGTGATGGAGGGCCTTTTGCATTTGCTCATAATCATGCCCACAAGGTGTGGTCTATTTTGGTTTGATTTGGTTAGATAGAAGAACTTTTTATGACAGCTCTTAGTTTATCCACTTGCACTGTGTAATGCCAATGGAATAATTAGTCACCCTATTTTCTTTTAGTGCACAACACCAGCATGTTTTCATAAAAGAGGGCTCACTCAAAAAAGTAAATACATCTGTTTATTAAATCTCAAATGTGTGTTTATTTAAGGAAAATGTAGGTTGCTTAAATGCATGACAAAACAACTGGAACATACTGAAATCACATTCCACACTTCAATGAGTCTAACAAAGTTCAAATTAATATGGAAAGTTTTAACTGAAAAAATAGCTTTAAATTTGAATATAAAGCTTCAATTGCTATGGATGCACACTTTCTTTTTTTAGCAAAATAGTGTGCACATCTCCATGACTGGTAAATATAGGAACCACCATCTGCAGGTCCCAGCACCTGTGAAGTTAAGACTTGTCAGAGTAACTTTCATTCATTTTTAAATTGTTTTGATGTAAAAACTCCAAAGTCCATACTCATTTTTGTTTATCGGTATTACAGAAGTGCAAAGAAGATAGCTTTGGAATTTATCTGAAAGCCCTCTTCACCTCTTTACAATATTGCTAGCATAAAATGCAGGCACTATATCCTTAAGTGCTGTTCACACAGTTGAAGAAGTACATTTCTAATGGTGGCCTAGAGAAGAAGCATGTCCTTAAAAATTCTTACAAAATAATGGAACTCAAAAGCTTTAAAGAAGTAAATGCCATTACAAAAATCAAAAGGTATACATAGATTAGGTTATCAATATAAGTTCTTTAAAATAGAGACAAACTTTTGTACCAAAAATGTAGTATTTTGCCCATAATGCCAGCATATTAGCAGGATTAAAAATGTAGTAGTATACACCACTTGTATGTGATTTATAAACACAGAGGAAAATTAACATCAGCTTTCACAAATCATACACAGTTATAGAAATACATTTATAGTCCAGCCCTAATACTGTGCTCAAACCTAATCTAGAAAAATAAGGCCACAATATTTCAGTGTAATTTAGTAAATAGTCTTTATTTTGAAAAAGGCAGCACTGGTAAATGTCCCCCACCCACCCTTTTGTGTTTTGGAACAGATTTTCAGTTTAGAATGCATGATTAATATTCACTGTTATTTTGGTAACAGGTTTATCCTAGGTGGTGAGTTGGTGAGTTAGGCTTATCTTATTTCCTACAGCTTTGCATAGTGGGTTCTTTGTTAGTCTGCCAGGCATAGTAGTGTGGGTATTGAACAGTAGGGAGCATTATGGTAACCCCTAAGGTGGGTAGCCATGGTGATGTTGGATGTGGACATTGGCTTCCCCATGAGATTGGTCTCTTGGGAATTATTTGTTTAAGAGCATTGGTGTGGACAAAACATTACTATATGTATCCATCAAGCTAGATGCAAGCTGCTGGTGGGTATCGCTGCCATCTGTAGTGTAAGCGATGGTCATACTGTTTATGGTTATATTGTCTATATATATTGTTGATTAGAGCTAATGGTGACTGTTACCATATCACTGTTGCAATTAATAACAGCTATGGCTGGGTCATCCAGACTAAAGATTAAGAAAGCCACGAGAGCCAATGAAATTGGTCCTGAGTGGCACATGACTGAGAAGGCATGGACATGTGACTGGCTGGCCAATGGGGAGAATTGGCACAAAAATGATTCAGGTGAATCAGTGGGAAGGAAGATAACCGGTGCCTGAAGTGAAAGAGCGGCAGCAGGATGAGTGTCCCACCCACCCTTGATTAGATTTTGGAGCATTGTCACAGTATTTGGCGGTAAGGCATACAATTTGGAAAGATGGTTACAAATACAAGGTCATATTTAGGAGATATAAAAGGCCTTACAGGCAGTTGGAATTAAAATGGATAAAACATGATTATTTCTTACCTGATTTTTACCTGATGGAATTCCTGGTTTGGAGGGCTGTAGTCCCTATGTCTATTTTATGGTTACAGATTTTATCCGAGGTCATTGCATGCCCACCGAGTCGGTTTATTTTGCGGCTGGTGCAGGGTACTGGTACTGTGAAAACAAGTATTTGAAATTGGATAAACATGTTATTTAAAATGTTAAGAGATGTATGAATGTTACAAAATATATGTTAACAATTTGGGATTTAAAATTTGAATATACATATGAATAAATATGCTGTGGCCAGTTCAATCCCATGCCTTTGTGTCTTGTGTAATTTATTCAAAGAACATAGAGTCAGGCATTTCTTAGTCATGTAATGTGTTTTGTTTTTGTAGCAAATAAGAAGAGCAAATTATTGGTCGTACCCTAGTTATGGCATTTATATCAATATTGGGTAGGTTAAATTCATAATTAATAAACACATAAACACACATTTATCATTTTCTACTACATATATATATATTTATATATATTTATAGAAAGGGCCACTTCTCATTTTGCATTTTGTATATGGCCTGCAGCAAAGAATGATAAAATGTATTTTTACATTTCAAGATATATTTTTACATTGCACAAAGGTACATCATAATAAGAAACCGCTATATCCTGAGATTCCCCTTCATGCAGCTCAGTAACTTAAGTTTTCTGTTTTGAGTTCAAGTCACCAAGAAGAAGGCATTGCCACATTCTCAGGTTATTATGCTATTATGCATTTTACAGGACATTGCAGCTATGAGGCAGCAAAAGGAATGCAGGCTGTGCACAGCACTGTAATAGTTTAAATCATTAGTGAAATGGCAAAGAGCTGTTGATTGTGTGCAAACACACAGGGGGGGGGGGTCAACAGATCAAGCTCTTATAGTCTCCAATAACGAAGAAGCAACAACTGAATGTTCTCATCCGGATTGATAATTTATACCTTATATTAGTATGTGGCGTGAGAAATTGGTATTCAAAAGGTAGCATAGTTATCTCAACTTATACTTATACTAACATGCAGATATGATGTCTATGAAGATTCTCATTCATCCAGGTCATGGTATATCTAACACAAAGTAACTCAAAACAACTGGACTTGCTGAGAAATATTAATGAAGACGTTTTACTGCTCATCCAAGAAGCTTCTTCAGTTCAAATGACTGGTGTAGGGGAGTTCTCGGCATATAGACTCTTCCGACATACCAATCGGAAAAAACATTTTATTTTTAAATTGAGGGGATTATTATCTTATACAGGTATACAGTATACTTTATTAAGGGTCTATAAAGTGTTATAAATCAATTTGCTATATGACACAAGATGAAAAGAAGAGCAAAAGCCTAACAAGAAGTAATCTATAAATACCATTTTTTTGCATTGTAGATCTCTGCTTCTAAAAATCCCCCCAGTACCACCCCGTTGTCTCATTTGCTAATTCAAGGCACATACTGCTAGGCTTCTCAAAACTAGGCAAATTTGCCTATGGCCAATAACCAAGGGTAACCAATCAGATGTCTGAAATTCATTGTTATACTTGCAGCTGGCTTTAAAAAACTAATCACTGATTGGTTGCTATAGGTAACTGCCTATGTGCAAATTTGCCCAGTTTTGATAAATGAGCCACATTTTATTTAATGGGGAAGTCATGATACCAGGGTAATTAGCATTTTTTTCAGATTTACATTGCATGGCATTTTAGAAAAAAGTGCATTCTTCAACAGATTCAATCATACCTGTAGCTTATGACCAATGTTATTTCAATAGATGGGCATAAAGCACATTTGTGCAGTCAGGCTGAGGCCAAGCCAGCAGGCCACCCTAGGGCTGCCTAGATGGCCATCGTCCCATCTGCAGAATATGCTCAAACGTGGTCAAAGGCAGGTAAACAGTGTTTGGACCAGGAGTAGGCAAAAGAAGAATTATGGGGTTGGTGCCCCCCACTTTGTTGCCACCTAGGCACATGCCTCTTCTGCCTACCCCTAGTGTAGGTGTCACTGAAACCTAAAAGATGGCCTAATAATATACAAGATGGGGACAATTCATCGATCATTACTCTTATTAGGCTACTAAACCTCTGGGATGGTAAAGTAAGTCTAGCAAAATATACTGATTCTTGCCTTATGTATTTTTATGCTTTAGTTTTCCTTTTAATTAGCAATTAAAACAATCTTTATTTGATTTTATTTCCTGCATAATTCTATTATTTATCTATTATCAAAATATATCTTATGTGTGTATTTATGATGATATAGGGAAGCAGCTATTATTCATGAACACATAAATAGGTTTATTTGGCTCTACCCAACATACACACACATACACAAAAGTAAAATATGTAACCGCAGAACAAAACACTAAACTGCTGATTTTACAAGGGAATTAAGCATACATGCTCTGAACGGTTTCTGTCCGAAAAAGGATAACAGCACATTTTACCTGCCATTCCTTTGTGCTTTCTTATTATCATGATAGCTGCTATTCTCATCATTTACTAAGCCAAGGCCTCCTGAGAATTGTTATTCATCAGAGATACAGTACCACACGCACAGAAACACAGATAATTGCAGAAATGTCTATACAATTCATTAATTGCTTGGTTATTTGGATTTAAAACAATAAAGAATAAATAATATAATATGTCATAGAAGGTTGTTTAGGCTCATGGCTGTGGGGGGGTCTTTTACTATTGTGCTTGCATTTTAATTGAACTAACCCACCCCCATTGATCTGTTAGGTAACACAGACCATCAAGCTAATTGTCTAGAATATTTACAGTATGTGTGGTACCAATAGCTCATGTTTTTGTAAAAATAAGTTTTAAAGGCAGGTGTACACTGACAATCTTTCTCCTTTCCTGTGCATGAATAATGGAATTTTATTCTTTCTAGCATCTGATCAACTCCTGAATGTGAGTTAGACTGAGCACTGATACAAGTGATCCCCAACAAGTGGCTTGCGTGCAACATGTTAGTCACCACCACCTTGGATGTTGCTCGCAGTGGCCTCAAAGTAGGTATTTATTTTGCAGGTTTTTTTTTGCTTGGGACCAAGTTTGGTTGCATAAATGCCAGGCATACTACCAAAAGGAGCTTCTTGTAGTCTGCCAGTTAACATAGGAGCTGCCAAACAGCCAGTCGCATCCCTTATTTGGCAGGCAGCCCTTTTTAAGGTTGTGTTGCTCCCTACCTCACGTTACATTTATATCATGGGTAAAAAAGATGTTCTAGCAATTAACACCACAGCATTAGACCAAGTGCTGGTGATTTAATCCTATGATTTATGGGGAATACCTATAGTATGTTCTTACGCCTGACTGCCTCTCAGGTTTCCAGATAAGATACTTGTAAGTTAAATATATTTCTGTTTTTAACTTCCTGGTCCTAACCTTAATTTAATCATACTAACATGGCAATCATAAAGTCCAAAAGAAGGGAGCACATACTCACACCTGAAAACCTGTACAGGTGCTGACACGTATTCGAGCCACCAGTCAAGGCTTGTTCATGCGAAACTTGAGAATAAGTTTAACGGAGCACTCAGTAGGTTGTTTGAAATTCAAAATATTCTTTTATTGGAAAGCATTAAAAATCACTAAACGTGAATGTGACAAAACCCCACCGTTTCGTGGCATCAAGTGGCGTGATGCCACGAAACGCGTCAAGTGTGGGGTTTTGTCACATTCACGTTTAGTGATTTTTAATGCTTTCCAATAAAAGAAGATTTTGAATTTCAAACAACCTACTGAGTGCTCCGTTAAACCTTTTCTCAAGTTTAACATGGCAATCAGCAGCTTAAACCCTTTACTCAACCCCTTCTTAAAATGAATGTGGTATAGTTTGCAGGATAGTAATTCTAAATATTAGTAATAGCACAGAAATTAAATAATTGTATAGATTTGGCATCTCACCTACAGTCATGCAACAACAAAAGTGAAAATGTCTAAAATCTTTCTCCCAACTCAAAAGTAATTGCTCCTACCTTAACCATAAACTCAGTTGTGAAGAATCAGATGTTCCTTACATTGGCCAGGAATGATATGTGATGCTACAAACCTTTGCCTCATTTTGATAAGGACACCTTCTACTCGGGCACATCTTCTTCCACCAACAAACTCTTGAACCAAGAGAGCTACTCATATACACAAAACACTACCCATTGCAGAATTACTTTTCATTTGTAGAGCATCAGCATTGGACCACAACACCCCAGGAAATACTGTATACAGGTATGGGGCCTGTTAACATAATTCTCAGGACCTGGGGTTTTTCCAGATAAGAAATCTTTCCTTAATTTGGATTCTGCTGTTTAGGAGAATGTAACACGGAGATTGACAAAGGAGGCACTTTAACAGCATTTCTATATTGTATTTGATTGATGTTAATGCTTAACGTTATAACTTGCACATTTTTTAAAGGATAACTAATTCTTAACTAAAGAAGTAGGCTAAAAATGGTATTCATTTTGTTTTGAGCTTTTGTACCAGCCCAAGACAACTATAGCCCTTTATCAGTAAAGATGTGAGCTGATGATTCATTGCACATGCCCTATGTGTCTTTGACTTACTGAGCTTAGGGACTGACTTAAAATATATAGTAGACATTAAATATAAATGTCACAATATAAGGCTATTTAGTAATTAATACAGATAATTAATACATGACAGCACAGAAACCAGTATGTCACGGACACGGTACTCCCAACCGCACGTGACTTCAGGTGTGGCTGTCAGGGGTCACTCACTCAGTCTCTCACTCACCTTGCGCACAGGTTAGACTAGCATAACAGCACCCCAAATACCAACCAACACACACAACTTGCTGCCACCACTCTCAACTTCACACTGGTGTTGAGAGAAACCAGGTATTCTAGTAGTGAAGGGGTTAATTCGAACACACACTTCCTACCAGCACTCAAATGGTTAACTAGCATACATACAGACTAGCATTTCCATTCAGCATGCAGAGGGTTAAGGCTCACAATTACTCTCTTTCAGGCTAGGTTCTTTTAGAGCACCAAAGACAAACTTATTAAGTTATAATTTTAATATTATAAAAGGTATAACAGTGCAGTTAACAAAAATGATATTACAAAAAGAGACATACAATCAATAATACAAACAGTTATAAAATAAAAAGGGAAAACATGGAAAACCTATACTTAGCTTCAAGATATAGAATTCCTGGTCCTGGAGGCAAGGGGAAACAAACGGGACAACTTCCAATCGCAATTGGTCCTCCAAAGTAAATCCAACTCTTAGTCAGAAGAGCTTACTATTTATCAGTGATATCAGGGCATCAGGTAACTGCACACTCCCCCTCCCTCAGGAATGTAAGGGGGCGCGGTCTAGCAAGACACAGACTTTTTATGACCTCCTGTGAGAAGCAACTGGACCAAGAATACAATGATCATAACTCCCTATAGGAACATAGGAGAGATATGATATTATATTCATTGGTTATGAATTCTCTCCTGGATTCCATAGATACTAAACATCAATACTGTGTGACCTGCCCCTGCCCCGATATTCACATCTGATACACAGAGTACCAAACCTAGTCATGTTTGGACTCATCTGAAAGCTAATATTACTTTGAACCCATCACCAGTTTTTAACACTGTTGGTACAACAGGTCTGGGTTCTGTGAGGATGAATATGTTTTTGGTTGTATTATTGGTGACCTTCCCTTCACCTGTGAGAAGCCTTTGTGTGAACTTTAAGTTCTCCCTCCTTGAGTTTTCCCTCCTGTTAGTTTATCAGCCAGGGCTTGGAGAAGGGCATAAGAGGTTGTGATCCGGTTACACATGGCTAACTACAGACCTTAGTGAAGAGAGGCCTGTTATCTGTCTAATTTAGTCAGAAATGCTTTTCATGATACCTTGGCCTGTTTTATTAGCTATTACAGGCCTGTATCATGACACAGTGGAACTTGCATCAGAATATAATTCAGCCATTAATCAACCTTGTAGCATCATCCTATTTTACAGGACAACCTCATTTTCTGCTTGATAATTTGCAACGGCCCCTAAGTTTAGCTTCTCAACAGTGAATTGAGCATGTGAGCGTCAGAGACACTTACCATGACATCCTGACATCCTGTGACAAGTCTGAAGTCCTGGATCATTACTGCTATTGAGAAGCTGAAACTTTAGGCTAGTGCCTAAATAATAATAAATATGACATTTTTAGCCATGCAAATTTTTAGATTCAGTTCTTCTTTAATATTCATATAGGAAGCTTGAATGATCAAAATAATATTTTAAGTTTAATTGCAGTTGGATAGCACAATAAAAGCCTGATTCTCATATGAGATATAAGTGAATAAATAGTAGTCAAAAAAGAAGAATGGGCAGCAGGATACCATATTTCATCCTGTTTGGGCATCATTTGTGTGAATAATAAATAAAGTGCTCTGAATATCATGTTTAAATTTTTCTTACCAAACACAATACAGTCTAAGAATGAGAAACATCAAACATTGTTCTTTTCATCTGTCAGAACCGAAGATTATTGTAATACATTACAGATGAAGCAAAGGTACTTCTACAAGTCTTTCTGTTTGGTATTTCCTCAGAGGTATCAACAACAAGCAAAATTATACTAATAAAGAGCTAGGCAACATACAGCAGTACAGTTCTGTTCTGTGCTTGATCTGTTTTATTATGCATTTTTCTGCAAATGGTCAAGAATAAACAATATGATTTGCCAATGAAAAACAAGTGTTGGGATTTTTTTATACTTGTAAACATGAATGGATAGTGGTCATATACTTTTGAACTATCTGAACTGCCAACCTTCTATAGTAATTCACTTAATGCAGTGGAAGAAGTCAGAGATATTCACATTTCAGACAATAAAAAGAATTCTAGCTTTGTTTATACCAGCAATATATACTGTACCTTGGAAAAACCTCTTGCATTAGTAAGTAGCCAAGTAAAACAATATCATTAAATATGTTGCTTTATTATATGTCTGGTAATAACCATACCATGCATAACTTAATATTTTAGATATTTTCACTGATGAAAATGAGTACACCTTTTAGTTTCCAAGACTTCCTATGACTTGCATAGTCATCATCCTCGTTTCACCCCGACCTGTGAGATTTACTAAGAGGCAGATTTACTAAGGGTCGAAGTGAATTTTCAAATTAAATTCAAATTTTAAAAATTCGAATTTCAAAGTAATTTTGGGCTATTTTGACTACCGAATAGTCCAAAATTTGATTCAAATTGAAAAAATGTGAGAAATTCAAAGTAATATCTCTTTAAAACACTTCAAATTTGACACTTCACCACTTTAAGGCTGTTGAATTGCCATTGCAGCCTATGGGGGACCTCCTGGAACCTAGTCCTAGAAAATGGTCCTAGAAAATGGAAGGATTTTTTTGAAAATCATTAGAATCGAACGATGCATTCAAACGATTCGAACAATTTTTATTTGATTAAAAACACACCTATTTGGTCCATTTTCATTTGAAAATGGCCTTTAAAAACTTTTGATGGTTGAATTTCGAAGTTTTTTAACTTCAAAATTCGACCCTTAGTAAATCTGCCCCTAAAATGGATTGAATAGGTCCATTTTCTATCAAATAAAAATCGTTGTAATGCATCATTTGATTTGAACGATTTGAACGATTATGGCCAAAATCCTACGAATTCTAAAAAATTTAAAAAATTTCTTAAAGGTTCCAGGAGGTCCCCCATAGCCTAAAATAACCATTTGGAAGGTTTAAGGTGGCAATTTTTTTAACAAGACTACTTTGAATTTCAGATTTTCTATTTTTTTTTCAATTCGAATAAAATTTTGGCCCATTCGATAGTTGAAGTTGCCAAAAATTACTTCAAAATTTAAATTTTTTTAATTTGAATGTTCTCTTCGCCCCTTAGTAAATGTTGTTGTTGTTGCTTAACAGCAATGCTTTCGAAAACATATTTGATTTTTTAATTAAAAAATGAAAATAAAACCCCAAATTTTTTTTTTCTTATGTGCACAATTTCTACATGGGTGCAAAATTCTTTATGCTCATCAGAATTTATTGTGTGTGCTTGCCTCAAAATTTTTGTGCTCACTGGCAAATACACAGCTTAGAGGGAAAATTGAACAAAGACATGATAAAAATTTATGATTATAGTATGCTTTTAACCTTTTAGAATTTCATATCCTTTAAAGTGCTAATTAGGGATACAAAGGCTTACTTATTTAATGTGTAAAGATGAAAAGTTCAGATGATGAATACTGTTCAGTTGCATTGTACACATATTCTGAGATGTAACACTTGCACATATAATTATTGGCTTTGCTTTTAAAAAACTAGTATGATATATAGATATTTGAAATGCTGGCATATGGTATCATTGTAACAGGTGACCAACTTTTTTGAGATGTTTTTCTACTAAATTAACTTTTTTAACTGCATCAAATTTTGCTTCTGCTTTGCACCAGTGTACTGCAACATACAAAGGTGACCAACTCAACAGTCATAATTTAAGTAAACAATCTGATAGAGGCTATAAATTATCTTCCATATCTTTTTTTGCTATTTATTAGATGTTATTTCCATGCATCTTATATGAGATATGCGTTATTGTCGCTTATTGTCGGGGTTTAATAGTGAAACAAGGAAAAACAAGCAGTAATGCATTGGAACTTGATTCTGTTAGAATACAGAGTTGATATAAATAAAACTTTGCTTTCCTGTACATTGTGCAAGACTTTAATTATTTGGTTGCATGCGTGCATGAGTTGAGGCAGAGGAAAGCTGGGCTGGGGAGGAGAAAGAGAGGGATGTGATGTCAAGGGAAGAAGCAGTTCACTTCCTTATCTTCTGAGCAGGTAGAAACATGACACCCATCCTTCCCTTTTTTGCATTTCTTGTGAAATGTCAGGAGTGTTTTCTTCTTTATGTTCTCATATTATCTATTAATAACTGCATGTGGATGTTTTCCTGCATGCACTGTTATTTTGTGGTTTTGGTTATACAGTATAAATTTGAAAGTCTGTATGTCATTATTCATGTTAAATGAATGTCAAAACATTGATCCAGGAAATGTTTCCTATCACCAATGGGGTCAGGAATTAAATTTTACCCTCTTGAGGCATAATTGGCATTGGCTATAAGCTGGGTTTTTTTTGCCTTCCTCTGGATCAAAACTGTGGAAACATCATAATGTATTTTACGTTTTGTCACAGCACTGGTAGGACCTTGCCAGAGTACTGCGAAGGTAAATTTAGAATAGGTAGACAGGAGGTTCTCTCCTATGACAGCACAGCAGATACAAATGCTACTACTGCTTATGCTAGGTGACAGCCTGCTTGAATTTCCTATCATTGAGACACTGCAGATTTAGGACCAATAGTAGTGCTGCTGAATTTCTCTTTCATGGTGGCAGCTCCTGCTGGTTTGGGGCCATCCTCTCTTGAGGTATATGCAGCCAAATACTCAGTGGTGGATATGATGACATAGTGGATGTTTAAAGAAACCAAAATTTAAATTTTGCATGTTTAAAATACACAGTTATTTAGGAGAAACAGGGTTTGTCAATTGTATAAATGCTAAAACATAAAGCATATTTTCACCATGAGTTAAAGTTTATTTTTGTTCATTACTGGAAGCTGTGGCTTTCCTAATAATGAGTGGGCGATTATTTAACAATAAAGGGTTTTAACATAAACACATCCATTTCATTAAAATCATTAATCAGCCCTTTATTGTATTGATTTGCAGAGCACAATAAATTGGTCAATCCTTTATGCTGACAACCCACATGGGGCTTTGTGATCTGTTTGTAAAGCAAACTCCAGAGAAATATACCAGTAGTGATGAATAAGCAACAGTAAAGTTTCTGTCCCAAAGATTTACCAAAGATCCAGTCACAATTGTTAGATCACAAAGGGTCACAAAATCACACCCCTTAGTTAACCTTCACTTGTGTTGGTTCTTTGCCTCACTCTGTACTTCCCTTTTCATTGAAAATCCAGCATATTTTCTAGATGTCAACAGTGGCAGGAAAAAGGTATTCCTTTCCTTACTGCCAGCCTGAATTACATACAAGTGAAGTGATGGGTCGGAGACGTGGTACATCTGTGCCCCCCACTTGCCTATCTCCAATAAACACATCACTGCAGAACGTAGACAGTTAATACAGGTGACCTCAATTAGGCAATCCACTAGAACGCAGCTCAAACTACCCATTCGCCTTCCTTGACTGCTTGTGCATGCACCTACCAAAACAGGTGTGGGTGGCCAAGGGTTTCTATAGAGGAAGCTTCCCCTATGGTCCAGGCTCCCATGACCATGGGGTCTGCTTCATCTAAACTGTAGTTACACCACTGATGTCAAATGTAAACATTGCTTATCATTTAAAAGGAATTTATGGAAGTCTTCGTGAAACACAGAGTCCCTGGTTTGATTCTAATTTAGTTGATTTATTTCTGACTAGAACATTATTCTAGTCTATTCTATTTTACTCCAAATAATGCTTTAAAATCTCATCATCCAAGGATACAGTATGTTCTCATTTGTTACTGTTTTGGATGTTTACAAGGGACAAATAATTGTTCCCTCTACACATTACAGTTTTATATGAATGTATATCTCTTCAACATCTTCAGAAGCATATAACAAAGCGGCCTCAACACATATTGGTTTATTTTGGTCTTGTGTTGTTTCTCATCTTTGATTTAAATATTGTGATGTATCTCAGCAGCCCCATACAAATGCACAAGTTTTTTTCTACCAATAAATAATTTTATCAGGTTCCATGAATAATGATATTTATTTAAAGAAGTGTCTGCATCTAACAAATGACCTAGGTCCCAGATTTGGGTCAGTAGTGCATGACATTCATTATTTATATATTCAATGTACATGATCTATATGCAGCTAATTTTGAATATAGTTTCTGTTACAATGTTCTATACAGCATGTATGGAAATCAGAAGGAAACATTCTGCTCTATTTAAAAATACACATGAATTTTCTAGCACATAAATGGAGAATATAAAACTGGAGACACAGCTTCTCCTTTTTCCGCTTTAAATGGCTGCCCTATGGCTTCACAGTAGCTTGTTTATATAAACTATTGTAGATTTTCTGAAGTAAAGGCATCAGTTTTACCAGTACAGGAAAACACATTCTTTTAAAACTCTGCATTTTAAAACTCTGATGCAAATTAGCACCTATTTAGGCAAATCAAACACACAAGTTGCAGGAGATATGTTCCCCCTGCATTTGTATTTGAATGGTGTTACTAAATAATGTCAACATGCAATTTGGTGTCGATTGTAGCACTTCAAATAAATCACATTTTTTAAATTTAAGAAGAAAATTGGGTCATATTCAACTAAGTGTGCTCATTCTAAATAACAAAATTCCATAATACAATAATGGTTATTAATATTTGGGGCCTATTTATTAAACCTACATTTTTCTGATCAAATGAAGGGGCAAACTGAATTTTTAGATTGATAAAAGACTCAAATTGTTTTACATTTATTTTTCTCCAAAGCTGCAAAAAACTGAATCCTCCATCGTAAAAAATACTCCGTCTAAAACATATCAAAGTTATGTAAATGTCAATGGCAGATGTCCCTTTAACAATTTGAAGATGTTTCTTGCCTTCATGCTCTTCAAGTAATTTGAGCTGGTTTATTTGTTGATTATCACAAAAAGTATATTTTTTGGGCAACAACTGAAAAAAGTCATATGATTCAAGTGTCAAAAAAAAAAGTTATATGATTTGATACACAATTTTGCTGTGACTTTTTCCCGCACCAACTTATTCCATCAGATTTATTGGCAAATTAAGGGGATTCAGGTTTTGGAGTTTGGTCAATTATTTTATTATAGTGTGAAAAAATGCTGTTTTAGTAATTACATTACTTTTAATTTGAGTACTGTGATTCAATGTTTTCTTTGCACTAAAACTAGCCAATTAGGGTTCCTGAAACATGAATGATT
This sequence comes from Xenopus borealis, assembly GCA_024363595.1. Taxonomy (NCBI): domain Eukaryota; kingdom Metazoa; phylum Chordata; class Amphibia; order Anura; family Pipidae; genus Xenopus; species Xenopus borealis. The sequence goes on from CM044442.1 coordinate 72,507,171, forward strand.
GAGATTTATTCATTTAAGAGCAAAACCTCACATTTCAAAGCTGCTGAGTTTGTGTAAAAGTCAGTAGGAGTTGTACTAATGACATTCAAGTGTTTTTTTTTTTTTAATTAAAGTCTTTCCAGTTTTTTTTTTTTGTTTTTTTTTAATGGTGATAATGATTAGTAGAATGCATTTGTCCTGCTTTTGAGTTTTTTCCTCATTTTAAAGCAAATAAGTAGTGACGGGCTAATTTATTCGCCAGAGGCAAATTCGCAGTGAATTCACGCGATTCGCCGCTGGCGAATAAATTTGAGAAACACTAGTGAAAATTCGCGTTTTTGACGCAATGCGCAATGCATCAAAAAAGTGTGGCGATTGGTTTCGCGAATTTGTTCGGCGAAGCGAAATTGGGTAGATTCGCCCATCACTACAAATAAGCTTTATACTGTACATTTGAGCTACCTGTAAAAACTCAAGTATAAGCTGACCCGAGTATAAGCTGGGGTACCTAATTTTACCTACAAAAACTGGGAAAACTTATTGACACAAGTATAAGCCTAGGGTGAGAAATAAAATTACATATTACAATACATGCCAGCAGCCATATAAAGATAGGATGGTGAGGGTGTTTATAAAAGCACTGTAGTGAAGTTATGAGATGAATGCATTCCTTCTTCAGCTCTACTGCTGCCCCCATTGTACCCTGATTCAGCAGCATTCACACTTCCCCCTCCGCAGGAAAGCAGCTAATCAGCACCCCTGGGTAGCTTGCCTTGTCGCTTGCCTTGTTGTTATAGAACACTTTTTCCCACATGCATTTTGCGCTACTCTAGTAGTTATCCTAAAGCTGTCAGGGGATGTGAGAGTTGTAGTTTCCCCAGAACCAAGTGTCCTAGTCGGTGTGTGACAAGACTGTGGCTTTCCATGATCCGGCCAGCCCGTTCCTGTCAGTGTTCCGTCGGGTTGGTGGAGGCAGTGCGGGGAGAAGGGGAGTGGGTGCTGTTCATGTGAGGACAGCTCTCCAGCAGGGGAACTTGCACACGAGATGCCTCAGGGTTTGGGGGTTCACTGTGGTGAATGTTTTGCACATGTGAGAGCGCTGGCAGCCCCATGTTATTTGCCCGTGTCTGCGTCAGGCTGCCGGCATGTAGTGCTAGGGCTATGTACTTGTCTCATAGAGGTTTCCCCTGCACCAATAGCTGCTTCTATAAGGTGTGAGCAAGTGTCCCAGGGATGTGCATGGACAAGTGTTTGGCTAGCAACACAATGGCAGGCCCGCCACATGATAGTCATGTTTGTATAGGGACATAGCACTGCTCATACTCGCCTCAACCAATTGGATTTATGTGTGAACAATGAGGGTCTGTGAGTGCTGCCTGCAGGAGGAGCCGTAACACAATCCCAAGTACTCAGGGGCTAGTCACTTCTGTGTGTTCTTCTGCAGGGAAACTGCCCCAGCAAAACCCGCACCCGACATGGAACCCCAATATTGAACCCGAACACGCCCACAGGTATCAATTGCCCATTGGCTTTATTGCTAGCTTGTCTTGTCGAGTATAAGGCGAGGTAGAGTTTTTCAGCAGATTTTGGGTGCTGAAAAATTCTGCTTCTACTCGAGTATATGCGGTATCTAATGCACACACATTCCAGTTTATTTAAAATTATTTTAAAAAAAAATTAGAAAATTGACAAATTCTAATTTTAATAAATAGGCTATTAACTATTAACTTATTGGTACAGTAATTCATATTCATTCATCACTTTGTAATGCCATAAACATATGCTTTGTTTGAAGAAACACAATCACAAGTAGTAGAAGTAGTGTCAGATATTCACAAGCTGATATATACTTTTCAGCTGAATTCATAACATTCTAAAGTTATTTGTTGGGATTACAAGTTAATCAAGTGTCTCTAAGTGCAATAAACTCTGTTTATTAGCACTGATGAGCACTAACTGATGATGTTTTTTATAAACGTGCTGCTTATTTGTTTTTTAATACATTTTCTTTAATTATAAGCACCAACTTTAAAATGTTTCTAAAGTTACCACTTACTAATAAAGGAAAAGTTTTGTATCACCTTGTAGTAGGGAGAGATGGACTTATACCTAAAGCCATATCAATTAAATATATTTTAACCTTTCAGTCATCAGTGCAGAGGTACAATAATTCAGGATTAACCTTGGCTGCTAATGGTCCAAACAATTATAAGAGCTGTGACCCATGTATATATTAAACAATACATGCAAATAAGACATGACAACTGTTGGAGTAAATAAAGGCCACAGCTTTATTAAATAACATTTTAACAGTGTAACATTATGCCAACTGCTGATTAAATCAGCAGGCACGAAATTGTGCCCCGCAGAACAGGAGTCTCCTGCCACATGAGGGGCAAGCCGTAGGCTACCGCCCCTCCCGCAACTTAACTCACCAAATGGCCAATAACCGATTGGCAGTGCAAACAACCCTCCAGCTGTGACAAATATACTGAAAAAATATTGACATTGTTAAGCATTACAATAATGGTAACATCATAACAAGGGAGGGAGGGTGGGAAGCTGCTGGTTTTGGCTTGCAACCAACCGACTGGACTTTTTGGCGGGCTTTTTACTTAAAGCTATGCCCTAAGCCCGCCTCCCCCTGTATGGCCAATAAGGGTAAAATCTAAACCAAATGTCCAATCGGGTTACAAAGTTGTCCCAGCAGCCACATCCCTTCCCCCATCCACCAAGGGATGGGCTGATGGGTAATCTTTCTTAAATTGAAAGATTTCTTTTGCAGTAATGGACTATGAACAGTAATTTGTCTCATTGGGCTTTATAAGATTATCAGAGATATTTTTTATGAATTTATCGTCACTATTAGACTCAACAAAAATATAGATCCTATTTAACATTTCTCCATGAGCATGTGTAGTGTTTTTACAGCAAGGTTCCACTTTAATTTTTGTTTTGGAAAAGTAACAGAAAAAAACAGACTGAACAAAGCAGGAGAAACAAATTAACAGCCTTCAACAGACACAGACTAATAGAAAAAAAGAAATGAGCTACAACAGAAATAGCAACAGGGGTTGGCCTTGTTCTGCCCTTGTCTGTAAAATAAATGTGTGTCAGTTCTTTGAATAAATGAATGACTAATGAAGAATTGTACAATATATCCTTGTTCAAGATATAAATGCTTAAATAAATTTAAGGTTTCAAAAAACACATGAAATCAATATGTATGCAATGTATACGTCTGAATCTTGGTTTGGGACAAATAGAGACTATGTCCATCACAAATTTAACTAGTACAAGCATGACCCCCAACCCATAATATAATTAAATATATGGGAGTTGACAAGGGATATTTCCAGAATTGTTAAACCTGCAAACAAGGGGTGGGATTGTAATTATGGAGTACATTCAAAACAAAACAGAGGCCCTTAATCAATTATCAGACACAAAGGGGCAGATTTATTAAGGGTCGATTTGAGGTTTAAAAAACCCTCAAATTCGACCATGGGAATACTTGGGAATAATGTGGGAAGTAAAATCCTTCGAATTCGAATATCGAATTAGAAGGAATTTACCACAATTTGATTTGTCGAACGATTGAATATATACGATTGATCAAATAGAATTCGAATCTTTTTGAAAAGTCGATCGAACTTCGAATCCTTCATGTGAATTAAATAAATCTTCCCCAAACTGTTATGAAAGGTAAATATCTGATCCTACTCTCATATATCTTAAGGAGATAAGGGAAATGGTGACCAAAGCACAAGTAGTTCACATTATTGATGAAAAAATTAGTGAATGTCTTATTATGAATTACTCACAATGCCCTTGCCTCTATCTGCTTCCTAAGATTCACAAATCCACCTGCGAGACCCATTATTTCTGCCTCAGGCTCCATCTGTCATCCACTTGCCCAATTTGTTGATTCCTTCCTTCAACCACATGTAGTGGAAATACCATCCTTCATTGAGGATTCCTTTGATTTTCTGACAAAATTACATAAGATCTTGGTCACCATGGACATTGCAAGGTTATATACCAATATTCCACATGAACTTGGCAAATCCACAATACAAAAATTACTTATGGACAAACATGAGGATGATCTTTTGGTCCCATTTGTCTATGAAGTATTATGCTATATCCAAGATCACAATTATTTCAGGTTTGAAAGTATTTTTTATAGACAGAAACAAGGTACTGCCAAGGGGAGTAATGTGGCCCCATCATATGCCAACCTTTTTATGGCCAATTATGAAAATTAATATATCAATAGATCAGTAATATTATATATTGGAAATATATTTTATGCTACTATCACTATATAGAAGATCTTTTCTTTCTGTGGCAGGATGATGAAACTACCCTTACAACTTCCCTTGATTATCTTAATCTGATTCCATCTACCATTTGCTTCACAGCCTCATGGAACACTACAGCCACAATAGCATTTCTTGACATAATGATTAGATCTGAGACAGGTAAATTGATAACCAACATTTACCACAAACTCGCTGATTGTAACAACCTCTTACATGCAGCTTCCATCCACCATAACTAATTACTCTATTCTCAATTAACCAGGATCAAATGAGTTATTTCAGAACCATATTAACTCCAGACTTCATTACAATCAATGGTAGATAGATTTCGAGAACATGGTTATATAATTACATTTGGTTGAAAAAAAAAAGTGCATCAAGTTCAACCCCTCCAAATTAAACCCCAGCATACACACACCCCTCCACACTTTCACAAAAACCATATATGCCCTTAGCTATACTAAGGATTTACTAAATTCACATGAAGAATTCGAAGTTCGATTGAATTTTAATTAAATTAGAATTTGAGTCTTCGAATAAGCAAATTAGGCAAATTCGACCATCGAATATTCGAATTCGAATAATTCAAATAAAATTTTATTTGAATATTTGAATATTCGATGGTCGAATAACTTCCCCTTTAAAATTTTATTCAACCACCTACTTCGCCAGAATCAAGCTACCGAACTGGGAAGCATTAGTTTTGATCGAATAAAAAAAATTTGATCGATCGATTAAATCGTTCGAATCGATTTAAACAAATTTTTTTTATTCGATCATTCGATCCATCGAATTGCGGTAAAATCGATAGTCGAATTTGAAGGATTTTACTTTTTATTCACATGGTCAAATTTCGAATTTTTTTTATTTGAAATTCGACCAATGATACATCTGCCTCTAACTGTAGTTTAGTATCACAGTAGCCTTTGATATTATTTCTGTCCAAAAAGCCATCCAAGCCCCTCTTTAAAAGCATCAACAGAATCCACCATCACAACATCACCCGGTAGTGAATTCCACATCCTCACTGTCCTCATTGTGAAGAACCACCTACGCTGCTTCAAATGAAAGTCCTTTTCTTCTAGTCTGAAGGGCGGCCTCTGGTGCTGGGATCCTCTTTATGGTTAAAAAGGTCCCCTGATATTCGTCTATAATGTCCTCTAACGTATTTGTAAAGTGTAATCATGTCCCCTAGCAAGTGCCTTTTTCCAGAGAAAACAACCCCAACCTGTATAGTCTATCCTCATAATTTAAATCTTCAATCCCTCTAACCAGTTTAGTTGCACATTTCTGCACTCTCTCCAGCTCATTTATATCACTCTTAAGGACTGGAGTCTAAAACTGCACTGCATACTCCAGATAAGGTCTTACTAGTGATCTATAAAGAGGTATAATTATGAGTTTATGCCCTTTTTATGCCAGACAGAACTTTATTAGCTTTAGTAGCTACAGAATGACACTGCCCAGAATTAGATAACTTGTTATCTGTAAAACCCCCAAGATCCTTCTCATTTAATGAAACTCCCAACACACTGCCATTTAGTGTATAACATGCATTTATATTATTTTTACCAAAG
>CM044442.1:72514841-72538401 GCA_024363595.1 Xenopus borealis
CTTTCCTACCACCAATGTCAGACTAACTGGCCTATAGTTTTGAGGTTGAGAACGGGATCCTTTTTGAATAGCAGCACCACATTAGAAATTTACCAGGCACCGTTCCAGACCTCAATGCATCCTGAAAAATTAAGTAGAGAAGTTTGGCAATCACAGAGTTAAGCTCCCTAAGTACCCTGGGATGAATCTGGATTAGATGTACTACTAGAATTTGGACTATTAATAAGGAAACCTTCATTAGCTGGTTCCTCTTTAATGTAGACAGACAAAAAGTATGTGTTCAGAATCTTAGAGTTTTGTTAGTTCTCATCAACCAGCTGATCCCCCTCTGATAATAAAGGTTCCACCCCTTCCTGCTTTATTTTTTTACTATTTACATATTTAAAAATAATTTTTGATTCTTTTTACTGCTTACTGCAATATCCTTTTCCATATCAATTTTAGCTTGCCTGATGCTTTTTTGCATGATTTATTGGCCTCCTTGTACCTTATAAATGATGCGGCTGTTGCAGCAAACTTGAAAGCCTTAAAAGCACGTCTTCTCTTAACCACCTCAACACCAACACTTCTATTGAACCAAAAAGGTTTTGCTTTGAAACAATGTTCCTTGTTTACAAAGGGAATATAATGACATGTACATTTTTGTTCTGTGTTTAACTGGATGAAAAGCATTTCCCACTTAATATGTTGCAGAGGTGCCCCCATACTGTCAAAGTTTGCACGCCTGAAATTCAATGTTTTAGTTACTCCCTTATAGAATTGCCTTTGCAACAGAATCTCAAAGGAGACCATGTTATGATCACTATTCCCTAAATGCTCACCCACACAAATGCTAGACATGAGTTCAGTATTATTAATTATTATAAGATCCAAAAGAGGGTTATTCCTAGTAGGTTCTTGAACAAGCTGGGATAAAAAGTTGTCATTTAGCATATTTACAAATCTACCATCTTTATCTGTCTTGGCAACCCAATTAACCAAGTCAATATCCGGATAATTGAAGTCACCCATAATAATAACTTGACTTAGTTGTGTAGCTGGGCTTCATACTTGTCAGTTATATGAGGTGGTTTATAACATACACCAATGATATTTTTCTTTGTAACCTTTTGCCCAGTCAAACACCCTCACCAGTACCAGCAATGGTTATTTCTTTAGCGCATAGCATTAATTTAGACTTTACGTACAAACACAACCCCCCCCCATTTTTAATCCCTCTGTCCCTCCTGAAAAGGGTGTAACCATTTAAGTTCACAGTCCAGTCACATGTTTCATCCCACCACGTCTCAGTGATACCAATTATATCATAATTTTTAGAGCATGCAATTAATTCTAGGTCTCCCGTTTTACCTGACAAAGTTCGTGCATTTGCCAGTATACAGCGGAGGCTTTTACTTTTTAAATGTGCATTACTTTGAGGAGAATTATATGTTAAGTTAGTATTAGTCTGTTTTGCTTATAACAGAGGGACCTCCTTAGCTGGTAAACTGTATGCCCCCCTCACTACTCCCCCATGACCACTTACTAATCCCACTACCCCATCTACCCTAGCTTCCCCATAATTCTTTCTCTCACCCACCCCCCACTTGCCTAGTTTAAACATTCCTCCAGCCTCTTGACCATTCTTTCCCCTAGCACAGTGGACCCCCTTCCATTGAGGTGCAGTCCATCACAACTGTATAGGTTGTTCTGCAAGGAAAAATCATCCCCGTGCTCTAGGAACCAAAAGCCTTCCTTCCTACACCAAGACTTGTGCCATGCATTTAGCTCCCTAAGCTCCTGCTGTCTACCAAAACTTGCACGTGGCACAGGCAAAATTTCTGAAAAAAATTACATTGGAAGACCTTCCCTTAATCTTAGATAATAGATCATGGATATACCCAAGAGGTGGTTGAACAGGCAATATCTCTGGTACATATAGAAACTATCAAGCAGAAATCAAATGATGATAGAAAAGTATTTGTGAGTAAATTTACCAAACCAAGTCATTTCATCAAACATGTTGTACACAAACATTGGCATCGCGTACAAACAGATTCTATTTTGGGTTCAAACTGCATACATTTCCTGATGTTTGCTTACAAACAGAAATTTGAAAGAGTTTCTGATAAAGGCTGACAAGTCACACTATTCGACCCCTCACTTACTTTCTAACCCACAACCTGGCAATTATTTATGCTACAACTGCTCTGTATGCAACAGCATGATACAGGGGACATCATTTTCACTCCCACGGACCTCACAGAGGTTTGACATTAAGCAGAGTATTACTTGTCAATCAACCTATGTAACATACATAATTATCTGCCCATGTGCTTTGTACTACATAGGGAAGACAATTCAGAAACTAAAAGATACAGATGAAGCCACTTGGATTTGTGTGTTAAATGTGGCATGATTCGGGATTAACTGAGAACTCTGTTATCTAAAGTCATCTTAACTCATTTAATGCATTTAACCTTATCATTAGCATACCAAAGCACCACTGTTCACAATGGTGAACGCTTTAATTATACGGGATGCTGTGACGCAATTTTCAGTGTTAAGTGGGATATCTGGGTTTAGTCATTCTGTGTGAAACTCAAATCAAAGTCGCTTCATCTGTAGGTTTCTTAAACAAAGGAGTGTTATCAAAATTGGGAAATAAAAACCCTTTGGTATTACATTGCAATGAACATAGGCACACTATTGCATCTTTGCGCATCAGGGGCATTGACCAGGTGTCAGTTACTTTTGGTGGGGTGGACAGGAACACATTATTGCTCAGAAGAGAAGCGAAATGGATTTTCCACCTAAACAGTGGGATTCCTGGAGGACTTAATGATCATCTTAATATGTCCTGCTTTTTCAAATTGGATAATGTACGTTTTATGGCCTTTAGTTGCTCAGCCTGTGGATGCACAATATGTATGACTGCACTCCCATGTTGAATGAAATAATTCTCCTTTTAATAATTCTTATTTTTTTTAGTTTTCTGCAGACCATTCTTGCCCATAACAACCATTCTTTGGATGATTTAATCCATGGATTAAATACCTTTGCACAGCTCTAATCCGTGAGCTGGATTCCTGGATCGGATTACCTGGTTTGCCTGTTCCTTCTAGAATACTCCATCCTCCAGGACCTGGCCACCAAAACCTTTAAACAGAGAAACTCTTATAATATATACATTATAATATATATATATATAAACATATAATAGTGTTTTCACATCCCAAACTTCACACACTCTCATCCCTTTCTTAGACTCTGCACCACCTTCCGGTCCTATCAGTCCAGTGTTCCTGCAACTGCCCTCTACCCTACTCTGTATAGGAATTTCCTTGCTCTTGCCTTCACTGGTTCTACTACTGCCTCTTCAGCCCTAACTACATAGTAACATAGTAACTCAGGTTGAGACACATGTCCATCAAGTTCAACCATTTAAATTCATATATATAACCTGTCTGACTGTTAGTTGATGCCAGGAAGGCAAAAAAAATACATTTGAAGTATTTCCAATTGCCTCAGAGGAGGAAATCCTTCCTAACTCCAAGATGATAATTACTGGTACTACAAGCGATCTTTCATAATCCTGTATTGCTTCATTCGGGGAGAGAATCCACATCTTCACAGATATCACTTTAAAAAAACACTTCAGAAAATTTAGATGGAACCTCCTTTCTAATCAGAATGGGTGACCGTCTGTCAGCTAGAAAGACCTACTGGTAAATAAAGCATTAGAGAGATTATTATATGATCCCCTTATATACGTTACACATAGTTAACATATCACCCCTCTTCTACAGAGTGAACAACCCCAGCTTAGCCAGTCTTTTCTCATAGCTTAGATTTTCCATAGCTTTTACAAGCTTAGTTGCTCTTCTCTGCATCCTCTCTAATTCAATAATGTTCTGTTTGAGCACTGGAGTCCAAAACTGTACAGCATATTGTAGATGGTCCTTAACAGCACTCTGAACAGTAGTAGAATAACCCACCTAACAGTGGAAGAATAATACCCTAACTGTGGCATAGCCATGGTTCTTAAGCCTAGATCATTGTTGGGGTCTGGGCTACCCATGCTAGATATCCTCACTTACTGAAGTACCTAGTACTACTTACTTAGAAAACCCTATCTATCTGTACCTGTCAGTCCCCATGTGCAGAAAGAAGAACCCCACCTTGGGTGTGTCATTTCCTCATACACCCCTTGCATGTTATCCCCCTCTACTGCAAGGGGTCTGTGTCACTTAGTAAGCTCTGCGGCGCAGGGACCTCCTTCCCACTATGTCTCTTAACACACTTTGTCTTATGATTCTGTATATATTTATTATGTGATTTGTCTACCCTGTGTATACTTTTATATATATTGTACTTTTATGCACTGTACATCGCTGCGGCTCCTTAACAGCGCTTTACAAATAAAGTTATACATACATACATACATACATACATATAATAAACTTAAATTATCTTAACAGTACTTCCACCTATTAGCAAACTAACAGAAAACTCTAATATCATACCCTCACTTAACACGTATATCAACTTATACTAGGGAACTAACATATTCTCTTCTTGAATGATTTTTCCTTTACTAATAACCTTCATTTTGCAAGATCATTGTAATTCAACTTCCAAAATAGAAAAACTGCATGTTTTGTCATTTTCACCAGAGCACAGTGTGTGTGGAATAAAATTACTTACTAAAAAGCAGTTCTTTTACACCAAAAAAATTATGCAACCATCTTTATTTTGTAAATTTTAAATTTACAATGTAACAAACATTTATTACCTTATGAAACATTTTTTTTTGCAAATGTGAGTCCATACTATTAACAAAAAATACACAAAACCATTTAATTAATTTAATTTCATCTTAAACATTGAATTCATCTTAATGCAATGCATTGCAGCTATTGCAGCTATTGTTTTTATGTGTGTGTGCATGTGTGAGTTGGCCTTTATTTTAGAGTTTCCATTCATGTTTGATTTTTCAGAAAAAGAGTGTTGTGTTTTTCTTTCTTGATTTTATCAGGATCTGTCATTTGTCCCTTTGCACCAGGGATGACTGGATTTTTACCAAAATCCCTCAGTGTCTCTTTTTTTGAAACCTACAGTATAGTCTGCACATTGACACAATCATTGCACCACACACACACACACACACACACATATGCACTATTCTATGATCTGTTTTACTTCCCAGTAACCATAACATAAAAGGTTGTTTATAATTACATATGCATTAACATAATAAAGCCCTTCAGGGAAAAGTCTGTAGGAATACAGCAAACTAACCCATGCTTCTGAAATTCTGCCCAATGGCTGCATATTGCCTCACTATTAATATTATTCCACTTTCCACACCTTAAGTGAATTAGGAGATCTCCTAGATCATTAATACAAAAAATATGCTATGGCTTCTCTCTTTGTCGGGCACATCAAATCTTCCCTATGAGGCTTTTAAAGTATAATATACTTTTAATTGGTCAGAACACAAACCTCTGTGATCAACAATCCTGCTGCCCTTGTTTTTTTCTGCCTCAGGGCCTTTGTTTATTAGTTTACTGGGAACTTTGCAAAGTCTCCCAACAACTTAGCATATTTATACAAAACTGGAAGATAGAAATTTAAAGGAAATATAGTAAATAATTTATGAAAAAAAATCCCATTCGTAATATTGATCATTATTTATAACAAGGCAGTATGTTATTTTGACGCTACAGAGTAAGAAGTTTTATTACAGTTTTATTACAGCTAAAATTCACAATGTTTTTTCCACTAGCAATTGTTGAATTTTCAAAAGCTTATCTTAAATCCATGCAAATCCAATATTTTTGTGCAGTGGAATAATTGATTGTATTGCATGTGCTTATTTTATCTGTACAATGAGTTGTAATACATTCCCTTTAAAGGGAATGTTCACCTTTAATTAAGTTTTAGTATGATGTAGAGCAGTGATCCCCAACCAGTAGATCGCGAGCAACATGTTGCTCTCTAACCCCTTGGATGTTGCTCCCAGTGGCCTCAAAGCAGGTGCTTATTTTTGAATTACTGGCTTAGAGGAAAGTTTTGGTTGTATAAAAAACAGATGTCCTGCCAAACATTCTCTCCTGTAGGCTGCCAGTCCATATAGGGGTTACCAAAAAGCCAATCAGAACTCTTATTTGACATCCCCATGGACTTTTTCATGCTTGTGTTGCTCTCCAACTCTTTTTTTAAATTTAAATGTTGCTCACGAGTAAAAAAGGTTTGGGACCCCTGATGTAGAGAGTGATGTTCTGCAATTTCATTTTAATGTTTTATTTCTTGTGGTTTTCAAGTTATTTTAGCTTTTTATTCATCAGAACTCCACCTTACAATTTGGGCAATCTGGTTGCTAGGGCCCAGATTACTATAGCAAGCATGCATTGATTTGAATAACAGGATATGAATAGCAGAGGGCCTAAACAGAAAGCTAAGTAATGTATGTAGCAGTTACAGAGCATTTGTTTTTTTAGATGGAGTCAATGACCCCCATTTTGAAAGTGTGAAGAAGAAGGCAAGTAATTAAAAAAAAACTATAACATCCAAAAAGATACTTTTACACAGATGTCCAGTAAATGCTGTCATTTGATGGGTGATAAGACAACAAACGTTGGACCTTTAATTACATAATCTATGCTTAAGATGCATTACATTATTAGTGATGGGACCCATAGGTTTCTGTTTGGCACCTATGGAGTTAAGTCCCTGATCTCTGTTACTAAGCAGAAGTTTATGTTTCAAGCGTATACTTCTAACCAATAGTTAAAGCAAAGAGTGTTATAACCACTTTCTGCCACACAACTTTATAGTGCTGGAAAGGAGTGGCCACTTCCTCTTTGGCTGCTGGTACTGAACAAGCTGGATGCTCATTGAGCCTGGGATCCACAAGGCCCCAGTAAGCCACATGCCCTAACAGGACCTCTTACTGTTAGTGATCCAAGTCGGCGACCATGCCACCTCGTGAACGAGAGATAGTAAGTGCAGGATACTACTGTAATAGTCTCTCTAGAGAGAGAAAGATAGTTAGCTGTATTTAGTATGAACAGTGTGTGTTCCAACAAGGAGTGTTAGAAGGAAGAGATCTTCCTTACAAAGCTTCCTCTGTGATGCTTTTAGTGCAGGGATATCATTGTGATAAGGATTAGGACTTAGCAGCAGCTATCCGGCCTTACACTGGTGTTCCAGTTAGTCACATTGCTCTGCTGCGGCGCAGCACCTAACGAGGCTCACTGTGACTGTGGGGAGGCAGGCAGACAGCCTTTCCTTCCTCCCCCCCAGCTGCACGGAGGCCCGTGATGACGTCACTAGGTGGCGCCGCAGCATCAGGAGCGCGCAAATCCAGGATCGCTCATCATTTCCTGCCCCATCCCCTATGCAACGAGCATCAGGTAGGGAAGCTGGGGGGCAGCAGTAGCCCACCCTCCCTCCCCTTTTCTTGTGCTGAAGTTTTATGCAAGTTACAGAGTTAAGTTATTATTATGTTTACTGTTATCAAAGAGATCGTCACAGCGAAAAGTATTGATCCTTGCCTTAGCACTTTATGGAAAAGTATTGTTCTTACATGCCCATTGCTTTGCAATGGCTGGCATTGGTGGTTATTTGTTTGAGCTGGAAAATGATTATATAATAAAAGGTTCCAGTCGGTTATAGAAATGTGTTTATAAAGGTGCAAGGATCTTTTGATTAAACATGATGAATAAAGCTGTGACCGACCTTCATCCACAAGTTAGCCTCTGAGTCTTTAATTGGGCTACTTAAAAGGGGGGGATTGTTCCTTCTCTGCAGTCAGCAACAGGCACTTTGTAATGGAATTGATGTACCCTTGCCTATCAGGTCTCTGAGGAATACTTACTACCTTGTGATGTGTTGCATGGAAATCTGCTAATATATTAACTACAGCTGTGTGCACCTCTGCTACTCTTTGGATGCTTCTGGGTGAGTACAAACCTGGGGACATTGCTTTATGCTAATAAGCTTCCACCTTTTGTTGTAAAGAACATCCTGGAGCCCATTTCATCTTTTATTTTACAGTTTGACTGGATATTGTAGTTATACTACCTCCTAAAGGATATCTTCCACATAGCAAAGGCCCTGCCCTGATGTGTAGGTTTCAGTGTAACCCCTGCTTATCCATCACTAGCTGGACACTTTAATCCTTTGTGCTGTACTTAGCCCAAAAAAGCATTACATTATTTTACTAATACAGTACTATACTGTGTGTAAAAACCTTCCAGCTGGCAGAAGCCATTATTAGAGGTTGAAGAGATGTGTAAACCACCTATTGTACTAACATGGTCCATTGAGTTCAGACATGATGAACCCTCCAGCAAAACTGAGCACACATACTGTATCTAACAATCAGGCAACATTTCTACCATTATAAACACAGATGCCGTTTCTAGATTTATATTTTAATGGGGCTTTAACCTACAGTATACAAGAGATTAAACATCATTTGAAGAACCACTTAGCAACATGTATGAGGCAGGAAAGTGAGATTCAGGCAGTGTTTACAAAGACCTTAGAACACAATTCAAATCATTCAACTGAAATTGGTCATTATATTCAATTAAGTACTTCTGTAAAACATGAAATTTCACAGCATTAATAGTGATTGAATAATAGAGCTATTATGTTGGTTAAATAATCAGAGATTCTTACAGACATTTTATATATTTCCTCTGTATTGTTACCTAACAGTTTAAAATGCAGTGTTATATAATTCCCCTCTTGCAAGGTTTTTTTTATTTGATTGCAACGTGGTATCACTGCTACTTCAAAGAAAAAAATGTAAATGGTCAGTTCTCCAAACTTTGCATGAAGATCTCAAGGACTTCCTTCTTCTTAGTGATGGGAAGGGCAAGCTATAGTCCATCAACATTTGGATGCAGCATCACTGCTATGAAATGTATACAGTAGAACCCCCATTTTATGTTTATCAGAGAGCCAGGAGAAAATGGTGGGGAAATGTATAAATATTATATATTAGTTCAACCTGAGAAAAGTGTAATGTGAGGGAAAACAGTGTATGTAAAACTGAGCTTTCAATGACTCTTTAAAGTGGACTTGTCACCCAGTTCTTGTCAAATTAAACATTAAATCCAAATTCAATTTATTTAAGCATTCATAGCCATTGTAAACTCCTTTAAAAATGTTAGCTGTCAATTAAATATTCCATATGGGATGGACATCAGGCCCCCCATTCTGGTGCACAAACAAGATTCTGAGATGATGCAAGGCTTGCTTAATAAAAGTGTTGACAAAATGGCTCCTGTCTACTTGCTATAATTAGGACATACCAGACTGAAGGAAACAAAAGTCAAATAATTTATGCAGTGTAATTAAATTTAATTTTGCTTGACTAACGTGATAAAATAGTATTTGGAATATTTTTGTTGGGGTGATTGGACCCTTTAAAGTGAGTTGCACACTTTATAGCTACCTAGCTAATTTATGTAGGGTGCTTAATTAACATTCCATCAGTTCAGTCCAAGTTTGTATTAATTTCCCTTAAATAAATCTGTTTTGTGTTTTTCTCATAGAAGCAAATGGCACACATGCACCAGTTTCAACTATTTCATATTTTTATATCATCCTATCTGCATATTAAATCTTCATGTTGTTTCTGAGAAGAAACACAAGATTTTTAAGCAGGCCAGTTTTCATACTTCACAGGGATGAAAGCATGCATCATATTTAAATGATCCAAACCCTTTTATCTACTTGACTTACCTCCTTATGCTAGGGATCTGAAAGTACTGTATATCATTTCTCTGCAATCAACATGTAGCATTTCACTGAACATTAGCACAATTTGTTTCAATGGGCAGACACCATTTCATTTTCTGTCCTGCAAATGAGTTATGACTCGGCTCCCTATTTGATCTTTTTTTTTTCTGGTGAGATTTAACATTCTCATCTGTCTTCTACATCTGTAGCGATGCTTGGCAATCAGTGTCAAAAGGAGGAGAACAGCGAATATTCAGAAGGAAGGATTATTTATTAAAATCTCTTGATGAAGTAGGAAAACAACCCACAATTGATCCAGTATATAGAGAAGTCATTTAAAACATATAGGTGGTCCTTTAAAATCAGTACACAGCTTGAAATCTAAGTACCTTGCAGCTGCCAAGTGAAGATGAATAAATTCTAAACAGACCCTTAAGTGCTGATTAAAATCCCCAGTGTATTTTGTGTGTAATTTGATATTTTGAAGCAAACATTACAAATGGGAGAGGTAGTTTTGATAAAAAAAGGAAATAAGGAGCAGCTTATTTGAAATAATAATCTTTCTGAAATGAACACGTGTTCTAAGGCAAGAGAAAGGCAAGTGACCTAGGGTTTTTCCTCAAAACATCTCTGGAGATCAGAAACCTTTATATTTATTGTTTGTCAGTGGATATTGACCTTTCTGGACTGAAAAAGAAAGGGGGCTTCCGATATTCAGAAGTTTTATGGTGGAATTGAGGAGAGGTCATGTGCTAATCAGTGTCAAGTATGGATTACACATTGAGCTATGAGTTCAAGGTAAGATTAAAGTGCCATTAAAGGCAACCTTTGGCTCTCATGCTATTGCTGAACCAAAACTAACAATATGCCTCATGATTCAACATGAGCAGATTTTCCCATAAAGGGAAAAAGAACATAAAATAATATTACCGTATGAAAACAATACTTTATAAATAACCATTACTTACTCCTTAAACCCAATGTATGATAGCAGCATTACCATTTCAAACAATTGCATGGATAAACGTTCCCAAAATAGATCCTGCACACAAAACATAGCAGTTGGTCTCATAATACTTAGCTGCTACATACTATGCTTTTCTGATATTTAATCAAAGACCTAAATTGAGATATAAGGGAATTCGCTTTCCCAAAGCATACTGTACTTTAGTCAGTTGTTTGTCTGATCAGAGTGTGGAACCTGTAGTGCTATATTAGTTTGAAGCATGCATATAAATTGGAACACTCATAAGATTAACTTTATTAACTACATGGTGGCCAGTTTTTTGCTCTTTAGCAGAATTTAGATTTAGCAGAAAACAATTCTTACATGCAAAAAAAGAATAGGGTAATTTAAATGTTAATGTGAGGGTGCAGTGGCATGCATTGATGCACCAAAACAAGCAGAATGGCTTGAAAAGGTGGTAGCAAATTAAGTGTAAGTTGTGGTTAACAAATGTACGACTGCATCACTTGTGTCACACAACTTGCATCAGTTTTTTTCCCATGTTACACTTGTAATTCTTTGGTTGAAAGTCTATGTTGCACCTATAGACACAGCCATCTGTGGGAACTTAGGAATTACTGCCCGGGTGGCAGTCACTCCAGGGTATGATGAAGTAAGACATAAGACTGTGTGTTTGTTCACTCCTTGTTTAAAAAAAAAATTGCATTCTTTTACTTTGCCTGTTGTGGGATCTGTGAGGGCCTGCTGCTTTCTCCATGGTTAAACAAATTTATTCGCGCCTGCCGAATACATTCGTCCATCACTATATCTAATATGACATTTACTTCCTGCAAGGCTCTGTTGCTATAATCCATGTTCCAATATATTGCACAACATCTTTAAATATCAAAACCAGATGTCTGCATATTTGAATTCATAGCAGTAAATTACAAGTGCCTGTGTAAGGTATCATTCCTCTGTCCATTCCTCTGTTGGGTTTGAACTAGGGATGCATCGAGTCCAGGATTCGGTTTAGAATTCAGGCAGGATTTGACCTTTTCTAGCAGGATTCAGACAAATCCCTCACTTGTGGTGTTAATTGTACTCAGATGCTCTGCATTAAATGGCAGGTGCAGCCTATCCCTATTGAGCTCCCAGCAGAGAGCCCTCTCACTGCCAGTGCATAGGTCTCTATAATTGCTGGCTAGGCACCCTGACCATATACCTGGTTCTGATCCTGATTTTGGACCCTATTTTTTGTTGATCTTGCACTTCTTAGTATCTTGTTAGTATTTTTGCCTTTCCCCAGACTTTTGTTATTCTTGACCTATTCCTCCTGAGCCAATAAGTTGCTTGTGTTGCTATCCTGCCTATTTTTTAACTTAATGTTGAAATAATAAACTGTTTTGTGTGCAAGCATCCTTCCAGTCTCCTAGCCAGTCTACTCCTTCCTAGTTGATATTTTAAACACTAAAAGGTTGGGCTTCTGGTCGTGACAGCCTGCTTGTTTTCTTTTGTTCCTTGTTTTCCATTTCTGATGGTCTTGAGCACCTGGACCCCATGTCTACCTTTTTGAGCAATTAACTTTTATACAGTGTAACATTCTCCTTTCCTCCTCTACTCTAGATTTTTGGGTCATATCTATTCTAGTAAACCAGTGGTACTGGATGCATATTTGACCAAAGAGACACACAGGAGACATTTATATATCTACATCCATAAATCTTTAGGTATGGGTAAGAACTCTTATCCATGCCTTTGGCTATCCCCTATCATGAATTGTCATATGTTTGTTACTTTATGTTTACTTTTACACTGTGAAATACAACTAGTAGTATTTAAGGTGGTCATCAAAATATTTAGAGGTGATCCTACAAAATTACAATTCTGTTTGAAAAATCAGTTTATATTGTAATCTCTTTTTTCAAAATTTTCAAGCTTATCATACCAGAGCTGTTACTAAAGGGCAATGAACCCTTTATCCTGGCCAAGCAATATAAAGTGTCAGTTCCTCTCCATTGATTTAAAAAGACTTACTTATTGAAGCCAAAGAATAATTAGACAATGGTATGATTATAACTAAATTTTTGAATAATTCATATGCATGCTGTCACATTAACAGACAAACCTCTGCATAAGAAAATAAAATTCCAATTTTCACAATTATCTTGAACATTTTCTGTGTAGAATCTATATTTTTAGATGTACCTATTTTTCCTTCCGTATGAGTTGCTCACACGAGTCAGTGTAATCTATCAGTATGTTCAAAGTGCCTGTGTATATCATTGATAATGCATGGCTGAATCCAGACTCACATGGGTGACATAATAATAAATGTTTTGTTCTAAAACATTTTTGCTTTCATAAATAATTACACGGGTTCCCTCATACAACATATGTCAGAATAGAAGCTTATGAAAAACCATGAAAAAGATTAACTAGACCTAGATATTATAGGGACAAGCAACCTATATGACATTCCCTTCTTCTGCACCTGGAGATGAAAGAAAAAATAAGTTCTATTCAGTGATTTTATCAGCTGCCTTTAATAGTTTTTCTTCTTTTTTTTTTTTTGTAAAATCTCACTCACCGGATTTAGACAGCTAGATATTCATTTGGTACACATTTACATGTGCAAACTGCATTCCATTAACATTACTGATGTTGTTGCCATAACTACTTGTTTTTAGAATAAAAAATGTTTGAACAGTGTAACTTCAAGCTCTCAGTTAAAGGACATTTATTGTAATTGTGACATTTTAAATATTTTTTTTTTGCAACAGAAACACAAAAAAACACAGTAAATGCATCAAACTGCATAAAATAAAGCACTGAAATGATTTTATGTTTATGTTGGATAAATATTGAATTGGTACTAAAAAAATTGATACTTAATACTTTACTGTTATAATTCTTAATTGGGATGAGTAATTTTTTCACCTGGTACAGTTCCGCAATTACATTTGTAGAGATTTTTAGAATGTCTCCATGGTGTATCAGTATAAAAATAAAAAGCTCCCACATTTCTGACCTCTGCCTTGCACATATGCTGCTTCTTTGCACTTTGGAGATACAGCACAATTCCCTACATTGCACAATTAATTGAAAATTAAAAGGTTTTCATCAACCTGATCTGGTACAATTTTTTTATGAAGAATAGTTGTAGCACAGTGGAAATTAGCTTCTCTAACAAAGTAGGATAATCTATATGCCATCACAAAACTGAAAACACTTTAACCCCAGTATAGTTTCACTTTCCAATTTTGTGGTTTCGTGAAGTTTTCCGCATGATGGCCCAATTTTACTCATTGCTAATGAAAAGTTTAGTTCAAAACAGTAAAGTAACCTAGCTGATAGAGGTTTCTCTAATCAAAGCTTAGGCTAGAACTATTAGAGCAGTGAGCAATTTGAAGTTCTACAACTGAACTAACTTTAGCATCCAAAGAACAGTCAAATACTGGCATTCTATATTATTATTCATTTATATAGTTCCAACATATTGCACAGTATGATGTACTGTATATACTTATGGAAAATAGTATGAAGCATTACAAAGTATATACTTATGCTGTGGGGATATTCAGTATGGATGCATGGCCATATGATGTCAAGATTTAAATATTTTGGCATTTTACTGCATGTAAAGTCATTAGTGATTCAAACAATTTGAATCAATTGCTTGACCTTTATAAAGGTCTGTAGTTTGCAGGGTTGTTTTTATTAACATTAATTTGTTTAGGTAGCTATTATTAATGAGTGAATCTGTCCTGCTTCACTTTGCCAAAACATTTGTAAAAACTGCAAAAAAATGTAGTGAAACTGAGAAAAAGTAATAAAACACATTGTAATCAATAGTCATGCCACAGGTTCAGTAAAAATTTGGAATTGGCCACAAATCCATGTCTGGTGAAAATATCAATTCATCAATCGTAACTCTATGACTACAAAATAGAAAAAGCTATTTAAGACCATATGAAATAGAAGGGTTGTTCTCCTTGTCCTAATCAGTGGTAATTCTCTGCTTATCATATAGATTGAATGCAGCAATGAACTGGACAAAGTTTATACATTTTTAAATTAAACAGGACCTTACATTCAGATTATGCGATAACTGTTGCATACACAAACACATTTCTGTGTTAAATCAAGGATACTTTATCTTTATAACTTAAAGAATCTGCACAGTTATTGAATCTCTCAGAGTCTGCTGATAAGTAAATAATGAAATCTATTTCAAATGCATAGCTATTTTTGGGTAATTAGTGGATGTTTGTGTTGTCAGTTCTCTAAGTAATGGGACAAACAGCAAATCCCTTGTGAAAAAAATTCATTTACATTATAAAGTCTTACAGAACCTTGTATAACAACACAGATATGCTCCACCAAAAAAAACTTTGGAGGGGGCCAGTGCACACAGTAAACTACCCCCCTCTGCCCACTTGCACATGCATGCCCTCTGCAAATAGTTTGCAGCAGGCTCAATTCTAGAGGAAGCAGTCCATGTGCTTTAGCCCCCTCCCCCCATATCTGCAGAGTTTGCTTCCTCTATAGTTATTCTATTGATTCTATCAATAACAATGATTAAATCATTATAGGAGAAGGAATGGTAAAATAATCAGTTAGGCATGTCACCTTTTTCAATATTCTACTAGGAGTCCTACTTTTGAATTCTAGGATATACTAGCAGTGCAGAAAGTTCAGAAAAACTTCTGTGAATGCACTTTAAAGGGAAGAAAAAATGCTGTTTTCCCTTTTCAAAGTCTGACTAGAAAGAAATCTGACTTTAATAAATATGCCCCTAATAGACCTGTCCCTTTGTAAGGGCTTTGTAAAAGATTTTTTTTTTGTATTTACATTTTGTATTTAACAAATTACATTTGTTTTATCCAGCCCCAAATCTGCCAGATGGCTCTGTTTGCTTAAGATGTATACATAATGCTTCGATCATGAGTGATTTTTCCTATACTGGTAGGTATCAAGCTACTATTTCTATATTTCTTTTCCTGGTACGGAAAAGGTTACATTTACTTTCTCTCCTCAGGGATTTTTTTTATTAAAGAAAAAAACATTAAAATTGCCTTTATTTATAAATAGTTCTAATGTATGCATTATAAAAGTATTTTAAATACAAGGACAAAATAAGCAAAATAATGTAAGAACACTTTCTATTACTTAAATCAACTTTTGAAAGTCAGATTCACACATAAAATGAACTTAAATATGGATTCTTTTCAGCACTTTAAAATAACAGCAGCTAAATAAGAGGCTATCCTTATAAAAGGTAGGGATCAAATGTATTTTTGATCTAGGTCATCAGGAAGAGGTTCACTTATTGGCCTCTGTATCATAATGAAGTCATAATGCAAATCAGCTGGAGAGGTTAATTGCAGTGACCTCTTAGTAGATTACCACAATACTTTCATCTGAATGGCAGGGAGGTCTTGTTCTAAACTTTCAGGCACATCCCAATTCCCGTGTGCAGTCTGGAGTCAGCCTTCTGCTCTTGCTGCTACTCTTTCTCCTTCAAATATAATATTTTCAGGTCTATCTTAGAAGTGTGTCTAATTAATTTTTTCCAGTTTAGTAAACCTTGCCCCCAGCCATTTACAATGTGTTCCCTTACTGAGAGTGGATGGCACATTCTCCTCAAGCCCACTGTTTGGTTTCAGTGATTATCTCTGCTGAATGAGCATGCTCAGATGAAGTCTTTTCCTCAATAGGGATGAAAATGTGTCTGCCCCTGCTGGGAACAGCAATTTAAAGAAATGTTAATAGGTGTCATGCATAAGAAAATGTTCAGCCTTAGGCAAGAAAAGGTATACAGTGCATAATACGACTTCCCCATGTAATATCTGCCATATTAAAATGTTAACAATGTGCAGATTTATGCCTTTCTAAAGAGTCTGTGTGTGGCAACTTTATTATGGCTTTTAGGTCTCTATTACTTTCTCTATGTGCATTTAACATTTCATAGTCACAGGATAATGAACATCTTGGCTTGAAGAAAGGCTTTTTAAAAATGTTCCTGCTGGAGTTCTAAAACAGTTTTCATTATGTAAAATATAATAAAATAAAGGAAATTGTTTCTTAACCAAAACATTAATTACCTCATATTAAGCCATTTGCTGAAAAAAAAAATAATTGCTGAATTCAGGCTAATCCTTTAGCGCAAGACCACCAGTTTTCAGGCTTCTGTTTAATGGCTTTATAAGTCTATTTCCTCTTGGCTCTCAATTAATGTTAAATCTATAATAAACAATTTTGTTCTACCAAGCAGCTTAACCCAGCATCCAAAGGAAAGCTTAGAGGAAGTTTTATAAGCTCAACATTCTCCTTTTTTTCACTGAATTATAAACCTTTGTGCCTAATTATTAATACTTCAGTTTGAAATGATTAACTAATCTGGATAAAATACTTAAGGTGGCATAATGGTGTTAAAATGTGTAGAATCTGTCTCTTAAATTCATTTACTATTTAAAAAGTTTTTCTTTTCCTGTTGGTCAACATGTTAGTGTCAACATTCTTTGAAGATGATATGAGATTTTTTTACACTGTTGTGCATATTTAGTATAAGGTATTGATATGCAGTTTAATTATTCTATTGTTCTATTGACAATGGTATTTATTGCATGACAAAGGTGAAATTAAAAGAGACTGAGAAAAATCCAGTGTTCCAATCATACCCTGGATCCATGAGCAATATGGAACAGCTAAACAAGCACATATGCTCAAGAATAGTAGTAAGGGTAGTAGTCAGTATAGTAGTAAGGATTTTGTCAGGTGTTTAGCACCACATTTTGTCCCAGCTATCCCATGGATGCCTCTCAAGGAGTGCCTGGGATACCAGAACAAAATGTCTGCAGCAGAGTGCTCAGAGGAAATGTATAGCTGGGCCAGTGTACTTTTTGATGTAGAGTATGAAAGTCCCTTTATAGGAAGCAAATTATAATCATTGGAAGTTACTTAATAACTTGGCACTAGTTAGTCTACTTTTTCCTTCTCCTTTACATTCCATTATTTTAGCAGAAACCAGATCACACTTTAAGCATATATATATATATATATATTCTATATTTATATATTATATATCCTATATATATAGCTGGGCTCCTCAATTATTAATCTATTTACTTTGCTTGATTACTGGGATTCTAATTTTACTACACAGACCCAAATTTATAGACACCCAGAAACAGGTCCATATTTTAAAAAATATATACAGTATATTTAAATTAAAACAGTTCATAACAGGTTTATATCCATAAGAAGACATATTTTCACTGCAATTCATTATGCAAAATCTTAACTGATTTTCTCAGGCTATTAAAAAATTCAAGAATGAAAAAGCTAATGTTCTTCTGTAAAGCATCATTCACGAACAATTCTTTCAGCATCCAATTCTTGGAACAAATGTGCACAGAAGCAAATTGTGGCCTATA
This sequence comes from Xenopus borealis, assembly GCA_024363595.1. Taxonomy (NCBI): domain Eukaryota; kingdom Metazoa; phylum Chordata; class Amphibia; order Anura; family Pipidae; genus Xenopus; species Xenopus borealis. Next base: position 72,532,965 of record CM044442.1, read on the forward strand.
CATCCTAAACCTTCACATATTACTGTATGTATATAGAACCAACATACTGATACATAAAAAAGTGATTTATAGAGTACAGTCATCCTAATTACACTGGTCTCTGTGACAAAGAATGCGAAAAGTCACTCAGCTGACATTGCACTTTGCATACTGTCTTAAATATGGTGTGACATTAGATTCTTTTGCATGTTATGTAGCTCTGTCATTAATTAATAGTAACTCTGCCACGCCATTACTAGTAAATTTGTCTTCTCATTCATGCCATTGATCATAAATATATTATGACTCCTGAGTTATCTGTTATTGCCCTGGATATTTGATATTATGTATTAACCATTTAACAAAATATAGTTTCTAAAAAGCAGACTACATTGCTCTAATGCTAAAATCTTGTTATCTTTCTATTTGGCACAGCCTGTCAAGTACTAGTGAAAGCTACATAATTCATTGTTCTGCAACAATGTGCTGCTAAGTTGTTCTATGATACTAAAATTGTGCCGTGTCAGTAATGGGTAGTCTTATAATTTTGGGTTAAATAGATTACAGGTTGGAAACCCCTAGGTACATAGGTACATTTACTTTGGGATGACATCTTGAGATATATAAGTCACTTTATTGCCAAAGGGGTATCCTTTATTTGACAAACAATGTTGTTGACTCCCCTTCAGATAGGAGGATGGTCATGTTTTGTTTTTGTATTTTTGCAATACCCTATGGATTTGTTTTGTTTAGAACACTATTATAGCCTAGAGGTGATTTTTTTTTCTAAACAAAAGTAGCCATTGACCTTCTCCTGGGTAAGATGCAGTCTGGTATGGTGCCTTTGGATTGTAGGAAAGCTCATGTCATTCCAATATTTAAAAAGGGATTACGATATTAGCCTGGAAATTATAGGCCAGTAAATTTGACATCTGTGGTGGGCAAATTATTTGAAGGCTTGTTAAGGGATCACATTCCTAGTGAATGGTATTATGAGAAGCAATCAGCATGACTTTATGAAGGATAGGTCATGTCAGACAAATTTGATTGCTTTTTATGATGAGGTAAGTAAAATGCTGAACTGTGGGGGGGGCAGTAGATGTGATCTATTTGGATTTTGCCAAAGCATCTGATACCATGCCGCACACACGGCTGCTTTCTAAACTAAGGTCTGTTGGGCTTAATGAAGTCGTTTGCACATGGATAGGAAACTGGCAACAGGATCGGGTACAGAGGGTGGATGTTAATGGTACATTTTCTACTTGGAGTAAGGTTCTTAGTGGGGTCCCTCAGGGCTCGGTATTGGCTCCACTTTTATTTAACTTGTTCATTAATGACTTAGGGGAGGTTATTGTAAGTAATGTATCAGTGTTTGCGGATGACACAAAACTATCCAGCCCAATTCATTCCATCTTGGATCTTGACCTGGGATGTAAAAACATGCAAGCGACTTATACCCTTAATGGGACAGCACTAGGCAAACCCATTATGGAAAAGGACCTTGGAGTCCTTGTAGAAAATAAACTTGGCTGTAGCAAGCAATGCCAGTCACAGGCATCAATGGAAAATAAGGTCTTGAGCTGTATTAAAAGGGGCATTGATTCACGGCAGGAAAGTCTCATTCTTCCACTTTATAGTGCACTGGAAAGGCCCCATCTAGAATATGCTGCACAGTTTTTAATTCTAATAATTTTATTTAATAGCAACTCTCCTTTTCCTCATACAAGGCTGCTGCCAACTGATACTGCAGTGCAAAACAGTTTTTGTTTCTTTTTCATGTCACAGCCATATACTTTATATCATAGCAAGCTGTTATGAATTAGTGCAATGTACAGTTCTGAAGAAAAATGGTGAGGCTGAAAATTCTGACAGGGAAACCATTTGCATGTACATGACACACTTTCAGGAACAACTTTACATGATGAATAGATGATCCTTATTATTTGATTTATACAAAACATGCACACACAATCCACTGTAGCACACTTGCTTTATATTCATTTTCAGGTGGCTATTAAAAGTCTTAAGCATAGTCATATTCTTATATTCGGCAACAGTGTTATGACCCAGAAGCAGAATTATATTTCACAGTGTGTATTAGGAGACAAGCAAGGACTCAACTACTGAGAAAAGGAATATCTATTTAGGGAAGGGAAACAGAAATAATTTGAGGTGCCACTCATTTATCATTTTGTTAATACACACCAACATTGTAAGATCTTGCTAAATACTGACTTCATATACCAACAGTTAGTCAGGTCACAGCCCAATAAAGAGCTTATTATACTGCTTCTGTATCATTCTTGAATATACACCAGGATATATTGATTTGAAAATGAACATACATTTTCCATAGTAACAATGGAAGTCTCCTCACTGTACAAAATATGTGCTAAATGTTATCATTGATAAAATGTTATAAGTGGGATATTCAATTATTATCGTTCATACAATTTGTGTGATTTTCTCAGAATACACATATACTACAAAGCATACTGTAGTTGGCATTTTTTCATGTCCAATAAAGAACACATAATACTGCTACAAACTATCAAACAGTCCATTTTACAGTATATTTTATGGGTAGAACTAAGAGCATTTTGACTGTTTAACAAAGAAGTTGCATTGATCAGTTGTGAAATGTTTTCAAGATTACTTAGCTTTAGATTTAAAGGAATAATAGCACCAAAAAAATGAAAGTTTTAAAAGAATGACAATATATAGTAATTTACTGTTGCCCAGCACTGGTAAAACTGGTATGTTTTCTATAGAAAGACTACTATAGTGTATATAAACAAGCTGTTGTGTAGCCATGGGGCAGCCATTCAAGCACAGGATACACGGTACATAGCAGATAAGCTCTGTATTATACAATGGGAATCGTCAGCACTTCTGTTATCTGATGTGTATCCTGTGCCTTTTCTTCTTTTTTAGCTTTGGATAGCTGCCCCCATGGCTACACAGCACCTTATTTATGCAGGAGGCTAAAGGTTTTTCTAACCTTTAGGTCCTTTGGTTCCCTGGACATAACTTAGTCAGCTAGATTGGGTCATCAGTTCTAGAAAGGAAGCTGTTTCTTTTTTCCTATGTCAAATTGTTCTGTTGGCAGTTTAGTGACTGGCCAGTAGATATCTGATTTATAAAAGGGTATGGTCTTTCTATACTTCAGGGATTTAGTTATTTTTCCCCAGGGGGGAGGGAGAGTAGTCCCCCAGAGGTTATAAAAAGGTATGCCACATGTGCTCAGTTTCTTTAGACTGCACACTTGGTAGAAAAAGGACAGTGGTGCTGCATATGGTCTGGAACAAAGGAAGGATCCAGAATATGTGAAGTGGGATTGAAAGACAGGATCAAGGGTTATTTAGTGATCAGGCAGAGACTCCAATGGGGAGACCAGGAGGGTTAGTACCCAACAGTTACAAGGCCGCTAGCTTAGGGACTCTAGTGGTTTAGGGATAGAGAGATCCTTGATCCGTGGGACCCCTGTGAGATTCACCTTCATGGGAGGTTGTGCACCAAAGGTAGTCAATGCTACTGTAAGACTTCAGCAGGACCCTGCCCTATGGGTGCCACAAATGGTAGCATGGGCATCTAGGCACATGTCTGCACCAGGTTGTGGGTCAATGTGCATTCCAGGACAGACATCAACATGCACAAGGTCATTACGTCCCGCATCATTAAGACCAGCATCATTATAGCCAGTGTCATCATGTCCAGCATCAGTATGCCCAGCATCGTTATGACCAATGTCATTACATCCTGCATCATTATGTCTAAGGTCAATACGTTTGGCACCAAAATCTCCCTTTAAATAGACGCTCAAGAATTTCCTTGATACTTGTTTATGATCCTAGCTGTGTGAACTTCTTCTTGTCATTTTGATCTACTGTTTACAACCTTGTTATTACTTTGCTTGAACTCCGCCTGAACCGACTTCGGCCTGTCCTAACACTCTCCTTAAATTCCGCCTGAACCAGACCTCGGCTTGTTTTGGTCACACTCTTCTGCCTCCCCTCACAGTACTCAGCTCACTTCCACTTCCTGGTGTTGCTGTGCTTGTGGTGTGGCGCATGAGAAACTCCTCACATCTTGAGATCCTCCTACTAGGTAATCATTACAGTTACTTCTGGGTGCAGGGAACATTCATCCTCTAAAGTTGTGAGTAAACACTGGATTTTCATTTGTGTGGCTACAAACAGCACCATAAAAGATACACTTTAAAGGCGTCCATATGTCTGCATGTATTTGTAGTTACAGTGTTCTGAAAATAAACCTTTTAATAGTATCCTTGTGTGTGTGATCATGGATCAGAAATATGTTTCCCAGGGAGGGGTATAACAGTTCAGTCTGTATTGACCCTGGGTGGAGGCATGCCATGTATAGTGTACCTGCTCTCCCATGTAGCAGAGGCACAGGACTCCTGTAGCACCACAAGCAAGTGTTTGTAAGATTTCACGCAGTAGCAGAAGAAGGCTATATTTATATGCCCTGCACTGATAAAATGGTTGTGTTTGCTTCAGAATTCAACTATAGTTTATATAAACAAATTGCTGTGTAGCCATTGGGACAGCCGTTACAAGATGGGAAGGGTGAAAGGGCACAGGTTACACAGAGGATAACAGATAAGCTCTGTCCAATAAAATGGTATTGCACATAGTTTATTTGTTATCTGCTATGTATTCTGTGCTTAAATGGCTGCCCTCATGGCTACACAGAAGCTTCTTTTAATTTTAATAGAGTTTCTGAAGCAAACACACCAGTTTTACTAGTGCAGGGCATCAGTACATTATATTGTCATTCCTTTAAAACACTGAAAATATAACATTTATTTTGCAAAAAATATTTTGATTTTATAACATAACATTTAAATTCAACCCTTAATAAATCTGCCCCTAGGTGTCATCAGCAAAACAGACACACATAGCTTTAAATCCATATATGTCATAAACATGCCTATTTTAATACTTATTATCTAATGGTTTACTGAAATATGATGAGAGACAAAAGGTCGCCATATACAGGCCAAGCAGGCATTGTTTCTGACTGCTGGCCCAGAGGGTCATGCAGGTAGATGCTCTGTATTGGGCCAAACATATGTTTGGCCACCTTTCTATTGGTCTGTTTCTATTGTTAAAATATTTAGAAACTAAGAAAGTGAAAATTACTTAAGTTAGGATTGATATTTCTCAACCCATCAATATCACAGGATTATTGATCTGAACAGCCCCCACACAAACCAACCACATCTGAAAATCTATGGTCAGATAAAGGGTAATTGCTTATAAGCATTTTAGATCATCACAGTGTCCCGATCGGCACCCTAATCCAGAACCAGTGCTAAACACCCTGTTCTAGACTCTTATTTCTGCCTTCAACAGCCGCCTTTCACCTCGGGAGGGGCCATCAGCTAATCGGATGCCACCAGTTCTTAAAAAGAGAGGTGCAAAGCAAAAGGTTC
>CM044442.1:72541410-72590819 GCA_024363595.1 Xenopus borealis
AGAGTGGAGATTTGTGTGTTTGTATGCTTGGTTTTTCATTTGGAGGGTTTGAACTTGATGGACTCTTTTTTTTTTTTCAACCCAATTTAACTATGTAATGATGTAACTATATAAACATAGCACAAAAGCACCAGGAAAAGATCCTATCATGGGCAATGAAAAAATACCAAAGATCCCTTTAAATACCTTTAAATTCCATCATGCCAGGGCACATGGTCCTATAAATAAGGTACTGTAAGTGCACACACTAAGAAATCGGCAAGGAAGGAACAGGACCATGTGGTGGGCATCCCTGCCACACCACAAGACCACCGGGGTGAGTACCTCTCACACACACAGTTCTCTCACTGGAATGATGACAAAAAAGCTGGTAAGCAGAGTTAAAAAGGAATATGTAAAGAATGTGATAATAAATTAAGGCTTTATTTGATTTAGGAACTGGTTTATTAGGTTTCACTACATGTTAATGTTATTAAAGAATAATTACTACTCAGTAAACAATAACCTATACTTTTGGACTTTACCCAAAGCTTCCAGTGAAACAGTTTTCTTTCTTCAATACATAAAAATAAAGTAGCTTGTAAGTACCCTGCACATACATTTTTACCCATGTTTGTTGTTTTATTATTATTATTATTATTATTATTATTATTATTATTATAAAACCTATGTTTGTTATAACTAATATTTATAAATTTTGATTAATATTATTAATGCATGGAGCACATTTAATGCAGGAATGTGATGCATATCCTTTCCCTGTTAAATATATGGTGTTGTTGAATGCACTGTTTATGGAAATCAGTAAATACAATAAACTCAAAATAAACTTCAAAACTCTATAGATTTGAAAGTTGATCAGATTCATGATTCAATTTCACATTCATAATCTTTGTCCAATTATATTCATACCTAATGTTGTTTTGGAGCTACATTTTTATTTACTTACTATATTTTTCAATATATACTTGTACCCTAATTATATGAACCTTATCTGAAAAAGCTTGAATTTTGATTTGTAAGATAAAAATTAATCAGAGTTATCTAAAAAGATTAAAAAGAATGCATTTATCTTTACTAGAGTCTGAGAAATGAAGCAAGGGAATTCAGTGAATGATGAGTAAAAAAAAAAAACATAGCTCGTAGATTATAAGGGAAAATTTTTACCTAAAGTCTCAGACCCTTAAGACAGTTTCAGACATTATGTTTTCTATTATAGATATAAAATCACTGAATAGGCTTTTTTAAATATGTTTATTGAGAATTTGTGTTTTTTTTTATCCCTTTTACAATTTAATGATGTAGGTATAAGGAATACTAAAATTGATAATCTGCTGTATAAACAATTAAAACTATATAAAGAAAAAGTGCTGATATTAGCATTAATATGGTTGGACAGAGAAGATGAAGAAATAGAGCCAATTAAGAATACACTAAATGCAAATTATTTCAAAATTTAAGTACACTTCTAATTAATGCAGGCTGCTGTGCTACTCTGACCACAAATTAATTGCCTTTAAACTAAATGCAATCAGTGCAGATTTTAGAAAACATCCCCAGATTGATGATCTGGTTACCTTACAGCAACATAAGGTTAAAGAGTTTACTGGCAATCAGATTGTATTCCCAACATGATTCAAATCAATAAAAAGTATTTTTTAGTTTATCACATAAAAACTTTTGGGTGAGATTTTTTTTTCTCACAGATTTCAGTAGAGCTTTCATGTGATAAACAGTGTGGTAAGTTTTTCTCATTGAATCACATCTAGCTCCATGGGAAAATCTGAAATTGAATTAAGAGGTAAGATATTCTTATCTCTACTAATTCCATCTTTCATTTTTTCTGCCATATCTATCCAGACTAAATAATAGTCTCCATTGTGCCTGAAATACACAAAGAGATGGATTGCTACATATAGCAGTTAATTTGCATTGAAAGAGGCTATATTCCATCATGTACAACCTTTATAAATGATTCATAGTGCAGATACAGTATATACAAATACATATTCGATTAAAAAAGTCCGACCAAACCAGAATCCATGAGTGAACCTTATTTATTGTTTAAAAAGCACAATTTAATTGGATAGGGTAAAAACATGATAAAATTGATTGAAAATACAAATTATACTATTTTTCATACTTTTTCCTGAATCGCTCATCCCGGGAAGATGGAATTATTCAAATTTTCTGGCTAATTCTAGCGCAGACCTCAGAAACTTACAAATAGGATGGGGACAACTCCCATTGACTTACAGTATATACCACTTCTGCAGGTCTGAGATGGAGCATTTGCAGATTCTGACTTTTTCCATCCCGGGGTATAATAAATCTTGAAAAACTTGAGTTCTGTCAAAAGAGTGGCCATAAATAGAATCTGCCATCACAATATCACCTGGCAAGGCATTCCACAACCTCACTGTCCTCACGTGATGAGCTACCTATGCTGCTTCAAATGAAATTTCTGTTCCTCTAGTCTAAAAGCGTGGCCTCTTATGCATTCACCTTTTCTGTCTTTAATGACCTCTAATGCATTTGTAGAATAAACAAGACTGATACTCATAGCTTAATTGTTCCTTTCCTTCTACCAGTTTAGTAATTTTCTGATTTCTTATTTAAAAAGAGTACTGCTTCTGAAAAAAATTACTTCGAATTTAGATTTTTTCTAAATGATCACACCTGGCTTTTATAACAGTCCACTTTCACCAGATAATGCAAATAGCATTCAGGTTTTGTAAATTTAGAAACGACTTGCTGTTTTGTGTACAGTATTGTATATTATTAGGGGGCAGATTTATCAAGGTTCAAATTTCAAATTTCTTGGGAGTTTTTTAAAAACAGTTGAAATCCATAGGATAAAACAGCAATTAGGCAGGTTGTAGTTAGCGAATACTCGAATTTGAGTTCTAAAAGGTGTATTGATTAATCTCAAAAAAATCTCAAACATTTTTTAAAAACACAAATTAAATTACCACTTCTCTAGTCACAATTTGACAGTTTTGGGCATATAAAACTAACACATTCAAATTTGAATATTCACTTCAACCCTTGATTAACCTGCACCCTAGCATGTGTCACTTGGTTTTGCCTGGATTTATTAAACAGACCAATTTTTCCAGTAAGCAAACGGCATCCCTCCCTAAGCTATGCCATCTGGTTATGCAAGATGATGGGGGAGAAATTTGCAAACCCCTGGGCTCATATAAGCACACAATGGAGTTAACAGCAGACTTGATATTCTGTGTAGACATATCTGTGCAATATCTTAATGGTCTGTCAAGCAACCTGCTGGAAGGATCTTTTACAGAGCTATTGCCATATTTCAAAAGTTCTATATGTAATCATCTTACAAACAGCTATATTTACTTTTTCCCTAGCAGACCTATAACTTCCCTGCCAACTCCCCACATTTTTTAAATGTGTTTAACTTATGCTTACTTCTTATAGGGCTTGTTTGTCTTCATTCTATGAATACTTTGCTGGCTGAACTGAGTTTTAGCATTGCATAAACCTCCATTTTCTCTGACTGCCTACCACAACTTCCCTTAAGTCCTTCCATTAGCAATCCTGTAGTGTTGTTATATGTTTAGGCTTAGTCCAGACGGGGAGATTCGGGGGCGATCCGTCACCTGGCGACTTCTCTCCGCGACGGATCGCCCCCAAATCTCCCCAAATAGCTAGGCACCGGCGAGGCTTAAAAACGCCGGTGCGTGTTTACACGGAGCGGCGCGATTTTTAAAATCGCTCCAAATTGCCTCGCCAGGCGAGAAGTCGACAGGCGACGGATCGCCCCCGAATCTCCCCGTCTGGACTAAGCCTTAGAAGTAGTGATGGGTGAATCTATCCCCTTCGCTTTGCTGAAAAATTTGTGAATTTCCAGCAAAATTAATGAATCGGTGAAAAATGCACGAAATGACGCACGTATCGTCGCATCATTTTCGGCACGCGTGTCTTTTTTTTTTCACGCCAGTGAATTGCAGGAATTCACCATGAATTGGCGCCAGGTGAACAAATTCACCCATCACTATTTAGAAGGGATCCATTACGTGTTACCCGTTGTCCTTATCTCCCATAGACTCAATTTTATTCATATGATCCTTTTTTTTTTTTTTTAAATTATTTCCTTTTTCTCTGTAATAATAAAACAGAAGCTTGTACTTGATCCAACCTAAGAAATAATTAATCATTATTGGAAGCAAACACAGCCTATTGGGTTTATTTCATGTTTACATGATTTTCTAGTAGAAAAGTAGTTAAGTTTGAAGATCAAAATAACAGAAAGATATGTTATGCAGAAACCCACAGGTCATGAGCATTCTGGATAACAGGTCCTATACCTGTATGTATAAAAGTATATCATGAAACAATGTTAGAACTATTTCAGAGCATTTTAATAAAGGATATATGAAGATATACAATAAGATGTAGAATGCAATTTGATTTGCATAAAAAAAATTTTATGTTTTCAGTACGTTACTGTTTTTATTTACTGACAGTCAGACTGCTCACTGCATAATATCTTAGTTTTTTTAAAAGAATAAAAATATTAAAAATAAGTTTGCTATAACTATTTAGCAGTGATTACACAGCAATGGTTACAACTGAGTGAAGCAGTATAAATATATTCCACAATGCTTTGTATTTTATATTTATATATTTATTTATTTATATATTTTATATATTTGGTAGCTTCTTACAGTATAAAGCTGTGGCTAGATTTACACCTGAGCTGAGGCTATTATTTCCCTTTTCCTGATTCGTTTATTTACGTTAAGGAGTGGGGGAAAAAAGAGAGCCTCAAAATTTGCCTTTTTATTTTATGCTGGTTTCTTTTGGTATTAAGTGTTCTTGTAAACACACTCTTGTTAAAACTAACTTTTAAAGTATGTTTATAATTATGGAAAATGGTACAAGGTGAAACATATCTTCTCACACAAACAACTTTTGGACATCGGGGAACTTATTGTTTGATAACAGTATTCAGAAAAATCAATTGTTAATCCAGCTGCTTCATTCAGGAATTTGAACTGAAGGTATGTTTTGTCTATAAAGAAATACACATTTCTATAACAGACGTATGGAAAAAGCCCCACAAAATGCATGAGTTCCACTTCTATGACTTTGCATTGAAACTTTCTGCTCAGACATATGGCTGAAAACAAAGCTGAAAATTTTAATGAATTTATTCCCCATGTACCAGAGGCAGTGCCAAGGGGCCAATGGTTTCCGAGGAAACGAGCACTAGGGCAACCCAGTGTTGCAGAATTATTTGTTAAGGCTATTAATGGGATTTGATAGTCCAGAAGGTATTCGGGAACCAAATAAAATAGACTAAAAATGTTTCAAGTGACATATGAAATGTTGCCTAGCCAAGACCTCTGTGTGTACAGAATTTTCCACTTGGATAATCATCCAAATGAAAAAGCCATATTAAAGATACCACATAAAACTAGGCAATACCATGTCCAAATTTAGAAATACTATTGTACAATGAATTGGTTATGTAATTAAAAGCTATGAATGCAGTATTACTGGTGTAATCACAGGCAGACTTTTGATGGGTACAAAGGGTGATAGTTCAGTGGTTAGTATTGCTGTCTTGTAGTGGTAAAGCCTTATGTTCTATTCAAGCTGTATGTTTCCCTCATGCAACATGGGTACTCTGGTGTCTTCTCACTCTCCAAAATGATATATAATCAAGAACCATGTATAAGCTGTATGAAGCATAATAATAATGACCCCTCCATGTATCCAAAAGAATATAGAAGAAAAAAAACAATAAGCAGAAAATGTGATATGTATTTCCTTACCATACACTCACAAGTGCAAACTGCAAGGTCAAATTTGATTTTATACAATAAAATAGTATCAACAAAGGTTATTTCACCCATACATACTGCTTAAAACTTGCAAACTGAATTGAATGTAAGGTGCAAAGTATGGGGTATGTGAATGCTGGTGTTCTGGGAAAATAATTACACTTTTTGTAAGTAAAAAAATATATTCTATTTAAAAACAACAATAATGTAGCAATTCAAAACACATCAATGATTGTTCAGTGGTGGCACACTACTCTGAAATAATTGAGCACAGGGTATCAAAGGACCAGTAATATCAAAAAATTAATTTGTTTTAAAGTAATAAAAATATAAAGCAGTGTTGCCCTGCACTGGTAAAACTGCAGTGTTTGCTTCAGAAACACTACTATTGTTTATATAAATAAGCTGTTGTGTAGACATGGGGGCAGCTATTCAAATGAGAAAATGTTCAAGTTACACAGCAGATAGCAGATAAGCTGTGTAGAACATAATGTTATCTGTTATCCATTACCTATCCTGTGCCATATAGCCGTTTTTCAATTTCCGCCATTGATACTTAGCAGCTTGTTTATATGAACTATAGTAGTGTTTCTGAAGCAAACAGATCAGTTTTAACAGGGCAGGGCAACACTACATGATATTTTCTTTTCTTTAAAACACTTTCATTTTTTTGGTGTTACTGTTCCTTTAAGTCAAGATTAATGGGGTTTGGTCAGGAGTTAATGGGGCAGTATACACCCTTCTATAAGATGAGTTAGATTTTCTTCATGATTAAAATAACAGACAATGTATGTGCAGCACAGGTCCTATTCATTGATAGTCGAATTTGAAGGACAATTTGATCAACTGTTCGAATCGATCGATTCAAACGATCCGCAATTCGATCGATCGAATGATCGAAATTTGACCAATGATAAATCTGCCCCTTACTGTGCAAAACCTTCTGCAGATAAACATGAATTTGACTCTTCAGCGGTGATGTAATAAAAGTTTGACCAGGTGCAGTAACCCATGGCAACAAATTAGCAGGTAGAATTTACTGGTCACCTGTTTAAAAACAAGCAGGGTTCTATATAAAAAATGTTTGCCACCTTGTATGTTGAATAAGGATATTGGTTTATAAATTCAGTTGAGTCAGATTAATAAAACGCATAATTAAGACAGACATATGATCCCAGTACAGAGTAAACTAAAGAAAAATACATCCCACAACAAATACAATCAAATGTTAAAGAAACAAAATCCAAAAGGACCAAAATCACTATTTATCAGTGTCACTTGCTTGTCACTGAATTACAAATGTGGAATTGTCATCAAGCTGATTGTGGCTGCCTCTGGGCCCTTACCTCTGGTAAGGCCTAGTGAAGATCACAAGATAAAAACAAACATAAAACCACTTCTAATGTTGTCTCATTAAGGAAAAAATTCTTTACTGTCTTCAAATGTGACAATTAGCTCTCATTACTATGAGGATACTTTCAGTAATTACTAATAGCTGGAGGTGAAACATGTTGCAATGTAATTTGCTTCCCTTTAGTATAAATACATTTTATTTAATTTCAATACATGCAGGTTATTGAATTACATGCAACACCTTTCTTTTTATGCTTTCTCTTCTGTCATCATAAGCATTTATAGATTTATAGGATTTCTACAGTTTTCTACATTTCTACATTTATGAAGTTTGGGAGGACATCCATGAAATCTTTCTGAGTGACTAAACCCTCCAGGAGCCTCAACACATTAAAAAATTTCAACCTTGTTCTGTAAAATAATTATTTTTTACCTTCTCGTGCATAAATTAATAAAGCCACAGATGGATAGTTGGTTAATAAAGTTGGAGGCTAAAGCTTGGGAGCTAGAGTTATAAGCAATACACTACAGTTAAATGGACATCTATGGTGGTACTATTTTGCACTGTGTGTTGACAGTATGTTATATTTAAACATTAGTGACATTTTTTTCAACTCTTCAAAAGGTAGGCTACAATTCCAGAACACATGTAAAAGCTAATCAATTCTAAAACAGGACAGTGAGTTTATAAAGATTGTTTATGAGAAACATTACCCATGAGTAGAGTATTGGCACATGTTTTCAGTTCAACTCAACAGCCTAATTACTAATAGGTCCATTAGCTGATTTTGCACATTAGACTCTAACATGCAAATCTAAAGTAAAGCAGAATCATATTAACCTTTTTGTATATTTTTGAATTGTGGGAGGAAACCCATGCAGTCCTAGGGATAACATATAAACCCTTTGCTGGAATTGAACGATTGCTGCATGCTAACCATTGTTCCACTGTTTAGTAGACACATGCTTTTAGTTTTTATAATCTAATCACATTTAACCTTAATATGGTTTACACACTATATTAAACAAACAAGTAATTCACCCTATCGGGGATTATGCCACCATGTTTTATAAAAACATCTCTCTCTACTCATCTGTCAGTATCTCTAATCTTTGTCTCTTTCATATTCTCTTTTTAGAAGTCATAGCCTTCAAATGACAAATCATCTGCTACATGACAAAGTAATTCCTTATTTCACCACTCCAAAATAAATTAAACTACCATAAGCTAATAGTTCAATAGAAATATGTTTCCTTTGCTTTGTTAAAAATGTCAGGAAGAGCAGATTTTTAATGTTATATTTTAGACGTGTTAAGACTAGCAGGCTTATTTAGTAAGTATGAATGCTGGTTATTAATTTGTCCATACAGTTTTTGAGGGCATTTATTTACCACTAAAACAAGCCTGTGGTGAAGGGAAATTTTTTTTAACATTTGTGATGCCATTATACAGGAAATATGTCCACAGATCTAGTAACTCTTCATTTTTTACAATAATGAGGTTTATATATTTATATGCTGAATATGTTACATTTATGTAAGGGCAGAGGCTGCCTTTTATTTTACACACTCAGAATATTTTATTTGACACACTCAGAATGTTTTGTTTGACACACTCAGAATGTTTGAAGCTAACTTTGCAAATAGCAAAATTTAAAAAAATGTTGTTGTGAAAAAATACAATGTAATCAATATATACTAAAATCACCATAAGCAATAGATGTTGAAGATCCTTAATGAATATGCCCCATTAAAATGATGCACTATAAGTGTTGCAGCAGTACAGTTTGCAAACAACTTGCAATATTTTTATATAGCATATATCATTTTTAGCAATAAGCCAAATTATCTGTAGGTTTTCATCATCATTCCTAGATGTTTTGATGCTGGCTCCCTGGTGTATGTTAGGAACTCCCTGGTTTAGAACAAGGACCTGGTGCATACTGGCCTTTGCTCCTCCAGGTTGAGCGACCTTGGTTGTAACCTGGTAAGTTATCTATGTAATTTCTTCTGTTTGTATTCCCTGTTCTCTACCCACAATCTAGCTCCAGGTAATGGTCTAATTAAAGGGTTATTTAGGCCAGCCACTACTAACAACCTGTGTTGGATCATAAGCCCCTCTACTGTACTCAAGCTCCTGTTCCTGTCTACTAAAATCATGAGTCCTTTCATGCCCTATTCTTTTTCCACCATTAACTGACACTCCCGTCATTAGATTTCTTCTTTGTCTTCTGCCTGATTCAATGTAATGCCTGTTTTATGGACTCTGTGTTTACTTGCAGCCTTTCCTGAACAATCACTTGAACCCGGACTTTGCTTTTCTGTCTGATCCTTTATACTTTACATAGAGGTCTGTGTGATTTCAGTTTTCATTATTAAACCTGTGTTTAAGCAGTTTGTGACAAGCCTTTGACATGCTAGGAGGTGGTTACACAACATTAAATTGGTTTTCATAAAACAATGATAACATTTTGAGTTTTAGTAAATAACCCCTTCAGTATTGTTTACGGCGGGGTATTTTGTAGCCAAAAAAAAGTAGCTGCTACTGGTAGCTCTGTGTGTCTGATCAGGGGAAGATCACAAAGTATTGATCTCTGGAATCCATAGGAAAATTCATATTAATTGAATATAAGATTTTTCCACTGTTTTCCTGTAATTAACTATGGTCATTATATTCTTGGCCCAGTCCCTACTCACAGGAGGTTTTAAGAAACTCATGCTGTGTCATGCTAGGCCATACCCCCTGGCATTCCTGAGGTAGGCAGCCTGATGCCTCTAAAATTATTGATAAATAGTCAGCTCTTTTGAGTAAGCTTTGGGATTTACTTAGGAGGACCCATTTTTGCAGGGATTAATCCTGTTTGTTTCCCCTAGCCTCGGGGAGCGGTGACTTGTAGGTTTTACACATCTTTTCCTTTTATTTTACAAACTGTTTGCCATTTTTATTGCATGTTCTATCTATAACATCCTTTGTACAAATACACTGTTATACATTTTATATTACAAAATTTAAGAGTTACATAGGAGCAGCTTTTAGCACTCGAATTTGACCCTAGTAAGAATTTCGTACTAAAATCCGACTAAAACAAACATCGAATTTGAAAGATTTTACCGCTTTTCGATTTCTTGATGAAATCATACGATCGAACGATTTTACTAAAAAATCATAAAATTTCCTTTGATTTCTCAAAAAAATTGTATGAATTGAACGATCTAACTGCTCGATCGTACGATTTTTATTTTATAAGAAAACTTTATTACAGTATATAGCAATTCGGTATGTTTAATCTGGCAAAGTAAGCTATTGCATTTTTAAAGGGCAAGTACTTCGACCACTGAATGATCGAATAGATTTTTATTCAATCTATTTGATTTGATCGAATTTTGAATATTCAATTGCCGAAGTGTCAAGAAAATTATTCAGATAACTTTATGAAACAAAGCCCAGATATCATCCAATTGTAATTAGGATATCTGCCATTGACTTCGACATGACCTTGGCAAGTTTAGGATAGAGTACTTTTTTACTCAGAGTTTACTAAATAACCCCTTAAATGTTTACATGGTTTTCTAGTAGACTGTACTAAATTATCAAGTGCCTGGCTTGGTTTAGGATTTTTATAAGGATAAAAAATTATTATTGGAAACCAAAAACATACGAGGAATGCTAATATTTAATTCAGTTTTCTATAATGTAAAGTGTTTTGAGGAATGTTTTGTAAAATGCCAGCAAAACAATTTTCAGACTTACAGCAAAAGAGAAATTGTGTTTATATCATTGGTATAGGCATCCTCTATATGAACGACATTAAGGTATTTAATGCAAATAGCTGCAAAATCGCCTTCCCCTTTTCAACAAAACATATACTACAATATATTCAACTATATAAAAGTTATTCATGGTCTGGTCAGTCCTGCACTCACTGATTCATTGAGAACTCAAAACAAATGTTATAGATAAACATTTTAAAGGATAAATAATGCTGCATTATGCACTGACACATTCAGTGATCCCAGTTCTATCAATTACGTGAGACCAAAGTAAAAGCCTGATTACTTCCCTCAAGATTTTAATTCCACAGCCTTATGGTAACAAGGACAAACCAAGGCAACTGTACTACAAATGGAATAGCATGCTATTAATATTGTATTAGTGTTTATTTATAAAGGCTAATAACAATGTCTGTTGATATCTGCGCAACTCTCCAAATTAACTGGTTAACAGAGTGTGTTCCAAAATGTTTGATTTCTTTAAATATTTTCCATATTCCATATTTTTTATATGTTTTATATAGTTTAGATGGAAATTATTATTATTATAAAAGGAACAGTTACATGTCAAAATAAATAATATAACTTATATAGTTATTTAGCCAACAATGTAATCTATAAAGGCTGGAGTGACTGGATGTTTAACAGAACCCAACCTAACTTCAGTGACTTGAAAGTTGGGCCACATTGGACATTACTATTCAGTGAGTTTGTAATTGATCCTTAGCATGCAGGTCACATTCAAAAGCAAACACTTATTAACCATGTGCCCCCCCTCCTCAATTCTTTTAAGGGTGTATAATGGACTGCGCAGGGGCACACTGTGGAGGCCACATTTATGACCATAAGTGTAGCAGGCAATTAAAGGGCATGAGGGGGGAGTTGCATCTGATGCAAATGCAGATTTTTTTTTTTTTTTTTTTTTTGCTGAACTGCACATTTTGACCAATCACACTTTTTTTTTGTATATTCTTTATTTTCAGTATATAAAAGTATTTCACAGACAATTCACTAGCATAGTGAGGAAACAAACATAATTACAATGTGTTTTAAACAGGTATTGGAGTGGATGGCCTTCTCTGGTCAATCAATCACACTTTTTTGATGAATGCACTTAAGTTGGTATTTTATCATCAACAGGTACACTTACACATGATTCACAGTGCACCAGAGCTTCATGCAACTATGGCCCTCCGCCACCCCATAACAAATTAAAACAGAAGTTCTACTCTATAGGGATGGGCGAATTTGGCGTTACATTAAAGTTTATGAGCGACACATTATTTTTGATGCACAGCAAGTTTTTTTCTCCCATTGGAGTCCATGGGACATTTGCTCATCCCTACTACTTCTTATTGACAAAGGCTGAACAAAGTATGCAGAACATACAGTAGAAAGGTATACGCATCAGGTGGGTGAGGGGACTGCATAGAACCTTGTAGTGTCCTGGCTGCACTGCACTCACTGCTTCTCCCTATATGAACCTTCCAGAGGAGCAAAGCTACATACAGATGCAGTCACTTCGGATGGTGAGTTTAATGCGTCGCGACTTAACTCATTTATCTCATTTATCCCACTTATCACAGAATATTGTGTCACAGCATCCCATCCAATTAAAGAGTTCACCATTGAAAACAATGGAGCTTTGGTATGCTAATGAAAAGGTTAAATGCATTAAATGAGTTAAGATAACTTTAGATAACACAGTTTCTTCAATTAATGCTGAGTCACGACGCATTTAACTTACAAATCCAAGTGACTCTATCTGTATATGCATAGCAGCTATGTGGTTTAACTAGACACTCCAGTAAAGTATTGATAAAAGGCAAGTAATAATAAGCAGATTCTCTAACTCTACGTATGACCCAGCCTGCCCCTAATATTTTACTTGCTGATCAAGTCAGTACTCACTCTCAGGCTGATTTATTAACGCAGCACAGCGCTAAAAAGAGTGCAGAGGCCTGATATTTGCCCAGCACAGGCGAGTATTTATTGTTGCGCACAACCGTGCAGGATATCTTAAAAAGTGTGAGCTGTGCACTGATGAAGACACAGTCAGGTGCGACGCGCGGAACTGCGTATCAGCTTTTGCAATGCTTATAATAAATTGTGTGCTCTGGAAGATACCACAAAGGTAAGGCTAAGTTGTGCGCATGTATGAACGCACTAATCACGCATATTGCATTCACTGTGCCGCACCTGCGTTTGTTTCTGCACCAATATTTCTTTGCTTGCAAAGGTGTTTCGGCTTCCTGGAACTCTTAAATGAACCTTGGTCTCTTTTAACATGTTGGGGGGAAGACATGGTTAATCTGCACTTTACGGGGGTTACTTGTTCACCTTTGAGTTATAATACACCAATTTAAGCTCACATTCATCATTACTGACAGTCTGAATAGGCCTTGACATTCAAAACACACATCTGAAAAATAAACATCCCCACCAACAGCAAACCCTATTTGCCAGAACCCAGTTTAGCAGTACGGCCTTGCAAACATATCTAAAATTGTCTTTCAAGCAACATGAAACGCAAAAATGCGAATAAAGTAGCGCAGCTGGCCAGGAATACGCATTTTGAAGCGTTACTATTGTGCCACCAAGAGGCAGTTGTAAAAATTGTAGCCAATCCCGAGCCACGCCCTCTCAAACACAGCATAGTTTGCAGCATAAATGCCTAATCTTTTGCGCAAAGCGCATAAACAAATGCATCACAAAAGCTAAGTGATAAGCGCAATAACGCGCAAATATATTTGTGATTGTGCTTGTGATGGTGCAGACAATTTTTGCATCCAATGATGTGCTGCACTGCATTAATAAGTGAACCTCTCTGTCTTTGTTTCTGCATGCAACCAGTCATATATTAAACACAGCAATAATACCAGGCCACAGGTGTTGACCTTATCCAGCAGTCCCCTGCCCAGAGAGTTGGCAGCACAGGGGGTTGGCAACTGCCATGTCTGGCTATGTCTTGTCTATTGTGCAGGCTGCCAGAGTTTGTTTCAGAAAAAGAGTATGCACACTGAAAGCTAGTCATGCCCTGGTTTTTATTCCACATGCTCTTGGGGGAACTGAACACCGGATGTGACACATACAAACATAGACCACCCCACTGTGCTACTCAGCATTCTAAGCTCATGAATAATGCAAAACATTACATGTGTTTCAGAGGAACTAGGGTTTTTTTTTTTTTAATTCAAAAGGTAGAAAGATCCTATGACCTTTGAAACTTATGAAAATTTCATAAATCAGATATTTCATATTGGAGGTCTTTGTTAGGAAACATATTCTGTTTGAGGTCTCGATAGAACATCTAAGAGCATTCTGAGTCTGAAATAATGCAGGGTAAGTTTGAGGGAATCAGTTAGTTTCTTGCTTTAGCTACTGTTCATCTTAATTTACATACCACAAAGACACATCACAACTAAGATTCTATTACTAAATGCTATCTAGGTCCTCTCAGAGTGTATGGTCTTAGCTTAATAAGACTGTGGAGCTCATTTGGTGCAGTTCACTGCAGTTGCCCATGGCAACCAATCACATTTTTTCCATCAATTTTTTAACCTGCCATAGCATGATCAAACTGAAGTTCCACTGAATGCAACTAAAGTTAGTAAACCCACGATCTATCTTTTGAAAATGCTTAAGGACCTAGACTTTTCTGGAAAAGTGATGTTTCTGTAATTCAGATTTCCATACTTTAAGACTACTTATCATCATTTAAATATTAAATAAACCCAATAGGATTGTTTTGCCACCAATATGAATTCATGCAGCGTAGTTGCCATCAATTACAAGGTACTTTTGTTATTACAGAGAAAAAAGGAAAACTATATTAAAAATTAGAATTATCTGCTTAAAATAGACTCGGTGGGAGATGATCTTTCTGTAATTTGGAGCTTTTGGGATAACAGGTTTTAACAATCTTATCCACAATGAGAACAGATACCCTGTGGTGCTGTAGAAATATCCTTTTAAATTATCCACGTGACATACTTTCTTTATGAGTTGATCCAATATTTTATGTACAGGTATGGGAACTACTATCCCTTGTACTTAATCATCACTAAGCTTGAAATCTACTGCATGTTGATGGTAAAACAACTCTAATGGCTTTGATGCTTAAGTGTTTCTAGCAGAGGTAAGTTGCAAACACAAATTACTCCTTGTCCGGAAAAACCTCAGGATTTTGTGCTGAGCATTCAAGTAAATGCATCCCATAGCAATATATAGGAATTTGCCATGAACCAGACAAGGTCCAGAACTGGTGATATTATTTTGTTTAGTATATTTCATGTTACTGTGTCTCTGCAGTGTATATTATCAATCATTTAGGATTGGGAACTAAGATGTAGCTTCCTTTTTCATGGTTACTGAATTTCTTTTCATGCAGTGCATACCTTAATCCTTAGGGGATAGAGAAATCTGAGCATTCACAACCAGTTATAAGTCAATGGAACCAGTATCTGCCTCTAGATTACTATTTTCTCTTTCCTTCATTTAGGTATTAACTTGTAGGGGATCATTTGTATTTCTGAGGCTAATACACATTACATGGGATTGAATAACTTTATGAATTATTAAAAGTCTTTATTCCATCTATAACATTGTAACCTGAATACAAAGCATAAATAATAATGATTTTTGTCTCCAATGCTTTACTTCTGCCACCTCAATTACTGTGCATTTGCAGTCCCATGTTCCCCAAATAACTTTCATTTTAATATATATCTATATATATAGAGAGAGAGAGAGAGAGAGAAAGAGAGAGAAATATTGTTAAAAAGGGTATACAGAATATATAAACATATATATATAAATATATAAAGATTCACAAAAATCCAACATCTGTTTGTAATGTAAAAGTTGTGCTTAATAACCAGACAACATGCATAAAATTATTTCTGTACAGGCCCGGATTTGTGGAGAGGGCACCTAGGCCCGGGCCTAGGGCGGCAGGATTTTAGGGGGTGGCATGCTGCCCAACTACACCCACATTGGTTCAGAAATTCAAATTTCCCGTGTGCCAATTCCCATTGCTCTGTCCCAATGATGAAAATTTGAGCAAATAAAAGGGAGGAGGCGTCAAACGACAGCGGGCCTAGGGGCGCCATCTATTTAAATCCAGCCCCGTTTCTGTACATTAAATTCTGATCTGCCCAACTACTGTACCGCCACCCAACGCCTTTAGTTGTGATTTTGAACTTGTAGGACAAAACCTTAGCTATAACTGATTGTCAATATATTATTGCATGTTGAACTGTGTGAAGTGGGGACATTAACAGACACATATAATAAGTAGGGTGGAAAGGGATACTCTTTGTTTGACTAGGTTGTCTTTCTGTTAAAAGAGAACTAAAGCATAACTAAAGAAGTAGCCTAGAAATGTTATACATTATACTCCTGTACCAACCCAAGGCAACCACAGCAACAGGCAATATATGTGCCTCCAAAATTGTCCCCAGTAGCTCCACATCTTCTTTTCTACTGTCACTTACTGAGCTTAGGGACCCACTCACAATATACAGTACACAGAGGGGCATATTTATTATGTGGTGTAAAAAGCAGAGGGATAATACACTACACATTGGCAGGCTTGCCCTGTAAAAAAAAAACTGGCGTAAATCTTTGTATGCATTTTTTTCAGTGACTTCCCCTGGAAGTAATGTAATAAAATCTGGTGGTCGCTTGGCGTACAATTTAACACACCTTCACCATTTATTTTATACTGCTTTTTACACCATTTTTTTTGTTGAATTTTTTACACAACATAAAAAATTGCCCCATAGAATATATATGTGATAATAATTACTACATAGCAGCACAGAAGCCAGTGCAACTAGCATTACAATTTAATCATCAGCCATGTAGCATCAGCTTTTATTACAGGCCAACCTCATTTTCTGCTTGATAATTTGCAACAACCCCAAGTATAAGAGTGTTGCAGACACTTTCCAAGATGGTGACCCCCTGTGACAAGTTTGAAGTCCTGGATCATTGCTGCTATTGAGAAGCTGAAACTTTAGGCTTGTACAAAAAGCTCAGTAAATAAAAAAAATAGTATTTTTAGGGTTTAATCCTCTTTTAAACACTAGACCAGTTGGGCTATTTCCCATGGGTTGGGGAAGAAAAAAAGAAGAAGAAAGAAGAAGAAAAGGCACAGGTTACATTTCAGATAACAGAGTACATCTGTTATCTACTTTGAATCATGTGCTGCCCTCATGGCTACACATCACCTTGTTTTTATAAACTATAGTCTTTCTGAAGCAAACACACCAGTACTAGTGCAGCAAAACACTACATTTTTTATACATATTTTCATTACTTTAAACCATGTCTATTTTTTGGTGTATCTTTTCATTTAATTACTGCCTTTAGTATTCCTGTAATTATAAGAAAGTGAGTTATTATATAAGTTATAATCTTGCTTGCATAACTCTAAACTTGTTGTGTGCTAAGGGGACCAAATGTTTTTAACTAAAAAGTCTAAGGGGCAGATTTACTAAAAGTCAAAGTGACCATTGCTAGCGAAAACTTGCCAGAAATCTCATCCACAGGGACAATTTACTAACATGCATAGATGACAATTTACTAGCAAAAGAGACCATCGCTAGTGCAGTTTCACGCCCTATCGTTACTTCACAAATTCACTAAAGTGCAAATTTTACAGAATGTTACCTCTTTTCCTAGAGTTCCCACCACCTTTAGGTGGCCATACACGGGCCGATAAAAGCTGCCGACGGACCAAGTATGGCCATATGGCCTCCATTATGATCTGAACGTTGGGACCTAGGGCCCACAATCGGATCAGCCCAATATTGCTCACCTCAAGGTGGGCATATCGGGGAGAGATCCGCTCTTTTGGCTACATCTCCAAGCGAGTGGATCTCTCAGTGTATGGCCACCTTTAGGCCAGGTTAACTGATAAGCTGAAGCTAAATCCTTCTCAATCTTATGTCAGTGACATCATATTCTGTATGCTGGAAACTCATAAAGCAGTGAAAAATGTAGGCATTTTTTCATTTTTAAAGTGGACTTGTCTTTAAAAGACCTAACTTTAAAAGATGTTTGTAAATTTTTCTGCCCATTTTGAGGGGCATGCCACATTTGTTTTCGGGTGGGCTCATGTTTAGGGCATTAGAAGATCTCTTTAGTCTTACATTTGCTTCCTTGGTAGGGGCGCTCCGCCAATGAGGCGAGTTGAGAAACTCGCCTCAGGCGGCAGCGCCCCACTGGGTACTAGAGGCAGCAAAAATGCCGCTCCCGGTACTTTAAGAGCCGGACTTCCAGTTTCCAAACCGTAAATTCGGCTCTTTCAGGGCAGAGCGCAATTATGCGCTCTGTGCTGGGGTCCTGGCCCTCTCTGCCACACATGGGGGAGGGGGGGCAGCAACACAAGCTGCCTCAGGTGGCGGAGGGGCCAGGATCGCCCCTATTTCTTGGACATGTTTAATAAGGAGCCATTTTAACGAATACTGTAGCTCTAATAAAGATGCCTATATGACCGATATGTACCCGTTCTATTCAAATAGACCTAAGCGTACTTGAAGGGGAATGTAATATAAGTTGTCATGCAAAAACTATTCGCAATACAAAAAGTTAAGCCTTTGCAAAAAAAATTTTGCTTTGTGTGAATGCAATATACTTTTAGCGAACCCGGAAACTGTGTAGCGACCACTTCAGCCAGTGGAACACCGTTTGTGAATTTTAGACTGCGCTAATGCGATGTCAATGTAATAAAACTTCTTACTGAAAAAGTCGCTATGTTTGCTCCAAAAGTTTACGACATCTTCAAGCAATTCTTAAGAGTTTGCAATTACAATCCACAATGCGCAATAACGATTCGCAATGCAATAACCATTTAAGGAACAATATTACATTGCAAGATGTGGATTTTTACTCTTATTGGTGCGCAATGTTGTTCTCTTTGAGACTTTAATTACATTCCCCCCTAAGAGTATTAACAAATTTTCTCTATGCAGAATTGAACGCTAGTTAAAAATTACTAAGAAATGCTCATACTGACTAATTTATCCTAACGAAATTTCTAAATTTTGTGTTCAGCTGCTGAGACGCAACTTCACATTTTAGAAAATTAGCATTGTGGTAACTAATTTACACCTGGCAAAGTGGCATAAAGTATGGCAGAGCATTGGTTGGTGAAAATTCTCTGTTTAGTGAATAAGTCCCTTAGATGTATTATGGGAGCAACATAAAATAAAATGGCAAACCAAGATATATGGACTGATTTGATTAAAATATAAATTATATTTCTTTGTAATTGCAGATCTCTGCGGAAAGATCTGAACTGTACAGTAAATGACAGCAGAAAACTACTGTACAAATGTAACACTCTAGGTTTGTCCTAAAAATTTTCTGCGAGATTAGTTTGCCCACACGTTTTTCGTCCTCTCACCCCAAAATGCCAAGAAAGTGTTTATGTAATTGACATAGACACCAGAAATTGAATTCATGCTGCACTTTCTTTGGTATTGATTGTGTGAAAAGACTTTAATAACTTAGCAGGCTGATCACTCAATACAGTACAAATGCAAAAATGATGTCAGTTTTTTTAAAAATACCAACAAATCCCAAGAACAGTCTTTACATTGATCCAGCATACATATTACACCACTCTGAGGCTTTCTGCAAAGATCAAATATTTGTATGAGAAATTAACCAATATCTTTGGGCTATATGTGTATAACACTAAGGGGCAAATTTATCAAGGCTCAAATATCGAAGTGCAAAAACTTTGAATTTGAATTCAAAAAGACCAACCAAAATGAATTACCTACAAATAATATAACGATAAACAATGTAGGTCTTTATGAAAAATAGCACTAAACACAAAGCTCATTTTTAAACCCCTGCTTAATGAAAATAAACTATTTTCATAATAATATAGTTGACAGGGGCAGTGTCCATATGATGGACCTCATCTAATAACATTGTGCTCCTCTCCCTTCCTTAAAATAACAAACCAAACTACTGTACATGAGATATCTTGGATGAAAAGGCTGCAGCTTGCTTATTTATCACATAATGGACAACAGTTAAGAGTAGGGTGTAAGCATGTAAGCGTGTAAGCATATATACAATATTTAATCCAATAACTTTGATATCTGACATTTGATAGCTGCTGAAGTAGTATGTGCCATTGGGTAATCTGAAATAGAAAACTGCCATTTTAAGAGATATGGGCCTCCCCCTGGAATCACAGTGCAAACAAACAAACCATACATGTTAGGTCACAAGAGCCAATTAACAATCTTCTGTCTTTTGCTTCTTCCTGTCACAGTTAGAGCTGCAGTATTTCTGGTCAGGTGATCTCTAAGGCAGTACAGAGAATATTTCAAAATGGGGGCTTAAGGTAAAATATATAAAAAGGCAATATTTACTTTAATAAATGCCAGTTGGGTAAGATTCTGTAATGTACAATTTAATAAGATGTAAACTTCTCTTGCTTAAGTATTCATTTTTAGTTTTCCTTTAATATCATCACAAAAATTATGTTCTATGTCTTTGCCTTTAGAGCCGAGCTTCCTCTTGAAAATAGTTTTTATACTAGCTCCTATCAAACAACACTCACTATTCATTCAAAACTGGGGTATTGGAACTGTTGCGAAAATTCAGATCAGGTGAGTTAAAAGAACATAGGATGTGTATGAGTACAGGAGTGAAGGGGAGTTACCAGTGAATAGTGATAT
This sequence comes from Xenopus borealis, assembly GCA_024363595.1. NCBI lineage: Eukaryota > Metazoa > Chordata > Amphibia > Anura > Pipidae > Xenopus > Xenopus borealis. The sequence continues at coordinate 72,562,061 of CM044442.1, forward strand.
CTTTTAACAGCACAGAAAAACAGAAGAACTGCTCCCAAGACCAGGGTTCTAATGACCAAGGCAAGCTTGGGAACAGAATCCATCCAAGTCAGTGGGATCACAGGGGACTCTGCATGCACAGAATTTTATTCTCTCTCATTAACTTTAAGTTTTATTTAAATCTGGGCTGTGCAACTGGAGGTCTGAGGATTGTACACTTCATCTATGTGATGCTGTTAGCCTGCTCAAGGGCTGCAATGAATTATATGCATCATATATTATATATATGTTATTGATATAATCCATCCAACAAACGTGCAATGTGTGAAATGCAATAAGGGGGGTTTTCATTTTATCAACAAGGTTTTGATCACAAAAAAGAGCTTTAACATGAAGATAGGTGTTATGATTTTCATTGTCATGTCAAAATTACTTTCTGTACTAAGTGTGATTTCTTTAGCACGCCTATTTGCTGATACTTTTTACAAAAACATTCCTAGCCTTTGTTTAATGACAACATCTTTACAGAATCTGCTGAATATAAAAACTGGTAACATTTCTTAAGCCACCTACATCATTCCATCAAGGATTTGAATGGTTTCTATTGTCTTACAGCTTTGATCTTTTACTATCGTTGCAATGTTAAAAGTAATCCATTTCTGTTCTATTGTGGGTTCTTTCTTCAAAGCTGGCTGTAAAATGTGTGACTTATTCAAAGAAATTCAACTTTTCGGCAATTAGTTTGTTGAAAAGTTTCTATTCAGTACTTGTATCTTTAGCATAATGCAGTTTCAGCATTCACTCAGATTTCAAGACCTCAACTTGTGCCTCTTGGGAAGGTTAGAAGATATCCTGTGGGCAAGTAGGAAGCTGGGCTTGTAACTCTTTCATGCATATGTAGACAGGTCATCTGTATGCACTGAGAGGTGACATTTGAGTTGAATGCCAAAGGTTACATAATTGACAACAGCGAGAAACATCACAGGTGTGAGCTATCAAAGTCTTACTTGGACAAAAGCTAAAAAAGTAAAAAGTTAAATCCAAACCAAAATAAAATGTTAAAACAAGGGTCAGTGCATTTGATTATGTAGAGAAACACATTCATCTAAATCATAAACAATGCCTTTTAGAATATGCCAGCTTGTTTTCCAAACTAACACTGGAAAAAAATCATCACTGTTGCAATACTATTTAAATAAGTGTACCTGTGTGGATTTCTCAATATACGGTAATAGTAGCACAGTGGAATAAAGCAAATTATATCTACACATTTGCATTTTACTGTATGTGCCTATTTTAAATTCCCCTTAAGAGTTACAAATGTAATGAAACTCCTACCTCAGCAGCTAAAATGTAAAGCTGAATTAGACCTATGGCAGTTATATTCGGAAGCTGAACCATACTGTTTAAACACTATATTTATACATAATACAATACAATATAACTCTAAAAAAAATCATATTGATCGTCAAAGTGAAAAAGTTGCACTATTCAAATTGGTGAATGGTTTTGTTGTGACTTTTTCTCACATCAATTTTTGCAAGAATAATTATTGGTAAATTGAGGTTTCAGGTTTGGTCAAAGTTTTTGTTTTAAAATACAGTGAGAAAAAGTTAAGTTTTAGTAAATAGGCCACCATATATCTCAGATTTAAGTATTTGTAGTCCAGCAACACATTGAGTGATATTTTAGGATGAATCATCTTTTCCCAATTTGGGGAAGAGAGATTTAAAGCATTGCTTTGTTAGCACTATGGAGGGTGAAGGCATGAGGAAATATAATACAAGATGGGTTGATTTTCATCATGGTTATTTATGTTTTCTTTTCTTCAGACATAACATATAGTGATGGGCGAATCTACCCAGTTTCGCTTTGCCGAAAAATCCGTGAATTTCCAGCGAAATTCCCGAATTGGCGAAAAAATTTGCAAAACGAGTCACAGCACGTTTTTGACGCATCATGTCGCTTTTGACGCATCGCGTCTTTTTCGGCTGGCGTTTCGCAAATTTATTTGCCAGCAGCTAATCGCGGGAATTCGCCGCAAATTCGCCCATCACTAATAACATACTTTATTTAACTCAGTTTGAATTATCATTACCTTTTTAATATAAGTTAAAGTACTAAGCAGTACTTTGTTATTAGAACTTGCAAATATGGAAAGAATACCTCACATATTACAACAAATTACATATACAAATATTTATTTCTCCAGAATACATACACAGTTACAATTGCATATTGTTATAGCCAGTAAGGGATTTAGGAGGCAATCCTGCTTGTAAGATTTTACAATCTAAGAGGGTGAGAAAGTAAGATGTAAAGTTGGCATAATCAGGGTGCTTGATGAATTCTGTTGAGTCAGCGGCAATGTATGGTGATGGTAATTGTCTTTAAAGTGAGTATAGCATACAAGGATCTGGAATTGAATCCTGTGTATGACAGGTAACCATTGCAGGGACTGGAAGAAAGGGTCAGCAGTTGTCTCAAAAGGAGAGGTATATGAGTTTTGCAGCAGTGTTCATAATGAGTTGGAGTGGGGTCAAACACAGAACGTTACAGTAGTATGTATGGGATATGCCAAGGGCATGGGTGAAAATTTAGGCTATCTCCTCAGTTAGGAAAGGTCAAATGCAAGAATGTTTGTGAGGTGAAAGAGGAGCAATTTTTGTAAGTGTCAATGTGTTATTGATACTGAAAACACAAATGTGCTTATAACCGAGCTCTTTTTGTAACCCAGAGAAAAAAATATTTTAAAGCCTTTGTGCAAATAGAATAGGGAAAAGTATGTGTGTGTGTGTGGATGTGGGTGTGGGTGCATGAGAGAAAGCATTCTCTTTTAATACAGTTCAAAATTAATTTGGTGGCTAATGAATAACCATGCTCAAAACATTTATTACATGTGATTAGAAACATACATTTAAATATATTATTTTAGCAACTTAAAGCATATTAATTCTGGGATTTCCCAACTTCACACATAGAATTGCTCGCTGATCCAAGAGAAATTAATAATGGTTTGTTCCCCACGGCTAGCAATCAATAAAATTTGTAGTAAAAATAGGACCTTCACCGCTGCAACATTCAGCAAGTGTTTGGATAACAATGCATGTTAATGAGCGCACTGATGAACAATTAGTCCTAAATTGCTCATTCACATGTTAATCACAGAATTCAAATAAAAGAGAATATAAACTAACTACACAGAATAGTTTAAAGATTATTTTCTGACTAATGCAACCAGATTGGTATTACACTACAGTTCATTTAGGTTGCCTGAAAATAATGAAGTATTTTCTGTCACATGAAAGAAATATGTTCTCAGATGTTTCATCTGGCCTCTTTGTTTGTCCAGGCTGCACTATCCAGAACATTAAGCATATCATATTAATACTGTATGTGCCAATTGACACAATATTATTAGCTGCAGCTGTAACAGAAACAGACAATAAAGAATCTGATTTGTCATTATTTTATTATTATTTTTTTGATATCATGTGTACTGCCACACTAAAAAGCAGATTTACCAAGTTAGCCTATCCTTCTTGAGGCAATTGATTTCTGGGGAATAAACAGTGAGTTCCTGAACAATAAAGTTTGTGTCATGGAGTACCCAGTCCCCTACCAGTTTGAACTTTGCTGCAATGCTATTTAATATACAAATAATATTTTACAAGGTTAAGCCTGTCACAGACTTGAATGGCCACTAAATTCTTAACCTCCTACAAAAGGGAGAGGACATTTCAGATCTGGATCAAACTGTTATAACATTACTAGTGATGGGCGAATCTACCCCGAAAAATTAGCGAAATGCGTGAATTGGCAAAAAAATTATCGAAACGAGTCGCGGGATGTTTTCGTCGCGTTGCGTCGTTCTCGACGCGCGTCGCATTGGCTTCGTCACGTTAAAAACAACGTGCCGTATCGGAATTTCAAGATTGCAAAATGCCGATGCAGCTTGTAGAAGAGACCGTGGATATTCTTGAAGGTGCCAGTAGCTCCAGGATTTCTTTATATCAATAGGCATGCATGCACACAATTCAAAACAGGAGGTGGGGCAGATGCTCTGAGACTGTGATGTGGGGCAGATGCTCTGAGATTGTGCAACCAGGGGGCAAGTACTAACAAATAAATGGATTTAGATTTGAACTATACAATTGCCTTTTGTAGGTTATATAATGTCTATATGAAATGTTCATCATACAGACACATGCACACAAGCAAGAGATTGTTATATAACTGTTCTATTGGTGGAGTTTGGCAATTGTGGCCATAGACATATAACTTTTTCACTCAGATGCACACCCTGCACACCCAGATTAGTTGAACTACTTCAAGGAAAATAAATTCATTAATTTCTATACAAGAAAAGTTTTCAGCCATGCAGATAACTTTGCAAAAAGACACACATTCTAAAATGCTGTGGCAGAACACCCCAAAGCATCCCTTCAGCCTACCATTGTTTATGACATGAAAGAGCCAGCAATGATGGATGTAAACATTATCTCAATTTATACAATGCTAGCAATGAGAAAACTCCATGAAAAAGAATAAATGTATGTCTTGCATTCTCTTTTTTTTCACATTTTACCATATGATCCTATTCACACTGATGTCTGCCTCTCTCGTCCAACAAAGAACTTGAGAAATTCCTTCTTGAAGATTGTCCACTATGCCAATACACACACGGTTTAGGACTCAATTAGGGACCACACCTTTTCAAATGAAACCAATTTAGGCTTACAGTTCAAGACAATCTGAACAATATTTAAATGTTTCCATTTAAGTAATGAACCTTTAAAATGATTCAGAAACAGCAATACAGCAGGGCAGGTTTCACCAAACAAAACCACATTTACTTTACTGTGGTTGCTAAGGATCTTTATTGCTTGTATAAACCAAAAACTGTAATATATTGGGGAACATCCAGACAGGTGGGGGTTTTTCCATTAGTAATGTATTCAACAACAGTCAGATGATCCCAGAATGTAACATGAAGGCAAGCTATATACACAACCATTAAAGGAAGAAAATCAGAGCAATATGTTCCTGGTGTACCAGGCTAAGTACCATATGTACATCTGCTCTGTCTGTTATGACTCATAAGGTTACAGAGTAATCTTCAGAGCAGAAAGTATCAGATTACTCACTGCTGAGTGTCACAAAGATACTATTTCAGTAAGACAAGGTAAAGTAGCCATCTGCTTCACTTTGCTCTACACATTAGAACAAAGTATGAATATCTATTTAGGGTCGAGTTTTAAAGAGCTTTCTATGTTAGGTAAAATAGGTTCCACCACTTGAATATGTACATGGCAGATGAGCCTTTGAATTCCTGTTCCCCATTTAACCCATTTAAAATTGTATCAGTGTGCTTAGTGTGTTTACTCATCTGTAGGTTCACCTGTAGATCTTTACAGTGATTACTACCTATTTTTTCCCAACCAAGTCTACTGTGAAAATATGAACAGCTATATATCTACGATAATGCATTAGATTGGGAACCTAGATATGTTTTTGTTGTTTTAAATATAATCTGCTGATATCAAACGTGTCTTTAATGATGGCTAGGGGTATAGTCCTGTACGGTCAATGATGGTTTGTTCTATGCACTGGTATCTTACTTTCCTTCTGATGTAAAAAGAAAAGAAAAAAATATTGCTGTGCTTAGAAACTGTATATAGTTTCCCTTTCAGAAGGCAGGTTTGAATTATGTCAGTGTGGTTCCATGCTCAACAAAAGCAACCATATTTTTTATTTATTTCTACAGCCTTGAAAAAAATGTAAAGAGAATGTGTAAAGGTAAGAGTTCAGAATGATCCATTCACAATAGGTCTTTGTGGTTTGAGACTTCTGCTGCTGTAATACATACTGTACATGCCAAATATATAAAATGTCATGAATTGTGCTTTTTCTGGTTAACCCTTGGCATTATGGAAATTCATGCTTAAATTGTCCTTTTCCTTAGGTTAGGATTTTTTTTCCCCCACAATAGAAAGGATATTTTCAGTGAACATGAATACTGCACTTATTTTACCTTCTCATCTTTTACCATTGTCAAACTTTTTTATCATTTGATGTTATTATCTGTAACTTCTATCTTCAGGGATTTGGTCAACATCTGTTAAATGGAAAAAACTTCACAGTTTTGAAACCATCTGGGAAGGAGAAATCTAACATAAGGTGTCATGGGAACAGCCAAATGTACACCATGTAATGTATTTCCTCTCTAACTGTGGCAGCTTTTTCCTGTGATTGACTGCATAAAGGTAATATTTGTTGTAATATTTTAATGAGCTGCAGAGATATGAGGCCATGGTTTTTATATTTGCTAATTTCAACCAAGACACATATCATTTCAGGAAAATAAGTCATATATTGGTCTAGGTGCTTGGCTGTGTTTAGTAAGTATAAATTACTAGAAAATGCTTCTGCATTCATCATTAAAATGTCTCCCCATTCTACAATAGATCTTCCTAGGCCACCACTTCAGCCTGTTAGTGTACACAGTTTTAAAGCTGTCATAAATAAACTAGACTAAATGACTTGATGCCATGCAAAAGAGAAAAAAATGCAGCAGTAATGTAAATTCTGCATTTAAGGAAAGATTTTAGTAAGCTTGTAGAACATTATCCCCCATATGTAATAAAGGGCACTAAGTTTGCCCAGGAGCAGTAACCCATAGCTACCAATAAGATGCTTACAGGTGCCCAGTAAAAGCTACCTGCTGATTGGTTGCCATGTGGTTCTGCTGCTGGGCAAACTTAATGCATTTTATTTCATAACCTCCTATATGTTTGTTCAATTTTACAGGGCATATTTCATAGACTAAAACATGCATATCAACCATTTACTTTTTTGTACTGTGTAATAAAAATGATACATTGGTATTGAGAACATTATGCACTATACTCTCACTTTTTCTTAGCATGTGAAAACATATTGCCTGGTGAAGGGACAATGATTACCTGCAGTGACATGGCCTTGACAAAATTTGACGCCTTTAATTGCAACAACTTTTATGCATTTTTTCTAAAATGTATTAAGCTTTTTATTTTGTACTTATCAATACTGAATGGGGGCCATGATAACCTTGAGAGTAATGCCGTAACTGGAGTGAAGAGAATTTCTTTTGATTACATTAAATTTTAGACCTCATCATTTCTTTTCCTCTTTTTACACAGTGTGCAGTCATATTTGTGTATCACTTTCAATGCAGGTCCTGTGGCCTGCACAGCAAGATGTTGCATTCATTATTTTGCACATTTTGGTAGGGGACCTGAAATCGCTCTCACCAAAAGTTCCCTCCTTACCAATATTAAGCATAGCCTATGCTCCAGCAACTCTTTAGGTACAGAAATAAATGTTAAGTGACTAGCACTGTAGCTAGTCTTATGGTGTTTCATTTCTTGAAAGTTTAGGGGTCATTTACTATGGGCAGGACATCTTGCAAAGGTCCCATCTGACTTTTTTGCACTTTAAATCTGGCATCAGAATATGGCAAAGGTGCAAAGTGCAGTTAAAACTGTTTTTCTATAATTTTCTTCCTTTTGAAACCATACTCCGTAATTTTTTGAATACACAACCAGACTGTGGATGTCATAGCTACATCTTGACACCAACTACCACTGTGATGTTTGGATGCAATTTACTTATAATTTTTCTTGTTGAAACCATACTCCGTAACTTTTTGAATACACAACCAGACTGTGGATGTCCTTCCAACGACATATATTATATACAGGCTGCGATACAGGAGTTGTGCTAGTTCGTTGCTTGAATATGCATGCATATATGTGGGGTGCTTGTACCGTATAATACTACATAACTTGTTGTTTAACACATGTTCTAATTGCTGGATGCTTAGCACATATAATTGATATAAGTAATCGGTCACTTCCCCGATCTGTTGACTGGGTATTGTGGCTGAATGATCAATAGGAATGGGATCCCGTCTCCCAAGTTACTGCCTTGGTTTTAAATATGTTTTAACAATCAAGCATGGTGGTGAATAAAAATTGCTTTTTACATATTATTGTCACTCCTGATTAATTACTACTGCTAAGTCTATGACTGGTGGAGGTTTAGCCTAATTTCGTTTTTGGTTTTTCGAGTTAAAACTGTTTTTCATTACAGAAAAAGCTTAAATAATCAATGTTTGTGCAATGTTTCATTTGGTCAATGGCTGTGGTGAAAAGTAAGAAAAAGATCAGCACAGAGAAAAAACCACAAATCCCTCATGTGAAATGTCAGATTTTTACCCACAATTGGAACTAATAAGAATTTAAGATGGAATATGTATCTTAGAAAATCTCTTATTCAGAAACCTACCATGATGGCAAAATTGTATTTTTCTTATAGTGTTGGTTTATGTTTCCAACACCTCCACTTAAAATTAGACTTTGTATAAAATGTTAAGCTTTATTTACAATATCAGGGCATACATTACTATGTGGCACCTCTTGTTCTCCAGTTCCATCTACTTTTGGTATTAGTATTATCTACCATCATTTAAAATCAGATTTAGTAGATACTAGATTCTGCATAATCAATAAAATCAATTCAATTTATTTAAAGATAAATCAGATTTTGTAAAAATTTTTGAAGATTGATATTTTCCCCATTTATTGTGTTTTTAAAGTGCAATTGCACAAAGTACTATGTAAAGTTTGTACTGTTTACTTTAGGGCTACAACAGGTGGGCATATTAGTGATTTTGAAGATTTCAAATTCTCAACCCCAACCTTGGTGCCACAGTGCTTGTTCAAATGATTTCTGTAGTACATTAGTACATTAACACATTTGTGGTCTTTCATAAACCTTAATGAAATATATCTTGAGAGTTGGGTAAGACATCTGAAGCAGTCTGCTGTGCTAAAGCAATCGATACAGTGTAGCTTGATCCTTTTTCTTTACTTCTGCTAGGCACATTAAAAAGAACCATATTTAAGCATTCTTGTATCAGTCAGTGAATCAGTGGCTTAACCATTATAATAGATGTAGTTTTGATAATGACAGAATCACCTGTGCTCAGTTACAAGTGCCTTCAATACTGTACATGTCATGTAATAAGAACCAAGGCAGAGCTGGTTCAGTCCAGCCCTGTACATTTCCTCTAGATTACTACATAATACCTTTCTTGAAGATAGGTCATGAACACCTAGATACTGAGATTTAGCTGAGTTACAGTATATCTAAAATGTTCACTGGTTTTCATCTAAAAAAAAAAGTTTAAAAATATTCTGTTTACCGCTGTGAAATAAGAGTATAACCAGTCAAATAATTATAATGGAATTAGACAAATTTGTCCACACAACAAACAATATAACATAACATTTGATCTGTTAAAGGAAAGAAAATATTGCTCAGTTTCTCCATCTATCTATATTATCTAATAATAACACAAAATAAATGTTTTCACCCTTAAAGACTCCCTTGTTTTGTATCCAAAAATCATGATTATAACACAATCTCAATGAGAATAAGCTCAGTTCAGGTGTTTATTTCCAGGTTATGACTGTAGGGCAAAGCATCTCATGTCATGACAAATCCTAGGTGAGATTACCACCTTGTTCCATTGGCATCACAGATAGACAAAAATATATCAAAGCAACTGCCAGAGAGTTAAAAGGGAATTGAAAATAAAAAGGATGTGTCCAAGTACTGCTGGTGGCAGGTGTCAGAACATAAGCATCAGCAGGATCAAAAAAGAGCTTTTCTCTGTTGCTTATTAAAAGGGAAAAAAAGAACCTAAAATTTCTTTACACTCTATCCCAGCCTGCTGTGAGTTCCTTATTCTGATTCTCAACAAATCCATCAGAATTTCTTTTTTACAACATACTGTGTAGCACATTTAGTCTCCCAGTGCCCCATATAAGCCTGTTTTTACGCTATTCCTTTTTAACTGGTGTAATTGAGAGGCAGCTGAGCTATCATAAAAAAAACACGTATGTTACAATAAAGAAGTTATTTCTGATGCACTTCAAACTTTCTTAGTACCTTCTCCAATGTGGGTTTGCTCGTGCTGTCTCAGAGGATGCAAAGCTATAATGTTTTTAGATAGCTGTTGAACAAAATAAATGCTGACTGCACTGTCATGTTAAGCTGCCTTTTTGTATGCTTGTTCTACTCCCTTGATCTGTGTTAATTCTCAGACATCTCTGCTGATGCCTGTTGACATCCAAATTGCCACTCATACTCCTTATAATTAAAAATGTATGCAGCTGATAATTCATAACACTAGGACTAGATATTAATCACGACTTTGCATCACTATGTATTGTTCAATAATTCTTTTAGTATTATTAATGATACTAATAGGACACCAGCAAGACATTCTAGATAATTTGGTTTTAAATCTCTTTTCTAAAGAGGTTTAAGAACCTTGAAGGTTATCTGCTTAGGGAGGCATACCTTGTTAAATATTACTGGAAGACACAATTTCCTGCTCTCTATATTTGTGTGATGTAAAACGCTTACTGCTCCTGCACAACATTATCATTATGTTTACTCTTCTGTACAGAATCGGAATCAATGAACCATGTTTAAGAGACACAGTAGTAATGTTCAAAACCTTGTTCTCCTAATATTAAATAGCTAACTTTAGCGAAATAAAGTTGAATTTCTATCAGAATTATAAAAAAAATTATTTTCTATTTTTTAATCAAAAAAATCTATGGCTAGAAATTAGTTTAATGACTAAGGTGAGTTATACAAATTTTGCAGTCTCTAGCCAGAGGTTTGATACTGCATACCAACAAGCTTACTTTTGCTCTTTTAAATTACACTATTTTAGTTTGATTTATATGAACTGTTAATGGATGCACAGGTTAAGCAGAAACCAATAAAATATTTATATTCTTCATTTATATTGTGTCAACATTCCATAGCATTTTATAGGTTATTATTATAGGCTATAGGTTACATAACTCACATCAGTCCCTGTTACAGTGAAGCTTACAATCTAAGTCCATATGATATATATAATAAATTATGGTCAGTTTTTTAGGAGCCAGTTAACCTGCCTGTATGTTTTGGAGTGTAGGAAGAGTACCTGAAAGAAACCAATGCAATCTTCTTGCTGCTAGTGCCCTGTCTGAAACAAACTTAAGAATCCAGTGCTGCAGGAGAGCAGTAATAACCATTGTGCCACCACAATACAGATTCCTTTGTCTCTGCCATATCCAAGAGCAGCTATAAATGAGCATATTTTTAGGGTTAGTACAGACTATGCAAGTAATACCCCTTGCTGGCAACCTGTTTGATTCTCAGTTACAGCTTTGAGAAAAGGTAAAGAATTTTATTGCAGAAAATAGAGAATTTCATACTGTTCATAAGGTCTGCCAGGCAGGAGTGACTTCACACAGGAATATAGTTTATTTGAACGCTGCTGCAGAACCCCCACTGAAGATAATTCTAGAAAGAACGTCCTTTGGGTTTATATTACTTTAAAATACATTATTCGATCATGAGAATCCTGACTTTCTGAATCCTGAAACAGCAAGATTCCCTGCTACAGGTATTCCCTAATTACTTTCCATGTGAGCTGATATGTACTCCTTACAGAACCATTCATCTCTGCCTGCTTCTTCTTTCTGAAGGACTTATTCCAATCTGTAGGCCTTTTTCTTGTTAATTCATAAAGGTGAGAACTCCTACCTCATCCTGCACAGAAACCACACAGTGCACAGAAAAGTGCTACTCCATCACAGAGGATGTGCAAGCTATCACCACCCTTCCTCCATATATGATGCAGTTTTGGTGGGGCATTTATTCAAAAATTCCTGTTCAGATATGGTTTGTCTGTATGCCATATATTTTCATAGAGGCTGACTGCAAAAGCAGCAGTGCACAAGCCCTACAGGGCCAGGAGGTCAGTTGATGCAAGAAGTTCCTCTAGTTGATCATGCCAATCTGATTACACTTGACCCTCTTTTCTTGATGTAATATAATAATCACTTTGCCCATTTATATGTTAAATAATGACCACATGACTAACAGAGCTAGTAGGCATGATTCTCAATGGAGCATTTTCTTGCATCTCTAATTAAGTTTGAGATACATAATTTAGTTATAGATTCCATAGTGTCTGTTTTAGGAAATTATTCCATCCCCTTTTACTGGTCTTCCTGTTCACGAATGTGATGCTTAAGCCCATCTCAAAAGTGCCAAAGCTATAGATGCCTGTACAAGTATTGGGTCCCCTGAGAAACATTATTGATCTCAATTTTATATATAATTTCTACGTGCATGTTCATCTAATTATCACCTGTTGTCTCATTATATATTCACTCATGTCTAACCACTAACCTCTGTAAGTGTTCTTTCCCTTCCACTCTTTTCTTTTTCCTCTTCCCTTAATTTTTCATTCTTTGATAAGCATCATAGTATAATTAGGCCCACTTCTCCTATTCTTATTCTGTAAATACTTGTTACATTTTTGGAAGATCCATGTTAGTCATAAAACAGTGTAAAGTTCTGAGTATTTTTCTGGTGCTATATAACTAAATTACAATGATAATTATTTGCTAAACTTGTACTAATAAATGTTTTCTTTTTAAAAAGAATAAACATTGGATACAGAGTTACTAAACATAGTTGTTAAGAGACCATCTGGAATAATAATAATAAACCACCAAAGTAACACTTTGCTATAAGGATTCCAGTACATTATGATGTATGGGAATATCTCACAACTGAATACATTGGGGGACGTAGCAATGTTACTATCATGTCAAAAGAAATGGATTACAAACTAAAGACTTGGCATCCGTATGTTCTATATATCGAAATTGATATTAACTGTTACCTTAAGAAGACTTTAAATTTACTGTAAATCTAAGTTGTTTTGTATAGTTTTTGAATTATTTGGCTTCCTCTTCTGACTCTTTCCTGCTTTTAAATGGGTGTCACAGACCCCATCTAAAAAACAGATGCTTTGTAAGGTTAAAAATGTATGGTTATTTGTAGTTGTTATTAGTCATCTTTCTATTTAGGCCTTCTCCTATTCATATTCCAGTATATTATTTAAATCAATGAATGCATGCTAGGTTAATTTGGACCCAAGCAATGAAATTGCTGAAATTGCAAACTAGGGAGTTGCTAAATAAAAAATTAAAGGGTGCAATGTATAAGGAGCCTTTGGGGAAGTGCCAGATCACAAAATGTGTAGGGATTAGTGTTAGAGACTTGTATGTAAGTGTTTACTTTGTATAGGGATCCATACGTTTAATGTGTCCCTATGACGTTAAATCCCTACACTTCCTTATCTCCCTAGTTGCCGAGCAGATGCCCATGCATCTAGTTATCTGATTTGCATATTTCAATCAATGGCCACTTCCTGCCACACTGTAACATAGTGCTTGGTTACTCTTTTGGCTTCTGGTTGCTGACCCAACTAGATCTGTTCCAGGGAACCTGGTTAAGAAGTGGGAGAAGTGACCAGCCAGAGAAAGGTTATATTATGTTATAGTACTTTCTAGGAGAGTAATATAGATAGATTAAATAGAATGCCCTTGTGCTCCTGCAAGGATTGTAGAAGGAAGTAGCTGTCCCCCAGGCTCTGAGTTTGCCTATAGTGAAGGGACCACGGCTGGATAGGGTGTCAGGCTTTAGATTTACTCTCCCTAATCATACACTGTATGGAATCCGGCATTCCATCCTAGAGGTCTACCTTAAACTAACCTGACTATGTCCACAAGGTGCCACAAGTGTTGTCTGTCTGAACTGTCTTGGCATATTGATTATTTTACATACTTTGCCTCTGTGGACAACAAAAGTTATTTTTTTTGCTGCAAGAACCTCATTGTGATGAAAGTTGTAACTAAACCCTTTATCTTCCACATAGTGAAGGCCCTCTTGTATGTTAGAGTCAACAGTAACTTATATATATATATATATATATATATATATATACAATAATTTTAAAAAGTTTGGGAAGCCCTCTTAATTCTTTGGAGTTTTGTTGCCTTTTTTGATTATTTTTGTGTCCCTGATGAAGACATCTTGTGGGTCGAAATACGTAGGGCGACATGTGGTTGCTAATTTCTGTAACTAACATTGATTAAATATTTTCTTTTTTTTATTTACAAAAAGTGTGCGATCCGTATTTTCTTTTTATGCATGATTTGTTTGGTGACTTCTGGTGGGCAACCTCCGTTGGGATTAGCACCTCATATATTATTATTTTGGAGTGTGTGCCTTCTTCTATATTTTACTTGTTTTGTTAATCATTCCCTGAGCTTTAAAAGTAGCAACTTCCTCTTCATATATAACATGCCTTATGGAAACAGTAATATTTCTGCTGTGACATAAAATTGGATTAACAGGTGCATAAATTTGGGAACCCCAGCAGAGATATTACATTAACCCTATCACTGCCAGCTAAGTTGGAACTTCTATTGCCAGACATGTTGTGCTCTTTCACTTTTGGGGACTTTCCTGGGGAGTTCTTTTAGTTTATCCACAAAAACAAGATATTGGTTTTTTTTTCAGGACAACCTAAACTTTCAAAATATGCTAGAATTGTGTTGTAATTCCACTTCTGTAAAAATATGTGTGCTTCTAAGTGTATAAAAAAACTGCATGAGTACATGGCAGACTTGGAAAGTTCTATGTCTCCTGAATGCGCAAATACCAAATATATATAGCTTTCTTCTTTTTTTTCTTCAGTTCTGCAACTCCAAATACTGCAAAATCAACACATCAATCAACACAATCAACAGCATTTTTCAAGGGGCGAAAGTACAAAAATGTTTGTTCACCCCAGAAAACCATATATTTTTGGAAAGTACACATTCTGACAAATCTAAAATGGGTATGCCTGTCTTTCTTCTCCAAAGTACCAAGCTGCAAAGCATTCCTATATTTGTCAATTTTTATGAAATTTCCGAAAATCACCTCAATATTGCAACTCTAAAGCATCGTATCTCCCACATATAATGATATACCACCAAGAAAAACCACCCTAAATATGAAATCCCAGGGTCCGCTGAACAGTATTATGCACAATATGCATAGGTACACCTAAGTATGTGGCATATAGGAGCCCCAGAAAGAAAACACCCTATAAGAGATCTGTAACTCCAGATACTGCAAAATCAGCACATTTACAGGATTTTGCGACAGGTATTGGTACAAAAAATGATGTTCACCCCAGAAAACCATATATTTTTGGAAATCACACATTCTGCTGAATAAAAATTTACTACTGAACAGTTTGATGGCCAATATGCATATACAGGTATATACCAAAGCAAGTGGGCAAATGCAGACCCCAAATGAAAATAGTGCATAAGAATTTTCTTGGCTGTCAATTTGCCATCTGGGAACATACTGTAGCATCATGACTGCATATAATGTGCAGTACAAAGTCCCCCCAAAGCTATATATTTTTGGAAAGTACACATTCTGCCGAATAAAAATTTGCTAAACTGTCTTTCTGCTACAAACTTACATACTGCTCAGCTACAATAAATTCAGCAGCTTTTATGATATTTCTAAAATTCACCTAAAAATTTAGCAGTTAGTCACATATCTCACCCAATTTCTTACATACAATTGGAAAACACCCTAAATATTGACGCCAGGGGGCAAATTCACTAAAGCGCAAAAATGCATTAGCGACAGCTTCGCCAGGCAAATTTTCTCAAGCGCTCCCAAATTCACTAAAATGCGAATTGTCGCTCAGGGCGGCGAACAGTAGCGAAGTAGCGCTACCGTTACTTCAACAAACAATGCGCATTTACGCTAGCGATGCCTAATTTGCATACGGCGCTAAGTTAAACATATAATAGAGGTGTATGTTACAGCCACTACATTACACTACACAAGCCCAGGAAAACTTTAATAAATAAAATAAAGTTGCCCTATTGCCCTAAAGATTTGCCCACTGTATAGTTGCGCAGGTCTATCTACTTCGCTAGCGAATTTTCGCCAGTGACACTGTTAGTGAATTGGCGAAGTTGCAAATTGACGTCACACTGGTGAATTAGTGCTAGTGTTAGACGCTTCGTGCTTTAGTGAATTCTCCCCCAAGGGTCTACTAACCAGTTTGATGCCCAATTTGCATAGATATACCAAAGCAGGTAGGCACATGCGGATCCCAAATGAAAATAGTGCATAAGAATTTTCTAAGCTGTCAATTTGTCTTCTGTGAAGATAGCACCATGACTGCATATAATGTACTGTAAGACCCCCTAACAGTACAAAGACCCCCTAAAACCATTTATTTTTGGAAAGTACACATTTTGCTAAAACTGTCTTTCTACTGCAAACGTACATACTGCAAAGCTACGCTAAAGGCAGCAGTTTTGAAAATCGGGGGACTGTGACAGCCATTCCAGAATATTGTACTTCTCCCTCTGCATAAATGCCTTTGTAGATTTCAAAGTGTTTTTATAGCCATTGTCTTGTTGGAATATCCAACCCCTGCGTAACTTGAACATAATCCTGAATAATTTGTTGATATTGGGTTGAATTCATCCAACCATTGACTTTAACAAGGGCCCCAGTTCCTGAACTAGCCACACCGCCCCACAGGATGAAGGAACCTACACCAAATTTGACAATAGTTAGCAGGTGTTTTTCTTGGAATGTGGTGTTCTTCCTCCATGCAAAGCACTTTTTGTTATGACCAAATAACTAAACATTTGTCTCATGAGTCCAATGCACTTTGTTCCAAAATGACTGTGGCTTTTCTAAGTGAGCTTTTGCATACAGCAAGTGAATCTGTTTGTAATGTGAGTGCAGAAAAGGCTTATTTCTTATCATCCTGCCATACAGATGTTCTTTGTGCAAATTGCGCTGAATTGTAGATTGATTTACAGATACACCATCTGCAGCAAGATGTTCTTGCAGGTCTCTCAAAAGATTTGACAACAAAGATTTTTTAGTATCACGGTTTAGTGAAAGGCTACAAAAAATACAGGAGGATTGTGAGCCTGCCAGACCTGGATTTTATAGCAACTGTGCCTGTGGCCTTAAATTCCATACAGTTGAAATTGACAAATCAACCTCTGAGATAGCTTTTTGTTGCATTCCCTTAAACCATGATTCTGAACAATCTTTGATCTCAAATCTTTTGAGAGTTGCTTTGAGGATCCCATGTTGTTACTCTTCAGAGGAGGGGCAAACAGAAGCACAAGTTGCAACTGGCCACCTTAAATACTTTTTCTCATGATTGGACATACCTGCATATGAAGTTAAATGCTTAAAAAGCTAATCCAACCAATTTGGCATTGCCAGTAACCGTTACTGACCAGTTACATGCATTCAAATGAGCAAAATTACAAGGGAACCCAAATTTTTGCACAGCCAGTATTTCACATTTGATTTACTTTCATACAACTGAATACTACTTCACTAAAAATCTTTGTTCAGAAAACACCTCAGTACTCAGATGTTCAGATGTTCCAGGGAAATTAAAGACACAGCATACGTATCTTTTTTTGTTGAAAGTGGAGATTATGCAGGTTGAGAGGGGTTCACAAACTTTTTCATATGATAGAGTTCTAGCCCAAACGTCAGTTCTTTTCAATAAATAATCTTTTCACTTTTTAAGACCTGAGAGTGTCGGTTTATGACGTTTTTGTAACGTGAGTGCCTGCTAATTTTGATGTTTTATATATATATATATATATATATTTATAGTGTATTTATATATATATGTATACAGTATATATATATATATATATATATATATATATATATGATGCAAACACATATTATGGCATTTAATAAACATATCTTTACCAATTATCTGATCTGATCTATTGCAATAGCTATATTTTTTAATGTACATGGCGAAGCCTGTTTAAAACATGGCCTTGTGTTTTACATCTGGACTGCAAAAATAACTCAAGGCTATCCTGAGTTTGTTTTCTAGACTAGATGTAATTTAAGTTGCACAATATTTATGTAAAAGGATTGCAAATTCATTATTATTTCTGAGCTGCCAGGTTTCCCTAATTCTCCTTTTCCCTACACATCCATATGTATGGGTTTTTTTGCCTGTTTATTTTCAAACTGATTTTCCCATACTGTATTTTATAATGGCTGACAGAAGCTTAGCTGAGCGACCTGTAAACACACACGGCAACAGAAACTGACATCAATGTTTCAGACATTAGCTAGCCAAAAATATTTTAATATTTCACTAAACGTCCCTGCTGAACTATGATTTAAATGAATGTTATACAAAATATTTCCATTCAGCATATCTATTTGAAATATGTGATGAGGTGGACGTCCAATGAATTAATAATGGCACTCGAAAAAAATGTGAAAGAGTTCATTTGCTGCCATTGTTTGACACAAGTAGTTATAGTAAAATTCAACTAGGAAACATATTATTTATATAGAAACTCATCTGCCATTTTTTCTTTCTAATTATCTTACAAATTGCATGTGGCACAACATTTGAAGCAAAGGTGCCATTGCATGAGCAGAATCTGACTCAAGATAGTGATTGAAATTCAAAGAACAGTCAGCAGCCAGAAAGGTCTTGGATGTTCATTGCAATTTGCAAATAAAAATGATCTGAATAATGCTGTAATTGATATTATATACTGTAAATACAATTAATATTTCTAAGCTCAAGTTCAAAGCAGCATGTTTCCTTGCATTGAAGTTGAAAAATATATAAATAGAACTTAATTACAGCAATTTTACTGTTTACTGATGTCTGTCTTATAGCGAATTGCTATTTTCAGTAACTTTTTATGGCATGTTTTATAGGGACATTTTATGTTTACCCCAGTTGTTAGTAATTAAAATGCACATAATGCATTTCTTGCTGAGATTTAGGAAGGATTTCACCTCTCCACTTTCTAGCCCTGCAAACTATTTAAAATGATATACAGTATTGTTTTGATTCAATAGATATTTTACTATCCTTATAGTTAACTTAAGGAATACATGATCCATTATCCAAAAATCCAGAAATAGATTCTCCATATCAATGGGCGAAAGTTCATATATCAACATTTAGAGCATGTACCAATATAATAATAAATGTAATACCTCTAAGTTCATTGCCCATTCCAAGAAAAGGAGAAAACACCAATCAAGGATACAAATATTTTTAAAAAATCTGTAGTCAACTCAGTCAAAAGCAGAATGTTTTAAAGACTGTTACCAACATGTACATAAAATAAAAACCTCAGATACCACAGAAATTGAGCTGCAAAAGAACATTATGTCAAATAGGAAACGGAATAAAATATCTCAGTGTTAAGATTAAACTCTAGAAAGCTTCTCCCAACAAGTAAGTCTTGATTTAGTACTGCAACAATACTGCAGTTTAATGACAAAAGACAGTGTTTTTCTATTTTTCAAAGTGATATTGAGCCTAATGGGATCCATATTTGAAGTACTGTACAAACTGCATCATATAAAAGATTTGCATTTAATCATTACCAAAGCTTTGTTTATCCCCCAGGGGTTTTTTTTAAACTTAGCTTTATTATTTAATTAATTTATTAAGGGGCACATTTACTAAGGGTCGAATTTTGAATTTAAAAAAATTTGACCATCAAATTTTTTCAAAGGGCATTTTCAATCGAAAATGGATAGAATAAAAATCATTAAAATGCATTGTGTGATTCTAACTATTTCACCAAAATCCTTTGAATTTTCAAAACTTCTCTGTAAATCTCTGTAAAGGTTCTAAGAGGTCCCCAATAGTCTATAATAGCAATTCGGCAGCTTTAAGGTGGTGAAATGTCAAATTTGAATTTTTTTTAAGAGACAGTACTTTGAAATTTGAATCAAATTTTGGACTATTCTATAGTCGAAGTTGCCAATAATAACTTTCCCAAGGGCAAAGCCGGCTTTTAACTCTCAGTAGCCTTAAGCCTGTTTCCTGAATTTCTCTGTAGATGTCCCTTTCACAATGTTCCAAGTAGACCAAAATTACTTTGAAATTCAAATTTCAAAAATTTGAATTTAATTAGAATTTTCACTTCAACCCTTAGTAAATCTGCCCCGTAAAGTTTATTGGATTAACAGAAAATATGTGTGAGAAGCACTAACCCTGGTGGTCTAGTGGTGCGGCGGGGATGCCTCCCCTCTTCTTTTGTGCTGGCTTCTTCTGTTATAGGCGCTTGCGCACTGGTGTGGTAACGTCAGTGCGCAATGGCACAATATTTTAAGTATTTGAAGACATCTTTTGTATTTTTTTCGTTGCCCGTGATAGGATCTTATTCCTGGTGCTTCTGTACTATTTTGAGCTTCTGTTTATCTGTGCTTTGACTACCTGTTGTGACCCCTGCCTGATTCTGACTATCCTGACTTCTGTATCCTGATCCTTGCCTGGTAATCGACTCTGTTTATTCTGCATCGCTTCTGATTGATCTCCTGGTTTGACCCTTGCCTGTCTGACTTTGTTTGTACTCTGCCTTACCCGACCTGGCCTGATCTTACTACGAATTCTGTCTATGCCTTGTACCATGATCGTTCCCCCAAAATACTCTATTCAGAACCCCTTGCTTTGCAGCATCCGATTAGCCGAGGACTCCTTCCGAGGTGAAAGGTGGCTGTTATAGGCGGAAGCAAGAGCTGAGAACAGGGTTCTTGGCATCGGTTCTGAATTTAGGGTGCCAGCCGTGACAATGTGCAGTATGCATCATAACAAAATTAGACAAGTGCATAGATTTGGGCACCCCAATATCAAAATATTACATCAATACTTAGTTGAGCCTCCTTTTGTAAAAATAACAGCCTCTTGACACCTCCTATAGCCTTTGTTGAGTGTCTGGATTGTGGATGGCAGTATTTTTGACCATTTGTCCATACAAAATCTCTCTCCGAGTATGGTAGCCGTTTTTCTAATTTTTTCAGACTTTTTTTTGGCGAATCAAAACAGGACAGGTTTGCTCATCACTATTCAGATATACAAAAACATTATTTTCTCCCTAGGGTTCCCTGAGGTTAAGCATTAATTTAAAAAGTCTAAAAAGTAATCAATGTACTTACTGTTTAATATATTCCGGACCAAAGTACGCACAGATTTTCTAATCTGGACACTGAAAAACTTCATGCAGAGCACACTTATCTTTGGGAGAGTATAAATGTTGACAAAAGAGACATATTCAACCTTTTGCCCAGGAGATTTTTACCTAACTTCTAAATGATACAGATAAATTGAAAAACTATAATCTGAAACTGTCTCCAGTTTTGCACCTTAAAACAAAATATCTTTACATCTGATGCCAAGGGGTGTCCACTGGAAGATATTACTTCATACAGATGAAGCCACTTTGGATTGTGCATTTGACACAGAATAACTTAACTCATCTATCCCATTTATCCAATTTAGCACAGAATATTGTGTCACAGCATCCCATCCAATTAAAGAGTTCACCATTGAAAACAATGGTCCTTTGGTATGCTAATGAAAAGGTTAAATGCATTAAATGAGTTAAGATAACTTTAGATAACATAGTTTCTTCAATTAACCCTGAGTCATGACGCATTTAACTCACAAATCCAAGTGGCTGCATCTGTATGTTTGCAAAGGCATCATTCCCACTCTTCTGCAACATAAACAATTTAAACTAAGTCATACTGTACATATAGGGGAAATATATAACTCTAGTATATGGAGCCAGATTTGAGTAAAGCGCTAATGTAATTTAAAATGTGGTCAATTTGGGAAGTTATTTTGCCATGTAGTGTATCAGTTTTTTAGTGTTTGTAGCTTCCCAAAATAAACTAACAAATTTTAATTAAAGGCAATTTTTTAACCACATCATATGTTAATGGATGTTAAAAGCAAAAAGAATGACTGGCCATCTCCTCTATAGTAAAGCAAGCATAGGCAAATAACTTTTGTGAACATGAGTGTCTGAAAGGCTATATAAGCACGTGCAATGGGCACTAGAGGCTTTGCCTATAGCAAAAAATCTTTATAAATGCGCTAACCAAACAAATTAATTTTTGCTACTATAGGAAGACACAACCAGCCTTTTGAAATGAAGCATAGTAATTATCAAGTGTATTCCTATCTATGGCCCAGAATTGGCATATCTAGATATTACTGGGCCCCATTGCAAATTATTTTTCTAGCCCTAAAATGTTTAGTGGTTGACTTCTTTTGGCAATATTTATTGAAACTATATATGAATTAGGGTCTCATGGGGCCCACATGTCTTGGGCCCCACTGTATCCACGGGGTGTGCTTCTTTTATAGTTACGCCCCTGATTAGATCCACTCTCTCATCTGGGCCCTCGCATTAGTGTGTGGAAGAAGGGAGCACTGTTGCTGAGTACAGTGGTTCTTAACCATGAACCTAATGTTTGTTATACACAAAAGTGCCTGTAAGGCCCGAAGGCTCCAATGTAGTGAGGACCAAGGAGGGAACTCCAATCCAAGGAAAAAGTTTGTGGTACAAGTAGGGAGCATGAGAAAGAGTAAACAGAGTCCAAGCAAGTAATCAGTCCAGGCAGCAAAGGTTCAGAAATCCGTAGTTCAGGCAATGGTCATACACAGGTAACAAGGATAGTAGTGGTAACAGCACACCCAGGAACAAGGAAACTTGACCTATAATTGGGCAAAGTCACAGTACCATAGGTTTCCTTAAATAGGCAGAGTTTGGCGCCGAATGAATGCAGGCGTGTTAGCGTCAGGACGTGGATGCGCAAGTGTATTCACGCATGCGAACGTTCTGATGTGTGCGCCCACTTTGATGCGCGTGAGCGAATGTACGCCGGCGCTCATAGGCGAGAATGCGCCTCGTCATTGCGAATCCTTACAGTGCCTACCTGAACATTCTGAAAGATCTTCCACTCTGCCTGCACCGACCTGGCCTGTTTGACTGCTCTTTGTCTATTCCAAGAACTGTGTCTTCTGTCCTAAACCTTGATAACATTCGTGCCCCTTTGCTCCTCCAGAACCTTTGCTTGGCTCCTCTCTTATTAAGACCTGACAGCATCCAATTAGCCGAGGGCTCCTCCCCTAGAGGTTGCCTCTAGTGCGGTGATCCTCTTTATGGGTAAAAAGGTTTCCAGCTATTTGTCTATAATGTCCACTAATGTATTTGTAAAGTGTAATCATGTCCCCTCACAAGCGCCTTTTTTTCCCAGAGAAAACAACCCAAACTTGGACAGTCTACCCTCATAACTTAAGTCTTCCATCCTCTAACCAGCTTAGTTGCACGTCTCTACACTCTCTCCAGCTCATTCATAGTCCTTCTTAAGGACTGGAGTCCAAAACTGCACTGCATACTCCAGATGAGGCGTTACTAGGGATCTATAAAGAGGTTTGTGAAGACCTTGCTACAAGGTGACCCATAGATTTGTGCCCTAAGGTTACCCCCCCGACCCTGCTTGCTTTTCTCTAGAGATATTTTTTAGTACCATGGCATTACTGTATGATGACCCGGATCATGTTGCCCCTGCCGATACTGTCATTAGTAAATTCTGCCAAGGAATTCTGCTGCTGGTCTGTTGTGAAATGGTGGAATGACACTGCTCTTCATAGCCAATTTTGGGTGGGTCTTTTCTGAATCTGTCAAAGACAGTTTGGTAAATTGCCTTTCTTCGTCCACTGTGGATGACGTTATGAGGTTGGCCATCCAGATTGATAGGAGACAAAGGGAAAGGCTGAAAGAGGTACATATTTATCTGCCTCATATCATTGATAAAACGCCCATTCAGGAGGAACTCATACTATTAGGGGTCACTCATCTTTCCTCTGAGGAAAAGTCTCAAAGGAGGGAACAAGGTCTTTGCATGTATTGTGGGGATAAGACCATTTTCTCAACCAATGTACTAAGAGGCGGGGAACATCAAATCCTAAATAGAGAAATTAAGGAAAGATCTGTTTTCCAGAAATAGAGCATTCTGGATAACAGGACCCATACCTGTTTTACCCCCATCAGGGCACTGCATATTATGTATAAATATACAGTATCATACATTTGGGGGCAGATATATCGAGGAATTAAAAGTTTTTTTATGGCCAGAACTGTCAAATCTGACTAGGGAGTTATTCAAATTTGCTTCGAGTTTTTAAAAAAAATGTAATTAGATTATCAAGATTTATCATACTCTGGCCCTTGAAAAACTAGAATTTGATTACTCACCACCTAAAACCTGCCAAATTGCTGTATAATTCCTGACATTTTAGTATTTTTTGGAGAAAAAAACTGGAATGGAGTTTTTAAAATTCAATTTGAATTTGATTTCAATTCAATTTGAGTTTTCAAGTTAATCCTGTTCACGCGATTTTACAAAAATGTGATTTTTATAATAAATTTAGATTGGTCAGATTTCTAGTTTATGGGAGTTTTAAAAAACTGAAAACTGAATCTGAAATTCAACCATTGACTAATGTGCCTCTAAGTGGTTAATTTATCAAGGTTCAAAATCTGTATCTAAAAACTGTCGTGTTCATGTAGACGTCAATGGGAGTTGCCCAATGCAAAATTCAAGCCACTTTTTAAATTCGAGTTTTAATTTGAGTTTTCGAGTTTGTAAACTCACAACTCAGGTTTTATAAACTTAAAAATATTCGAGATATTAGAGTTTTTAAGCCTATAAACGTGAATAAGCATTCAAGATTTTTTTAAATGGTTTGAAGTTGAAACACCTCACAAGTTAGATTTTTGATAAATCTGCCCCAAAATGTATGTTTCATAACATAACAGACCTCATTGGTGATGTATATTACCCTTTAGGTTTACAGTAAGAGCATTAAAATCCCTTATGTGCAGTAAGAGTTATTTCTTTTTTAATTATATCCATTTTAAAGTGTAATAGACTTGGTTCAATGTATTGTCATTCATGAACTTTTAGGTACACATGGTCTGCTTCATATTGTATTAATCTGGCCACAGCTGCTCTGAGTTTCCCATCAGCTTACCCCCAGCTCATTACACTGTTCTTTCACTGCCATTTATAGGTCAAGTTTGCTTGTACCTGGGTGTCCAGTTTCCTGAATCCTGACTCCTGTATTCTGTCTTGCCTTGTTCCTGTCCTCAGTATACAATAAATCCTATGGTTTTGACTTGGCCTGTTTTATATTCTCAAATTAGCTTAATAACCAATCTGTGGTTGTTTATCTGGGTCAGACCAGTCCATCACACTACACAGTGCCCTGTCCTTTTTAGCTCCCTTCTGAATTTATAGTTCAGCTACCTTGATCCGCCCAGTGGAAATCTGTGGAATATCATGCATTAGCTGAGGACAAAGAGAAGTAGAAGGTAAATATTGCTTTATTTTGGGAAGTGTAAGCAAATTTTGAATGGTTCAACTGTATGCATTTACATATCTGAACTTTACAATAAAATATTAAGTATAAATCTGTGGCAAATCTACACTAAATAATTTCCTAAAACATCTACATGCCATTAGAAATCAAATGATTAGTCCATGCAACTGTTTAACAATTTAATTGCAGAACAGCTTACAATTATGTTCATTATACTTAACTAGATAGAGAGAGAGGAAATTGCTGAAAACATTTTCATTATACCCTAAGGTGGCATAAATGATCTGGATGCTAAATTTTGAATGTTCCATGAAAGGCTTATTTCATTATTAAACATATTTTTCACACATATTAAGACATAAACTGACACTCAATGTAATAATCTAAAATAATCATATTGATAACTTTGAAAATCAGTTGCACATATTCATTTCCTATGGTCTAAGCCTATGCACATTTTCAATATGAATTCTAATTTCATTTCAAAGGCATATAGAGAAAGGAAAAACACATGTGGTGCATGTAGTGTATAAACTGCATTTCAACTATATATTGCTAAATAACCACTTTTAGTAATCCTAATTTGTCAAACGTTTGGTAAGATAGGAGTTATAAAATAATTTCAGAAATTGTTCTTGCATAAATTGCAAGTCATGTCATGTCATGCTCATAGTTTTATTTTTGCCCATTGTGGTCTTGATGCAGATTCTCATTTCCATGAGCAAAAAGTTGGAAAGAAATATCTATGGGAACTGCACATGTACAGTATATAGTCAGGGTCTTAGGTTTTAATTGATATTCACCATTACAGTAGCAGTTTTTGTTCTTAATACATATTCCTGTGTAAGGCATGGGATTTTAATATGACTTAGAATGAAACAGTATGCAAAGTATTACTGATATACAGGAATTCCAATTACAACTGAAATTTCTTTGTGAAATTTAACTGTGTGTTTCTGCTTTTTGTGAATCAAATTTAAAACAGTTGTCTATTTAAAATTTTCACCTCAAACGTTCAAATAAACTTTTTCACTGTACACTGAGAAAGGATAAAGAAAGGCTATATGTGAGCAAATTTGACCAGACCATTTGGTCTATTCAGACTTAAATTGACCATAGAAATATCTACTTGTTTTGTGGATCACATGTTGCTTAGTGGTAAGCAGAAGATAGTGCCTATGCATATGTATTCTGAAAGGTCTTTCTCCAACTGGTCTTCCAAATCTGGACTTGTGCTCATTTTCTGCCATCTTGCAAGCCTAACAGAGGTGATAGAAACTGCAGATACTTCACTTAATTTCTTATCTGCTTATTGTGTAATTGGTCAAATGAACGGATCAATATTACACGGAGCACAATTTGTGAGCCTAATTGAATGGTATCTCATAGTGGAATATCCTTAAGATAGGCACCAACTTTTGACTAATTACATGAGTCATCATGAGTAATGTATTATTATTTTTAGTAGTAGTAATAGTAGTATCTAATGCAGTACTAACCTTTCTTCAACTCCCTGAGGTCAGTGATTCAATGAATGCAAGGCAATCTTGTAATATGAATTTCACCTACAAGTAAAGTGCCTATTTTATGATTTACAGCCAGCAGAGAACTAGTTTATTTTAATTAAATATTAAAAAATGTGTTACTGAAAAGTTCCAACAGGAGACATGTAGGAAAAATTGAGAATTATAATATATTACCCTATGGTACCAGACTGTAAATTATATACATTCTGGTATATAATATAAACGGCATGTTCTGACATCAGAACGCGCTATTTATAACACACATAGCCGAATTTGATGCCGCACATCCGAATTGGATGCCGGTGTGCCTATATTAGATGCCCACTACCAGAATTTGACATTGGCCACTAGATTTTGACGCTGACCACTCGGACCCCCTCCCGACATTTCACACAAACTGTAGATGCATAATGTACCCCTACTGAAATCTACTGATATCAGAAGTCAACTTGGAGTTATGTGACCTGTATAAAAGCACTCGGACTGTGGCCCCGTGCTTCTAAATTGTCACATAACTCCTTGGTGACTTATAATATCTTTATAAATTACAGTAGGGGGTACATGATCCACTATATAATTTTTATTATACAGTGAAGTGTTCTTTATTATAAACACATTCTTGTGTAACACATTTACACTCATGTCAGGTTAGAAAATTCTTTGATAGACCAAACATACAAAACCATTTGTAATCCGACAAACGGTAAAAGTGAAAGGGGCAGATTTATCAAGGGTCAAATTTCGAAGTGCAAAAACTTCGACCATCAAATTTTTTTCGAAGTGTTTTTTCCAAACGAAAACAGACCGATTTTGATCTAATAGGTCCATTTTCGATCGAATTTAGACGATCAAAAAAAATTTATTTCTCAAAAATTTCAAAAAGATTCCTTAACAGTTATAGGAGGTCCCCCATAGGCTAAAACAGCAATTTGGCAGGTTTAAGGTGGTAAAGGATCAAATTTGAATTTTCAAAAGAAACAGTACTACGATTTTCGAATAATCAAATGTTTTAATTTGTATCTAATTTTTTCAATTCAAATCGAATTTTGGCCTACTTTACCCAAGAATTTCTTAGAAATTTGAATTTTTTTATTTGAATATTCAATTTGACCCTTGATAAATCTGCCCCTAAGTGTGTGACATGGTGTGTATATTATCAAGAACACTGCACTATATTATAATTCTTGTTTTTTCCAAAATGTCTCCTGTTGGAGCTTTCCAGTAACAGATTTTGAATTTTGAGTTCATTTGACGGTTGAAGAGAACCATGTGTGATGTGGAACTTGGACCTTTTGTATTTCTATGGCATATGTTTAATTTGATTGTGTACTTTACAGCGCTATGAAACAAGTTGGCGCTATAGAAATACACATTAATAATAATAAATTATGGAATATAAGACAAACTTGAAAGGGACTCTTAACACCATTGCTCAACTAGCCTTCACTAAGCTGGCATTAGATCACAAATTGCAGCATACTTTATGGTATTATCAAGTTTTTATGCAGGATTTAGATAATGTAACCATTTATAGATATTGACACAATTAAATTGTAGTGTGCAATTTATGTATAGTTGAGTTTAGTGACCTTGTGGAGGCGTTGCAGACAGAAATTCACAGTACTTATGAATATATTCAGAAGAATAATTCCAAAATTAGATTGAAAAAAATTAATATTGGCTCTATTCCCCTGTCTTGCATTTAACAACAGTTGAACTTGATGAACATTTGCAGTTTAAACCTCACTTATTATGTTACCACTACATTTAGTACAGCATTACAGGAATCATAGGAAGCTTATTTAGTTCAACAGTTCAGGAAAGAAGTGAAAATTGAACTGCTGAATTGTCCGTAAATTTAACATTGTTAATGTAGACATGTTTTAAAGGTTCTGTCATATTATTGTATACAAATCAGAGTCAGACTCGGCTCATGGCAGATTAACATATCTGGTTTCTATGAAATATGTAGCAAGGTCTAATATAATCCAATAAATGTTTTGGATTTTGCAATATAGCTACTGTATATCTATCTATCTATCTATCT
>CM044442.1:72594310-72608917 GCA_024363595.1 Xenopus borealis
TGAACAGGTGGACTACATTCACAACAGTTGCCAGTAATGGTTATTTGTAAGGGTCACAATTTCTAAGTTGGTTAGGGACAACATATTTTGAATATGTAATCGTATTACATTTTCTAATAAAACAATAAGTGAATTGTTGCCTGCTTTTTATTGGGGATATTATAAAGGTTATTTACTGCAAACTATGTAATGGAGTAAATGTTTAATGAATAATATTGCATTGCAATACAGTTTTTGTCCCTATTTATGCAAATGTGTCCATTCACAACATTTATTACTTATCCCCCAATAGTGTAATAACCACAGACTCATACACTGGTTATCAAGAAATACATAGACTGTTACAAGGCAACTAAAATGCAGAATTTAGTGACATGCACCATTGTAGATTTCAAAACAAATATGCAGAAGCAATAACTATAAATTTTTGAGTAGATCCACTTTTGAGACCATTTGTTGAACACAGTAATGTCGCTCTGTTAATCAAGGGAAGCTGAAGTCAGATGAATGACTCATGGGAATGCTAAATACAAAGACTATATTCTTTAATAAAAGCATAACAAATGTCTTGTGTACTTTCCCACAGCATCAACAATTGTGTCACAGGGTTGACTCTCACCTGTCCCCAGTAACCAAACTTTGTATTTGTTGTGCATAGGCAGTGAACTCTTAAAAATGACCTTTATTGGATAGCGCCTTGCTATCTAATATAGCACGGCGCAGTTGCTATGTCCTATGTATTGGCTTGACAATAGCTGGCCATTGCTGTCATGGGGAGTCCTAATATGATTGGCTGCTCCAGCAAATAATGGGTTGTTGTTAAACTCTTTTGTATCTGATTTCCAATATTGGTCATAAGGAATAAGTTAGTTGCATCCTTAATTTTTACCCTGAGAGTGTCTGAGGTGACACTAAGGGGCAGATTTACTAAATTCACATGAAGGATTCGAAGTTCAATCGAATGTTTTTGAAGGCCACTTCGATCAGTGAATTTTGAAAATTCGATTGAATTGAATGTTTCGAATAAAAATCAATTTTTTATATTTGACTATTCGACAGTCGAAGCACTTCCCCTTTAAATTTTTATCCGATTGCCTAGTTCGCCAGAAGGTACCGAATTGGATTTCAAAAATTTTGATAGAATAAAAAAATTCGATTGATTCTAGCGATTTCATTGATCAACTTTTTACTATTCGATTGTTCGACCAATCGAATTGCAGTAAAAATCCTTCGAATTCGAATTTGGAGGATTTTTATTCCCTAACTATTCCCATGGTCAAATTCGAGGTTTTTTTAACCCTCAAATTCGACCCTTAGTAAATCTGCCCCTAAGGGTAGCATCGAATGGCACTTTTTTCCTGACTAGAAGAAAATTTATACTAACACTATAAAAATGCATTCAGAGACAAAATAGAAAAAACGCTCAGCTTAAATGTTTAGCCCCAGGAAGTACAAAAACAAGCAAGAGACAAGGGAATAGCCATTAAAGATGAAGTAATGGAAGTTTCACTATCACAAAACAAGAATCCTTTATTGCAAGAGCAATAATGATTAAAAGTCGTTGGCTGCCAAGGGATGTGATACAGTTACATTAAGAACGGTTTGGCCATCTCCTTAGAAATATGCAACATTGTAAATTAGGGTTTCATTAAACAATAAGGACTGTGTCATTCATGAGAAAGCACTGTATCAACTGTCATTCTCTGCATTCCTCTCCCTAGCCAACATAAAGAAACATAATACAAACAATACACTAATTACTATATTTCCAGCGAGTGCCAGATGATCTCCTGTAGTCTGAATTGTTCCGGCAAAACAAGTTTTTAATTTCTGTTTCTGTCAGGTCCCATGTAATTCAAATTTTATTTGGTACTTGTAATTTCTCACCTTTAGCCCTAGCTTATGAGGGTAGCATAATTACATCAGTTTACAGAAATAACAGCCTGAATACAGAGATAGACACTGAAAACACTCAAATGTGTTTGCTGCTATTCAAACTGAAATTCACTTTTGGATTATTTATTACTTCTTTGGTATTACCATATTTTAATATGTGAATCACATACACCACTGTTATTAGAGTTCTTTTTCTTATGAATCCATGTATTACTTTCCCATATAATACCTTTCTGCAGTATGCTTACATTTTTTATTGTCAATGTGTTATTCGTACAGGTTGAGATTTTTTATGTATTAAACACCCTTCAGTTGTGATGGAATAGAAATAAAACTCAGCGATAATAACCCAAAAAATATATATTAATAATTTAAAACAGTGGAACATAAATAACGCCTTAGTTTAGAATAAGTATTTTCTTGCAAAATACAGGAATTGATACAAAAGTTTTCTTACTGCAAATAACAGAGGATAAAAATGCAACGATCATTTCCGAAGACAAATCACCCTAGAAGTTTGTGACATGCTGTGAACTTTTATGCTGTAAGAAGCAGAAGTGTGTGATTAGCTAAATTTCAAATCCTATCTGCACGCAGAAGTGACAGCCCAAGGGCACAGTGCATACAATTTCTTGTTCTATTGCTTTTAACCATACTTACAAGCATGGAAACAGCTACTACCTAATCCTTAGTTCCAAAGAAGACTAGATGTTTTAAAGAAATCCATTTATGCAATAAAATAATATAATTTTTATACATGTCCATGTTTATATAAGACTGTACTCCCTCATACTGTAGTTATAATTCAATATGTCTCTTATTAGTCCAGATAGAATATGACATTTCAAGCTAGAATATGTTGCTATATGAATGAAACCGTTGTCCTGATTCTGAATCTGGCATTATACCTCTCTCTGCAAGGTTGCAAGACACAATTATCTACAATTGATATTGCCTTTTAGTATGTTTCAAAAAATGTAGCTTTTGATAATATTAAGGTAAGGAATGTATTTTGATCAATGGTTGAACTCATCTACTTCAGTTGGGTCTAAGGAAAGGGATTCCCAATCCAATTACATTACTTTTCCCTAAGAGATTGTTAAGAGCTACTGTGCATTTAGACACATGGAGGGGAAATGATCATTTATATATATATTTATCTCAGTGAGTCATTACATGAAAGCTACTGTATCTGAACATAGCTATAAAAGATTTCAGGAAATATCTGTAAGCATATTCATTCTTTAATAGTGCTTTTAGAAAACTGAGAATTTCATCAACATATTAATAGTAAAGAACACTTATCAATCAGCAAAAACCCAGATATTTTACACACAGGCACACACACGTATATACTGAATATGTCTATAAAATATATAGAATAAAGCATGCAGCTTAAAACTCAACCAGTCTATCATTGAAAATGAAATCTAGAAATGCACCAACTAGTGATGAACAAATTTGCGGTGAATTCCAGCATTTCGGCAAACGTTGACACCGGTGCTGTTTCGCAAATTTTTCAGGACATATTTTCCCATCACTAGCAACTAACTAGCTAACTTGTTTCCCAACTGATTCACTGAATAATCTGCAACATACACATCACAATTCACAATTTCAAGTCATATTAAAATATATATTAAAAAGAGAACTGAACATAAAATTTTCATTCTCTTCCCAAACTTTTCAATTGTGCAGCCCAAGCTGGAATAAAAGAAGTATTTTTTCTTGAGTACAGTTTGCATTCATTATATAGTGTCAGCATTCATCTCTATAAGCATATTGGGTACACCTGGGTCTTCACTGCACATTGCATGGGCATTGTTGATGTTAAGGCTTTATAAAACATTAACAGACCACCCCTTTTACACATAAAACAAAAAGAAAACAGAGCACCAGGTTGGGATGTTAAGGACCACAGTTTTAATAAAAACATGGAACTGTTACCAATTAATAACATACATTACTGATGTTATAAAATAGAATTAAAATACTGAATATAAATTATTCTGAAATGCTTTACAGTGAAATAAAATGGACCATGCCAGTCACCTTTTTCAGCGTTTTTAGGTGGTCAATCAAAAATCCTGGGATACCACTTAACCCCCTGATTTATATCAGAAAATAAATATGCCAAGGTCCAAGTAAGTTCACAATCTTTATCCGGCTCAACTTGTATCCCTTCAAGTCTGATTCACAACACCTGCAATAGGAGCCAACAGTAGCAACAGAGGGGTATAAAGTGAAGGGATATGGGCAGCACAGAATCAAGCCTCTGAACAAGTCGAAGATGAAACCCACAAGGCTACGGATAAGCATGAGGAAGGAGATGCTGTAAGGTGGATCTGTATTTAATCAGACAATGTGCTCCACACTCAAATACTCTGTGGTGATACACTAAAGGGCAGCTCCAATGAGACACAGCATAGATATGCTTTTAACCATGAATGTTATGTGAGATAAATAAAAGGTATTTTACACAATTGCCCTAAAGTTTACACAGAAGGCAAGCTGTGTTGCAGGATCAGATTCCTATGTGCAAGTTGTGAAAGATAATGCTTGTCTGTGCCCCCCTATAAAAGTTTATATAATCTTTATTCCATACAGTGTTGCAGTTTGATGGGGGATACACACATGTGGGGGCAGATTTTTCATTAGTCACGAATTCAAGGGCTTTTAGCCCTCGAATTCAGCAGAAATTCGATAGTAATTCGACTATCGAATGCTTATCGAATAGTTTTAGGCTATTTTTTCTTCGCTATTCGATTTCATGAAAAATTCATGAATTTTCCTTCAATCATTCAAAACATTCATACGATTTGAACGATCGAGGTGTTCCATCGTATGAATGGTATTCGAGCAGGTGATAGAAAAAAGCCTATGGGGGGATTCCCATAGGCTTCTATTGCTATTCGGTAGGTTCAATCTGGCGAAGTAGGCAGTGAAATAAAATTTTAAAGTTGAAGTACTTCGATCATTGAATGGTCGAATTATCGAATATTCGATCTATTCGATCTATTCGATATGCTCTAATTTGGCATATTCGATGATCGAAGTGGCCAAATTTGCATATTTGGAATAGCCAATAAAATCGTACGATCGGAATTCGATTGAATTCGATCGAACTTCGAATTATTCACGTGAATTTTGTAAATCTGCCCTGTGGTGTATTTAATAATTCCCACCGAGCACAAAAAGAGGTGTTTTCTACCAAGCAATGTCACACTACAGTATATATTCTCTTTGTTTCATGGGCCTTTGGTGCTGGCTCCTATTTGAGGCGTTAAGTATTAATGCCACCAAGCTGGAACTAGGAATCTGGCTGCTGAGTGTTAACCCTATTTAAGCCTTTAGCCTTCTGAACCTCCCCACCATACTTCCTCCCCAGCTCTCTGTATGTTGCTCTACTTTTCCACCTCCAAACCACACCTGCTCCACTAACTTGCCAGAAACCTATTTCTGACCTGCCCCTTTATTATCCAGTCAGACTGCTTCTTCTATGTTCCTCTGCAGTTAGAGGCCCAGGACTGTGAATGCTTCAGACGGAAGGTGACAGGGGTGCAAACAAAAATTGAAAGAAAAAAATGGGTTAGTTAATTGTTTGGCTCCTCAACCTGTCCCTCACTTCAGTTGAAATTTGTCTTGTCCTATAATCTGAGAACTCACACAAATTAAAAAAAGATTTTGAATCCAACTTTAACAAAACAAAAACAATGTGTATTGTTAGAAAAGAATAGAAATTCTAAATGCACTGAATCATATTATGTATTGGCATCCACAAAGCTAAGGGAAATGGGTTCAATTTGCTGGTTTAAACTTGCTGACATTGTATTAGAGAAAGCGTACTGGCAAAAACATCTCATTTCATTTTTTCCACAGTGAGGTACAATTCAATTTGATGTGGATCTGAAAGCTATA
Organism: Xenopus borealis; assembly: GCA_024363595.1. NCBI lineage: Eukaryota > Metazoa > Chordata > Amphibia > Anura > Pipidae > Xenopus > Xenopus borealis. The sequence continues at coordinate 72,600,125 of CM044442.1, forward strand.
CTATGTTTGTTGCTTTCCTTTCAACAAAGAAATGTGTCTGAATTAATAGAAACAGTGGGATCATTAAAATGCAGTTTGGTGTATGATTCCTACTAAAGGTTTTATTTCCATAACATGCACACATTGTACCATTTAATTTGGATAATAGGTGACACATATAATTTACAACGCATACTTGGAAAGTTCTGCAAACTCTCCATGCAAAAGAAAAACATCAGCTAAAATATAGTCACAGATGATTACAATATATAATTTATGAACTTGCCGTTTTCCATTTAAACTTTGACAAGAGTTTATGTTAAATAACATGTATATACAAGTCATGGAGCTCCAACTTGGGGTGTAGCGTAGGGCCTTGACCAGTCTAGTATATTGGGCAGGTAGATAGACAGGCATGGATGGATTGCTTGATGGAAAGCATGTAAGATGGGCATGAATCAAAACTTTATTTATTTAATTGTTTATTTTTCATATTTTTGGTAATAAACTGATGTCTATTTCATCCTAACCTGGATACTATTATTATCTCCACAGTAAGGGTTTGGTAGTTTATATAGAGGGTATTGGTGGATATAATAAGAAATAAGCAGCCAGATTAACCATGTGCAGTCATTAAATATATAAACTTACCCCATGTGCCCCCATGGATTTGCAAAATACACAAACAAATTGTTTCTTTCTGTTAAGATATATATATATATATATATATATATATATTACATAGCAGCTTCTATTTGTAAAAACAGAGAAAGATTAATTTCCCCAGCAGTGTGGGTCCACTCATTATATAAAGAAAGTCTTTCACATGTACCTTAACCATCCTCCTTCAGTAAGTGCTGACAAGTGACAGAATAATGCATATGGTTTAACCCTGCAGCTATAAGAAACAAGGTTTTGCTGCACGCTGCCTGTGATAAAGCTTCTTAAAGTGACAGCACTTCATAGCAAAACTTGAATAATGTAGCAGTCCAGGACACCTCATTCATCTGAGGAGTTTCCAAATAACAGAGGATACTGTTAATAATAGAAATATCATATCTTAATGTACAATAACAGCAGCACCCTCAGGGTTTAAGCAAATTTCTTTTCATCATTCAAAAGTATAAATGTTTTTATTAACACTATAGGCTACAATACCTTCTCTTTTATAAGGTTATTCCCTTTGTTTTATAGAAATAATCCAGGGATTATGTATTTACAGGCTAAAAATCTGTACATGTTCTAATAACCCATAGCAAATATTTTCCATTTAATGCACCATCTGCTTCTAAGGAAATAACTTATTGGTTACTATAGGCTACCAGACCCCTTACCCCTTACATTTTTTGGTTTCTATGGGTTATAAAAACCTGATGCAAGAGGTATTATTATCATAACTATATGTTCATTTCCTGCTTGCTTCCTCCCACACCCACCTTCCAAGAAGGGGTTTTTGGCATGCAAAAACAAATTAAAATCACATTTGACAATGTGATATTGTTGATTAAATTGTATTTTGCTCTACAAATTTTAAATGTGTGTTTGGAGGTGATAAAAATTTCTTTTAGCAAAATTAAGGGGCAAATTTGCGAAGTTCAATAAAATTCAATCGAATACCGATCATACGAATTTTTCGTGAAATCGAATATTCAAATTTGGCCTCTTCGATCATCGAATATCGAATAGATCGAATGATCAGATATTCGATCATTTGATCATTCGATGATCGAAGTAATCAAAATTTTAAAGTTATTCGACTGCCTACTTTGACAGATTGAACCTACCGAATTGTAATAGAAGCCTATGGGAAGCTCCCCATAGGCTTCTGAAGCTAAGTTCTGCTCGAATACCATTCATATGATCGTAGCGTTCGATCGTTCCAATCGTACAGATTTTTCGGACACTCAGGGGAAATTCACGATTTTTTCAGGAAATCGAACGATCGGTATCGGATCGTATGAATTCATCGAGAAATCGTATTGCGAGCAAAATGATAGCCTAAAACAATTCGATAAGCATTCGATAGTCGAATGCTTATCGAATTACGAATTTGGTCGAGCTAATTTTGGGGAATAATAGTACATTTGCCCCAAAGTAATTTAAATACTGCTACAAGCTACAAATCTCACAAGAGAGCCATTTACTTTCCAAAAGTTGCTGCACAAAGTTTGCTACAAAGCACCAAAATTGAATTTGCATCCAAAGTGATGATGCGTCCCATCTTTTGTTAAAAATCATGCTCAAGTCCATTGGCACCTCCAAATATGGTGATAACGCTAGGTTTCTCATGAACTGAACAGGTTATCCAAATGAACTGATCCAGTGAATTTATGCCTAAAGAATGAAGCATGCACATCATTTTGATGCTGAGCACTTGGGTCCAAATTTTGATGCATTGGTTGCAGTTGAATCTGGTGCAATGGTGTTTTAATTATATACATTTTGATGAAGTAAATGCCCCATTACAGTTTTTTCCTTGATCAAAAAGACCCGCTTAGAGGAAAAAGTCCTTTTTAAATATTAAATGTACATACCTGTTTATAATTTTTATCAGTGTCTCCCTTTGAAGTTACTAGGACAATATATGTATTGGACCTATTATCAAGAATGCTTGGGACCTGGGGTTTTCCAGATAAGGGATCTTTCTGTAATTTGGATCTTCATACCTTAATGGGGTAGTTTTGAATCCAATAAGGATTATTTATAACTTTGGTTGGATCAAGGTGCTGTTTATTATTATATTAATCTTTGGGAAATGGTCATTCTTTAATTTGTATCTTTCTGGATCCCATACCTGTACATCACTGGCAGTTATAATTGTTGTTATGCTTGAGGAATCTAAAGCCCTGTCCATATAGAAGTTTAACAATTACAAAGCAATGGATGCATGCATTAGTTTAGGTTGTACCATAACTCCAGAGCTGTTAGTATGGAATTTTTGATAGCATCATGCGTAAAATGAAACGTCAACAGGAAGTTTTAAAATATGTTGTTAGTGAAAGCTGAATACATTTAGGGGCAGATTTACTAAGGGTCGAATTTCGAAGTGAAAAAACTTTGATATTCAACCATTACATTTTTTTTAAAGGCTATTTTTGATCGAAAATGGACCTAATTCGATCGAATAGGTCCATTTTAGATTGAATAAAAATCGTTTGAATTGTTCGAATGCATCGTTCGATTCAAATGATTTTTTTTTTAAATCAGTTTTCAAGGACTTAGAGGCAGATTTACTAAGGGACGAATTTTCTAAGTGAAAAAACGTAAAAATTTTTAAAGGGCTTTTTCGATCAAAAATGGACCTATTTTGATCAAAGAGGTCCATTTTGATCGTATAAGAATTGTTCAAATTGTTCAATTCAATATCGAAGGATTTTTAAAGGGCAAATTTTCTATTTTTTTTCAATTTGAATCGAATTAGTCGATAGTCGAAGTAGCCCAAAATTTTATTAGGATTTTCACTTCGACCTTTAGTAAATGTGCCCCTTATTAAAAATATCTGTTAAGGTTCCAGGAGGTACCCCATAGACTTTGAATTCTAAATTTTTTAAAGAGACAGTACTAGTCGAAGTAACCCAAATTTTTTTAATTAGAATTTTATTTGAATATTTACTTTGAGCCTTAGTAAATGTGCCCCTTAGAGACAAAACTGTTTAGCAGCAAATACATACACAATGAAACATTGTATTTGCAAATACATTTACCTACCAACAGGTAAGTGTCACATACAATCACAGAAACTTTTTCTTGGTGTAGTGGGCTTTTTCACAAAACTAAATTTGACAGTTATATTTTCAGACTTTTTTTTAACAGCATAGAGTAATTTTGTCCTAAAGTGTTTTACTACCAGATGAGACTGCAGTGAGCACAGCAATTACAGTTTAATTAGTTCTTTATTGTATTTTGGTGTTTTTGTTAATGAATTTTTAATTATACTATTGTGGGCTTACATACTATTTTATGTATTTTTAGCGTTGTTATTGCATTATTAGTTCTGTATTGCTACTGATTTCTTGCTACTGCGCTCTGCCGAAAAGAGTTCTTTTTTTAAGAATACAATCGGATAGGTTCTCTGGCCCTGGGTGTTACTACCACATAGTTATACAATCCAATTTATATTGACCATCAAACTATGCAGTAGACACTTGGCCTGCATATTCAGGAAGTTTCACATTAGTGACATGTGAGAGATAACACTGCCAGTTTTGAAACTATTTCTAGAAATTTCATAAAAAAAAACTGTAACTTTAGGAAAGTTTTGCAGTTTGGTCATTTGAAGAACACAGCAATTTACCAAATTTACATTTATCTAAATGTGTAATTTCCAAAGCCATATGGTTTTCTGCTTTAAAAAACCATCATATATAACAGAGCTCTGAAAAGACTTTTATTGTGTAAAACATATTGCCAGAGTCCAAGAAAACATATCCAGTTCAGGAGCAGCTCTTGATTCCAGAATGTCTGCAGGGTTTAGAAACAAAAGATTTAGGCTCTCATAGTGGCCAGCTCTAGAACATTTGTATGTCACAGTGAAATTCTCAGTTTGGTAGTAGCTTCATAGATTCCATGCATGGTTAAAGGTACAGTAACACCAAAAAAATTAAATATAATGCGCTGCTGACCTGCACTGGTAAAAGTTCAGTAAACAAACTGTGGTATAGCGAGGAGGGTAGCCATTCAAGCTGGAAAAAAGGAGAAAAGGTTACACAGATAGATAATAGATAAACTCTAGAGTAGAATGGAGTTTTACCATTACAATTACTTTGATATACTTTCATTTCTTAGAGCAACTATTCCTTTAAGCATGCATGGAATCGTTTCAGGCATTACTGAAACTTCAGTTCAGATGCAGCTTATCCCAGAAATACATTCAGTTAGCTGAGCAATAAAAGTATATATATAGCCCAGCTTCAGAATCACTGCACAGTTCAGTGAAACAGTATGTTACATTGACACATTTATGTGCATAATACATGGATCAGAAAGCATGCAGTTTTGACTACAGTTTAAAGCATACATACTGGCAGAAGAAGTATGTACCTGGAGCCCCTAAACCTACCATTAGCTTTGGCCCTGGTTAATTTAACCACCTGCCTTCACATCAGTAAGAATACAAGGGTGAGAATATAGCAATTATTAAGCTGGATATATATTAAAACAAAATAGCAGACTGACCCAGTTAAAATAAGTAATGGCATAATTATTCAAATAGGGCAATACTGCAGGATAGCCACATGGAAAAATGTTGAAGGGAACCATTGTGAAGAAAGGAAATGGTGTGTAAGCACTGCTTCTACTGGAGTCGATCAAATGCTCGGAGGACACAGAATTAACAGCATTGCCCTACCATTTTCATCAGAACACCATTGAGCATCCTAAAGGATATAAGATAATGTAGGGAAAAGGGTAACGTTCTGAAAGATTTGCTTCCTGTTGAGCAAACGTAAAGCAGAAGGCAAAAAGGTGCTGCTAAGGTTGATGGAATGGGTCTTAAAGCTTTGTTGCGTGTGATTCTGATGGGGAGCAGGAATATCCCAGTTAGTACTAAAAACAGAAAATGTATTTTAAAATGCGATTCTTTGATTTTTCCACTAGTGATGTTTCAAAGGTATTCACAAAACCACAGTGCAAAATTTTACATAGCAGAAAATCACAGTACCTTTTTTCATGTTCACATTTTTTTTGTTACTTACCATGCAACTGACTTCAATGAATGTCACACTGTCTTCTGTCCAGTAGTTATGATGAGGAATGCAAAGTGGATACTAGCTCTATGTGAGCAGACAGCTAAGGTATTGGTTCACTCATATGACTATGCTTTGTAACTGCAAATAAGCATGGCTTGTCTCATCTGTTGCCAATCTGGTCAGAGGTGATCTGTGTAAGCCATTAGTCTGGCTATAAAACCCCATACATTGCCAAATGTAGGTCTATTTGCTGATTTTGCCTTAGGCTGAGGGCCCACTTTCCAAACTATTATACCTCCTCTCTTCTCCTACTCTCTTTTCACTACATACTGTACTATACTCTATTCTTCCATAGGGAATGCCCATGAAATATGCAAGAGGCCCACTGACACCTGGGCCCACCAGGAGTTTTCCTGGTATCCCGGTGGGCCAGTCCGACACTGCATAGGTGTGATTCCTGTCTTGCTGCATCACTGCCTGGACCAACTCTTGTCTGTTTGACCATGCTTCTAGATTCTGATTCTGTACTGTGTTACCAACTGGTTTGACCAGGGCCGGATTTCTCCTCTGCATTGCCCCCCCCCCTTTCCCATTGCGGAAGCTCACCCATGCACAACTGTAATGATCGGCACTGAAACCAGAACAGATGCCAAGCACTCTGGTCTCGAAAGGAGCCCTCATCTTACTCCGATGACACCTGGACTTAAACGAGAGGTGCAAGGTGAAAAGTTCTGACTAGCAAGGGGCATAATGGTTAAGCAAAGTCTTGGGCAGAAGGTCACAGGACGGAGGCAGATTCATAATCAGACAGGCTTGGTTGAGACAGGTGGAACTCAGTCAGACAGGCCAAAGTCAAAACCAGGAGACTAGCAGAGGTATCTGGCAGGATCGGAGTCAGATAACAGGCAAGGGTCAAACCAGGATATCAGATCAGAATGGTCAGGCAGGCAGGGTCAGATTACAGAAGGTAGAATAGTCAGGAACAAGCCAAGATCAGGATCACAGTCAGGAGTAGTCAGGCAAGCAGGGGTCACAACAGGAGATCATAAAAAGTCACAGATTAAACAGCACAGGCACCAGGAACACAGAAAACTGAACCTATAATGGGCAGCAAGCACTAGCCCAATAGCACTTCAAATATTTGAGCCTGTGCCTTTAAGGGACCCAGAAGTGTGCCACACACGCCTTAGGGGAAGCCGGCACAGGAAGATGAAGGGCAGTGCAGTTGGCGTCCACGCCAAAGGAGCGGTGATGTATCCAGCTGCCCACTAGACCACCAAGGTAAGCCCTTGCAACACCACACTTCCCCGTCCAGAAGCACACGCATTCACACCACACTTCCCTGTATGGAAGCTTGCACATGTGCATAGTCTTCCCCATGCCCCTATCTGATCTGAGAACTGCAGTCCTCCATGCATTGGCAGCTGGGTGGCATGCCACCCCTGAAATCCAGTCCTGGGTTTGACCAGTACTGATCTGGCCTGGACTAGTACTGATCTGGCCTGGTAATTCTGACAACAATTCTGGTTCCTGATCCTGTTCTGCACTGGTGCTCTCCCTGCCTGTTCCACATTTGCACTCTCTGCTCCCCATTCTTCCTGTAAACATTACAGTTAGCTTGCCTGCCCAGAGCTTCTGGTTAGGCATCTGAGTAGCAGAGGGCTCCTCCCGAAGCCAAAGGCAGCTGCGATAGGCAGAAGTGTTAGCTGGGACTGGGACCTTGGGGTTTGCTCTGGGTTTTGGGACACCATACATTGCACCATTTCACATACATTTTTTAACACATACAGTATATTGGTCCTATATAAGTATTGTTGACCCCTGTTTTGATCCTGGCAGTCATTAGCTATACAGTATATACTGCAATAACCAATCCTGTCTTTTTTGTAATATTAATCTATCATAATGTTATTTGTTTATCAACCTGGAGGAATGAATTTTTTAATCTGCTGCTTTGTTGCTTTGTTTCATAATGCCTACCTGCTCTGTGACTGTAATGTGGTAGTTCTGCTTGTTCTATAAATATTTCCACACAAGGCCCATTTTCTGCAGAGTGATTGTTAGGTCAGTTGCTTAAGTCATCAAAATAAAATTTGACTATACGAGTAAATGTACAGCTGACCAAAAGGCTGGCCAAAGCCATGTTGTATAATCACATTCACTTTACAGCACTGCGGAATAAGTTGGCGCTATAGAAATACATGTTATAAATAATAATAATAATAATAATAATAATAATAATAATGTTGTTTCCTTGTTTGTTTTGGTTCGGTTAGTAGGATGTATCTTAGTTTGCATGGTTTTTTTGCCTTAATCACATATGAGATTCATTTCCAGAACTGTTTTCCCAGTGTCACTTGAGGTAGCTGTGGAAGTCAGCTAAACTTGGTGCTTGGTTGGAATATTTGGAAAATTATTTCATAATGTTTTTTTTTTTTTAATTCCTTAGACGTCAGAATAAAATGTATATGATTGCTTTTGCAAACATTATTCTCTGATGGAATTGTAGTGCAATGATTATACAGTTTATCTGCCCCAATAAAAGGTTAATGTATGTCAGTAATACAAAATATAGTACAAAAATAGGTATGTACGATCAAAAGTGCCATAAATAGTTATACAATGAATGCTGATAATTGAACATGAATCTCAATTCATATAAATGTCCTAGTTTGTGGAAAAAGGATATATGTCCATTTTGTATGCTTAGTTTCATGGCATCATTAGCCTGTGTTGTCTAGCAACATGAGTTTTCCTTTCAACTGGGATCCGTGATGGTTGCTGGATACATATGAATATTACTATTAACATGAAAAAAGGTTTCTAATAAATACAAATGGTTCATGTTCAATTAGAGTGTATTTCCTAAAGGTCAATAATAAAAAAAACTTGTGGTATTGACTAATATTTGAGGTTGTTTTATATTTCAGTTTATAAATACCACCAGATATTACCTACAAGAAAAATATTTTTTTCTTATTTATGCCTTTTTGTTCCCATTCTAAACTTGTTATATCATGTATATACATTGTTTAAAATGCTTTTGCTTTGTCTATTTTAAGCTGGGTAGACATGGGCAGATGCTGTCCACAAATCTGGATATTGTTGGACCAAGCTGTTCAATAAT
>CM044442.1:72619933-72631596 GCA_024363595.1 Xenopus borealis
ATTGCCTATTTACATCTTTTCACTTGTTTTAATGATATTCTCTGTGCTTCTTTAGACATCAGTTGACCAGAAATACTACCCTAGTCGTAACAGCAAGAAGTTAATTGCCTCATGTGACATTACATGTTTGTTTGGTTTGTTTGTGTGCAACATGAATTATGGGAATCCAAGGGGCATCCTTTCTTTCTTAAAATGGCAATTTTCTATTTAGGCTTGCCTAATGGCACATACTACAAAGAAAGTATATCATGGTTTATTTTCATGAAGCAGGGTTTTACATATGAGATATTTTATGCAATATTTTTTGTTACATAGTTAAATTGGGTTGAAAAAAGACCGAGTCCATCAAGTTCAACCCCTCCAAATTAAAAACCCAGCATACATACACACACATCTCCACTCTTTCAAACACAAACCACATATGCCCATAGCTATACTAACTGTAGAGTTTAGTATCAAAATAGCCTTTGATATTATGTCTGTCCAAAAAATCATCCAAGCCCCTTTTGAAAGCATCAACAGAATGAGCCATCACAACATCACCCGGCAGTGCATTCCACAGCCTCACCGTCCTGACTGTGAAGAACCACCTACGCTGCTTCAAATGAAAGTCCTTTTCTTCTAGTCTGAAGGGGTGGCCTCTGGTGCGGTGATCCTCTTTATGGGTAAAAAGGTCCCCTGATATTTGTCTATAATGTCCTCGAATATATTTGTAAAGTGTAATCATGTCCCCTCACAAGCGCCTTTTTTTCCAGAGAAAACAACCCCAACCTGGACAGTCTCCCCTCATAATTTAAGTCTTCCATCCCTCTAACCAGTTTATTTGCACGTCTCTGCACTCTCTCCAGCTCATTTACATCCCTCCTAAGGACTGGAGTCCAAAACTGCACTGCATACTCCAGATGAGGCCTTACTAGGGATCTATAAAGAGGTATAATTATGTTTTCAATTGTACAAAAACCAGGTGTACTGCCAAAAAGAGCCTGAATGTAGGTTGACAATCCATATAGGTGCTACCAAATGGCCAATCACAGCACTTATTTAGCACCCCAAGAACAATTATCATGCTAGTGTTGCTCCCCAACTCGTTTTACTTCTGAATATTGCTCACGGATTCAAAAGGTTGGGGATCCCTGACCTAGAAGAATGTGCACAGTGCAGCTCTTGTGGAATATTAGTAGTACTGTACTAGGCATGCTGGAAATTACAGTGGTAATAAGAAAGTAAACACAAGAGTGTTTGCTAGGGTTTACAGAACCAGAAAAAAAATCTTTGCCCCTCTAATTACACAATTTAATATAAAGGCGCCTTTCAAGTAATTTATATTACAGTCTACTATGACACAATGGCCTACTATATATTTTTATATTATATTTTTTATAGAGACCTAAATTGTTAGGGGGGGGTAAAGTTTTCCTTTTAGACGTTATTGTAACCCATGTTATAAATAAACTGTTTTTAGCCAGTAATTATGCAGCTAACAGCATGTTAAAGGCTTGTCTTTGCCATATTGGGGAGGTAAATGTGTTAAATCAGCCTTTGCAATAGTAGAACTAAGCCCAAGAAGAGTCTAAGTGATCCATTGGCATGAATATTTCCTGTTGTATTCACTTTTTCATATTGCAGGCTAATGGCACTGGGTGATATTGTTCATCCTTAAATGGCAAGGAAAGGCAAATAAATAAAATCCAATTTTTACTTTCTTTAATGAAAAAGAAATCTATCTCCAATATACTTTAATTAAAAAATGTGTCCAGTTTTTATAAGAAACCTGACTGTATGCAGTGAAATTCTACCTTCATTTAGTGCTGTGGATAGGAATTGTCAGACGGTCCCTAACTTCTGGCAGGGAAGCAATAATAATTATGAACAGGAGGGGGAGCCCCCGCCTTACTTACCAGCCATGCAGAACTCAAGCAGCTTTGTTTTTTTATAATTTATGACGATCCCTAAGCAGCCCAGATCACAATGAGCATGTGCATGTAGTCTAGTCTTGCAAAGATGTAAAAACAGGATATTTGGGAGGTATGGACTAACAGAAAGAAGACTGCACATATTGTAACATAGATCCATATTTGTAAAGCCATTGAAAAAAAAACATACAGTATTCTGTGTTGACAGACATATGTGTTTTGACACAAAGAGAGCTTGGGCGATTTGGATGTCAGACCCTAATTTGTAAATCTGTTGAAACAGAACTCTGTTGACAGACTTATGTGATGTATTTATTTTTATGAAACAAAATTGCTTATTTTAAAATGATCAAAAAAGCGTTCTATTGTATTGTAGGAAGGGAAATTGTTTTTTTCTTAAAATAGAAATAGCATTGAAACATCCAAAAGTTACGGAACCCTATTACGTTTATATAATTTAATTTACCTTAATACATTGGTTGATAAGGTAAATATTTTAATGATTTTAAATTACTTTTTATTTCTTTATCCTCTGCCACTACTATAGTGAAATGTGCATTGTTAGTGGTATAGAGAAATTAGATATATATTATACGATTTTAGTGCAATATTAAAATGTAAAATGATAGGGATCACATGACCAAATTATCCTGGCTGCTATTTGGCACAAAAAAATGACATATTGCTGTAATTTTCATGAACAATATGCAAAGTAATTTCATGAGCTTCTTAGAAAATTCCCTGAAAGGTCGAAAGGTATGTGCAATCAGAGCAGGTATATTACAACCCTAATAGTAAACCGATTTGTAGCAGTTCAACAATACTACATGTCAGTTTGCTGGAATCAAATTATTCTTATTAACATGCTCACACTTTAATTTAAAGGATTAAATGGCATCCATTAAGAGTACTTTATAGCCCCAACCATTCTGTGCCTCCTACACCTAATTTAGATTTTGATCTCATTAAACTGCTTCAGGTAAAGAGCTTTCACCCAGCAGTACTCTCACCTCCTCAATATCTTTATCTACAGAGATCTAGCAAAACCATCTCAAAATGTTACTTTGTCAAAAGTCTGGGGTCTTTTTTCTTTTCACATTAACTTTTTATCTATTCCTGTAAATAATAATTTTTCCAATGTATATATTTGTTTGTTGCTATTGTTATTCTATTTCAATGAAAACAACAGAACTTCCATATTTTATTTTATATTTCTGAGCCATTATACATAGAGCCATTTTATTTACGATCAACACTTCTCAAGATACTGTATAGCATTTATGTTATAGCATCTTGGGTCCAAGGGTTTCTTCAAATTTTTCTAATAATTTTACAGTATAAGCAGTGTTTTACACAAAACTAACATTCAACTCAAACCTTTTTTATTAACCAGCAAAGTCCATCAGGCAAAAAAGTATACAAAAAAGTATACATTCAATATAAAATCTTTTCTATTTACAAATGATGTTGGGTTGAAAAAAAGACAAAGTCCATCAAGTTCAACCACTCCAAATGAAAACCCAGCATACATACACACACCCCTCCAAACCTTCACATAAATTATATATGGCCATGTACTAACTATATAGTTTAGTATCACAATAGCCTTTGTGTATGAGAATAAATACACATTGTACCAAAAATCCAATGTCGTCAGTTAACCATTTAGGATTTCAGTGACTGTAGGGCAGTGGGCACCAGATTCATCAAAGTCCTTTTTTCATTCAAGAAGCCAACAGCAACCACAAAAAATGTCAGCTGAGTGAGTTTAGTGCAATAATATGAGGATACTATTATAGTTTACACAGGTCCAATAATTTATGTAACCTTGTACAATTCACATGAGGAAAGGTCTCCAGTAAATGTTCAATCTAATTTCTGTGGGGAACAAGATAAAAAGAAATTGCTTGTATGTTTTGCTACAAAAATAATTACAGTGACCAACAGTTTAGAGAGGCTATTTTCTAGGAGAGATTTTGGATAGCAAGTATAAAAGAATAATGACACTTCTATGTTATCCGCTGTCTTCAGGGCTTTTGTCTATGGGAGCATGCAGCAACCCAACTAAATTGCTCATGTGCTCTTAGCAGGATTTCCATGCTGTGACAGCTGTCAACCTCGGGATATATAAGGGCCTGGGGATGATGTAGAAGCATTTTTTACGAGAAATATCTGTATCCCTCTGAGTTGGACACATACAGGACAACTAACATGTGACTGCAGAGCATGCATATGCATTCAGAATGAAGACTTATCTTGCAATGGAAAGTGTGTTAAGTAATTTTAACCTTCCTGAAATTCCAATGATATGCATTGATAGAGAGGAACACCCAGTTTTGGTAAACAAATTTACCAAGGTACCCACCCCCCAACCACAATTTCATGGTCAATGAAAAACACATTAACTAGTTAATAGCAATTAGCAGAAAACAGAATCAGCTAAATATAAATTTTGTAATTTATTGAAGAAAGACTATATTGAACATACAATATTTTCAGTTAGTTATACAGTTCCTTTCTGCTACTGGAGATCGCTAGATACTCAGCCTACTCTTAGTACTCCCAATGACGTCCTATCCACAGTATATTACATTTGTGGAGGTTTTGGCTGTTGGGATTTTTAAAATATCAAACTATTGGTGTTCTTGCAATTCTTTTTAAGAATGAAACCCACAAGCTGTCTATATATGATGTGGTTCTTACCTCAACTTCAACTTCACTGGAACCATAGAAACATTCACCAATAATTATAAATTCTTTACTACAGTATGTATGTATAATTTAAATATTTTGGTTGTGCAGAATGCCAACATATTTGTCATTCTTCAATGTATTTGTGTAGTGTAATGTTAAATATCTGTAAAAAAATGAATCACCTCTTAGCTGTAGGTGCATAACAGTTTGACCAATAAGTGCAAAATGGTTTCAAAGATTCAGTATTTGTTAAATGACCTGTGGGCACATTATTAATTAGTTGAGAATACTGCGAAAAAGGTCTTAGGAATTAAGGACTCTGTATAGGTTATACTTATACAATGTGTCATGTCTTTCTTATAAGTAAACTAACAAATCCCAAAACTAAGCCCTTGAACATTTTTTAATGAATTGAGGAGAATTCATAGACAATTTAGAATAGGCCCTCATTATAAATCATTGTACAAATAAATATCGGTAATGAATGATAGACATATTGCATTGTAACATTACTCTGTGGCAAATTCCCATGTTTTCCTTTTGAGGTTGAATGTTTCATAGAAATGATTATATGCACTGTTATGTAATTATTTTCATCTCATAGTGTTTCATTTATAATTTGCATTCATTTATGAATTCTTCTCAGTAATATATGCTTTTATTCTTATTTTCTTTTCACATTGTTAGCATTCTTACAAGTCACTTCAGCGAGCATTTTCTTGGCAAAATAGCAATCAACTACAATTTTTATCTTTCTGCTTTCAAAAACGAATATATGTGAAATGTTATATACAGTGTTATTAGAAATTTGCATTCCACATAATTAGCTTTTAATGTGCTGTGATATGGCTTTACAGTACATTGAATTCTACAAATGCTTTCCAAAGTTTCAAAAATCACACTCAGAAATCACAAGAGCTCAGTGACTTGGAATAAAGTGTGGGATTATGAGAAGCTCAGTTTAGCTATACGAGACAGAATGCTTTTAAAGGAAAATTCTGACTTACAGTATTTTAGAACAGGGATTTTACTGCATATTATTATTATTATCATGAAGATTTTTTGTTAAATGTGTCTGGGTGATTTGAATTAGTTACATACATACAGTAGTTACACTTCTGGAATTTATATATTACATTTTGTACCACTATTTTACTACTGTTCTAAAAAGTATAATATCCATTGACCAGAATATGTCGAAATTAAAGGTATTGTTTAAAATCAAAAGGGCTTTATAACAAGTTTCATTACACAATTTAGAATAGTTGACCCTTAAGTAAATGGACAGCGACAAAGCAATATAATTTATATTTCCCAGGGCCTTTATTTCTGTATTTGTCCTTGGAATTGCAGAACAATACAGAAAGGTAAAACTATGTTTTTCTATATCTGTCTATCACAACAGGCATTTCTACATGATTACCCATCACTGTTGAAACTCACATTTTCGAAGCAAAGCTTTGTTACTTCTTTCAGTACTTCTACAGTCTTTTTTTTGTCACCACTCATTCAACATTACTCTTGATTTTTATTTCACCCTATTTTTTGTTTCCCACTTTCTCTTTTTGCATAATACATCTGCCTCTACCATTGTAACAATCAACACCTACCACATGTGTAAGAGTGATGTAATCACATAAGCTTGGTGTTGGCAACAACAAGACATATTGTATTTGCAGAGGCTGTAAATCTACACATATGTAGCAGTTCCTGGGTTTATTGCTGCTTACTTGTGTCTCAAAGCCACAGCTAGAGTGGTAGCTTTAAAGGAATTCTTCAGTATAAAATTGAAAAACTGGGTAGCTATAAAAAAAATAAAACATTGCAATATAGTTAATTAGACAAAATGTCATCTATACTTCCTGCTTTGCAGCTCTCTTGGTTTCTGCTGATTGGTTACCTGGTGACTTGAGGGGGGCAATGGGTCATAACTGTTTGCTTTTGAATCCAAGCTGCATGCTGAGGATCAATTGCAAACTTACTGAACATTTATGTCCCATGTGGTAATACAGGCAGGGTCAAGTCTAAGAATCAATAGATACTGAATTATCAGACACCCAGGAATGCATGTGTATCCTGGGCGTCCTTTTATTTGTGCCAGCTCCACTACTCACATGTAGCCGAAGGGCACCGCCATCTTAGATGCGGCCACTGGGAAGGTAAGGCGCACCACCGGGTGCTCCCAGTGGTCCTGACCCTAACTATATTTTTACATTGAACTGTTCCTTTAAAATGTTACAAAAAACTGGAACTTTTTTGAATTATAGGTGTTTGTCATTGTTATTTATTGTCTTTATCTTACCTTGACTGGGTAATTTACACAGAAATAGACCATATTTTGGATGGATGAACAAGTGCCACCTGAAACTCAACCTAACAAAAACTGAACAAATCATCTTTCCACCTAAGCCTGGTCCTACTCCCCTTTTACTATCGATGGCATGCTCATTAACCCAGTCAACTCAGCATGCTGTCTGGGGGTAATCTTTGACTCCTCTTCCCTTCTCTGATCATATTAACACCACTGTCAAAACCTGTCATTTTTTCTTACGCCAAAATCAGTCCTTTCCTTTCACCTGCTATGGCCAAGACTCTCATGCATGCTCTCATCCTATCCGGACTAGATTACTGCAACCTTCTACTAACTGGCCTCTCTTACTCCCATCTCTCCCCTCCACAGTCTGTATTAAACACAGCTGCCAGAATTATCCTCCTCTCATCCAAAAGGGCACAGGCCCCTCCGCTGCTTAAATCCTTATCATGGCTTCCTATAAAACAAAGAATAACTTATAAACTCCTCCTTATAACCTTCAAAGCCCTTCGTCCCTCTGCACCTAGCTACATCTCATTCTCTATACAGATGAAACCACTTTGGATTGTGCATTTGACACAGAATAACTTAACTCAGACATCCCATTTAACTCACTTATCTCTGAATATTGTGTCACAGCATCCCATCCAGTTAAAGAGTTCACCATTGAAAACAATGGTGCTTTGGTATGCTATTGAAAAGGTTAAATGCATTAAATGAGTTAAGATGACTTTAGATAACACAGTTTCTTCAATTAACCCTGAGTCATGACGCATTTAACTGACAAATCCAAGTGGCTGCCTCTGTATGTTCCTGGCCGAAACCTCCGCTTCTCTCTGAGTGAGCAACTGCTTGGTTGTACCCCCCACTACTACTGCTGTTTCCCTTCTCTCTTGCCACTACTTATATTTGGAATGCCATTCCTGAATCTCTGGGGAAAGAATCCTCCTTCAGTGTTTTTAAAATGAAAGTCAAAGACTACCTCTGGGAGCACCTGGATAACACCTGAGCTGGGAAATGTCACTTGTGTAACAAACAGTAACCTACAGCGCCTTAAGCCCATCTGAATTGTGTCTGTATGTTACCCTTCCATTTAGACTGTAAGCCCTATGGTGTAGGATCTTCCAGCCTTTTGTTTCCTTGACACTGAGCACTTGATCTGTTGTGTAATTATATTTTATATGTGAATGAATGATTTATTGTTACTTTTAATTTTAAAGACCCCTTGTTTGTTACTTCTAATTTATTGTTTTGCTGTACAGTGCTTTGCCCTCAAGGAGTGCTATACAAATAAAAATATACATACAATAAGCTTTACACAGGCCTGTTTGAAAGGAGAAGGGAAGGTTCCAGAAGCTAGAGAAGAATTGAAGATGTGAGTAAGTAGTGGTGTAAGCTCTGCAACACAGTGTTAGAGCAGGTGGTAATCTTAGCTTATGGGATCACTAGTATATGGATTCCAACTGTAACTCACAATGCAACATAATACATAATTTTAGAAGTTGATCCTTTTTGCAAATTACATTATGTTGGACTTATACACGGGAAGGCCCATTCATTAAAGGGCCAAATTTGGGAGGTTATTTAATAAATATATTGAATATCTAAAACTCAAACAAATATTATCGATCCGGAAACTCGAATCTAATTCAAATCAAGTTTTTTCTCTGGAAAAATCTTGAATGTCAGGAAGGCTATTAATATCTTCAAATGGGTCACTTGCCATCTCCCATTGACTTATACATGAACTTGGAAGGTTTTAGGTAGTGAATAATCAAATTTCTAATTGTTCCAAGGGTGAAGGTTTGATCTCTATTTTTTAAATTTGAATGCAAATTAAGATTCAAATCAAGTTTGGATTATGCACAGTTCAAATTTGAGAAATAATAGTGTTGGGGGTCTAGGGATTTTTGTGGATAACAAGCTTTGTAATTTGAGTGTCTAATAAAGCAAATAAAGGATTGTATTTTATAAAAAGGGCATTTACTTGAAGGATGAAAAAAATTACTTTGCCTCTTTATAGGTGCCTGGAAAGGCTTCGCCTGTTGTATATAGTGCAGTTTTGGGGTCCTTATGAAGGTCCTTAAATGAGCTTAATGTGCAAATAAATTGATAAAAGGTGTGGAGGATTGAAACTGTGAGGGGAGCTAGTAATGGTTGGGATTGTTTTCATTTGAAGCAGCGTAGGTGGTTCTTCTTGGTGAATCAAATGATTTCCTGTAAAGGGTGGTTCATCTTTTTGAAAAACAGTAACACCGAAATCAAAGTGTTTAAAGGAATGTGTTTTAATATAATGTACTGCTGCCCTGCACTGGTAAAATTGGTGTGTTCACTTCAGAACTCTACTATAGTTTAAATCAGGTGTCCCCAAACTTTATTTTACCCATGAGTTACATTCAAATGTAAAAAACTGTTGGGGAGATACACAATCATGAAAACACTTTCTGTAGGTGCCAAATAAGTGCTGTAATTGACTATAGGCAGCTCCTCTGTGGACTGTCAGCCTACAAGAGGTTCGGTTTGGCAGTACACCTTGTTTTTATGCAACCAAAACTTGTCTCCAAGCCAATAATTCAATAATAAGGACCTGCTTTTGGGCCAATGGGAACAATATCCAAGGGTTGGGAGAGCAGCATGTTGCTCACGAGCCAATGGTTGAGGATCACTGGTTTATATAAACAAGCAACTGTGTGTAGGCATGGGGGCAGCCATTCAAGCACAGGACACACACAGTAGATAACAAATACATTCTGAAGAATCCCATTGTATACTATAGAGCACATCTGTTATCTGCTGTGTATACTGTATCTTTTCTCCTTTTTCATCTTTGAATGGTTGCCCCCATGGCCACACAGCAGTTTGTTTATATAAACTAAACTAGCATTCCTGAAGCAAACACACCAGTTTCACCAGTGCAGCACAGCATTACATTATATTTTCTTTACTATAAGACATTTTCATTTTTTGGTGTTACTGCTCATTTAATTAAACTTTTAGTACACTCATAGTATGTTCTTCTCTGACACTTTCCTGCTTTAAAACAGGAGTCATCGACCCCATCTAAAAATCAGTGCTCTGTATGGCTACAGATTTATTTTTACTGTTACATGTATTACTTGCCTTTCTGTTCATGTCATCTGCTATTCATATCCCAGTCTTTAATTCAAATAAATGCAAGATTGCTAGATTAATTTGGATGCTAATCACCATATTGCTGACATTACAAATTGGAGAGAAGCCGAATAAAAAACTAAATAACTCCACTGAACTGAAAAACTATTTAAAATTGCCTCAAAATAGCACTCTCCATATCATACTAAAAGTTAATGTAAAGGTGAGGAACCCCTTATAGAGAGTCTTTGATGATTTCATGACTAATGATGGTCAAATGTATTCACCAGGCATGAATTTGCAGAGAATTTCCTCGTTATGCCACCTGCAAATTGTTTAGCAGAACTGCTGCAAAAATTAGCCAGCTAAATAGTTCATTGCAACAAAACAGTCAAATGTGTAAAAACTGGTGTGCGTCAAAATAATTTTTCAAATAATTTTTGACTTTAATGCATTTGGAAAAGTTGTATGTGTAACAATTGTTGCAAGCATAAAAATTGTTGCGCATCACAATTATTTTGATGCCCATTGACTTTAATAAAAATTGTCGCACATTTAAAATTGTTGTGCATCAAAATAATTTTGATGCCCATTGACTGCAATACGTTTCATGAATTTTTCATTGTTTCACAAATTTTCCAGGGGGTTTGCAAAATCTTCTGTGAAACAAAATGGGACATATTACAAAATGAGAGGGTGTAACCATACAACTATTTTTATTAGGTATCAAATGAATGACAAAGATGTGTAAAACAAATATTACCAAGTGTGTCTTTCAAACCTTCCACAAATGCAAGAGGGATAGGGTTAAGTGAACATATCTGCAGGATTTGTATGGGATTTCCCATGAGACTTTCAGAAATGTCTTTGTGAAGTTTCATTTGCATAATGGAATCATAAATAATTTTAATGTTGTTTGTTCAGTATGACCTTTACTAAATCTTGACTTTATTAGGGGTTAGAATCCTGTTAATATGGCATGACCTTATTCTGTAGCTTTTTAATTTCCCCAGAAAACATTTTCCTGAATATCTGGCTTCATCCAATCACATGACTAGAATCCCTTATTTCCTCTAGGCTATGCTGCACATGGGAAAATATCTTGCTTTAGATAAGAATTATCATGATAAATATTTTTTCCAGCAATTAGTTGCTCAGTCCTTTTGAAAATGTACACAAAGATATTCTTTTTTGTTGACAAGCTCAGTTTAAATAATGCAGTTTTCGATTTTATGTGAGCTCTCTTTTGCATATTCTATACCTCCAACACAGTCTCAAGGGGGATGATTTGCTGAGAATTAGAATGATGGAACATTATTAGAGACTAGTAACCCTTATAGCTTACTAAATGCATGGTGGAAAAACTCAGACTACATTAAGGAACAAACTGATTTATTTATTTTAGTTCTACTGTATATGTATCCCATCCTAAAATTCTAGAACTCAGTTTCCTTTGTAGATTAACATAATAAAATCCATATACTTTAGAAAGAAAACAAGTTAAGCTCTGATGCACAATAGTATTACTCTATTTGCTACAAGAGGTTCAACAATGTTGAAGCAAGAATTAAACACAAGAAATGACTGCCTTGGAAAAACTTTATATAGAATGTTGTATTGCTCTGTGTAATATG
>CM044442.1:72642931-72658957 GCA_024363595.1 Xenopus borealis
AAAAATATTTTTCACTGCACAGATTGTGCTGTTTTGAAGACGAACTCGACGCGCGACGAACTCGACGCGAGACGAAATTAAACACTCTGCGAATTTTTGTGAGCATTTCGCCGAAACTTTTGCCATCAGCGAATGTCGGAAATTCGCAGCGAATTCGCCTAGGGCGAATTTATTCGCCCATCACTATTTGCAACCTTTACTCCACTTTAACCCAGCAGATGAGTCATAAAAAAAACTAAATTACATTTTCTTGAGGAAACCTTTTTTTTTTCATTAAGGACTTTTATAATATTCCACCAGTAGTACTTTATTGAAAAGCTGCAAGTGGTGTGGTTTTTCACCCTGAAAAATAATATTGCTCATTTACTTCAGCAAGCACAGAGAGTAAAGTGCAATTGCAAGTGCAAATGGCGTTTTTTTCCCCACAATGCAATTTTGGGTGCAATGCAGACATTTAATCAATCATAACTGTGCCATGCACACTTGTGCTGTGTCTGGTGCAACTGTGTCCAATTTTCCAAAAAGGAGTCAACCACACATGCACTTGTTACAAATTGGGTGCACTTGTGGCAAACATTTTGTATGTCTGTCAGGGGTCAGTTGCCATGTTCAGTTACTTCAGTTCTGGAGTTTAGAGTGTGAGTGACTGGCACAATACTATAGGCGCAAGTGAGCTGCACCTATTGACACTAAGGGGCAAATTTACGAATTTCACATGAAATGATCGAAGTTCGATAGAATTCGATAGAACAACGATCGTACAAATGATCGAAGAAATCTAAATTTTCAAGTTATTCGACTGCCTACTTCGCCAGATTGAACCTACCGAATTGTAATAGAAGCGTATGGGAAGCTGCCCATATGCTTCTGAGGTTAAGTCCTGCTCGAATACCATTCGTACGATTGGAGCGTTCGAATCGTACAATTTTTTCGGAATCTCGAAGGAAATTTCACGATTTTTTCGTGAAATCGAACGATCAGTATCCGATCGTATGAATTCATCGAGAAATCAGATATCGAGTAAAATGATAGCCTAAAACAATTCGATAAGCATTTGATAGTCGAATACTTATCAAATTGCGAATTTGGTCGAGCTAATTATGGGGAATAATAGTAAATTTGCCCCAGAGTGTCAAAGAATCCCTGGAGCTACCACTAATGAGGGGGTGGTGGACAGATACCAGAAGGGCAAAAAAGACAAATAGGCATCGCTACAGATGGTGTTGCAAAAAGTGCAAAACACCATGTTTTTGCCTTTTGTGCACCAGCAGTCAGTTTATATGGGCTTTCTGTATGTATACAGAATTGTATTCATGTATTCATGAGGGGCAAGAAAATAGAGGCACATGGGCACCCCATCTCTAGTCACTGACCATGTCTTTAAAGTGCATCTTAGGTTCAGGCATGTAGGAATCTTTCCTCCCACATTCTGCATGTCCCCTGTCTTGCATGGCATTCAGGAAGCAACAGTCCACACAGAGTGAAAAGCAGCTCTGCACTACGTGCCAGATTTTTAATACACTATGCTTGTTGAATGAGTACTTATTATTATTTTGTGCTTGTGCCAGGCCATCTGCAAAGTCCCATTATTATTATTGTTATTACCACTGGTGGATAATTCATTAAATATTTTCAAGCGCTTAAAATCTGTACTAAATAAATATTATTTTATAGTAGGTAATATTGTCTGCATTGCACATATGTTTTCTTATAATGACTTTTATCAAATAGCAGATCACAAAATCATTAGTATGCAGATTTTTTTTTCCCTTTACATACTAGCTACATACTACATATCCCCTTGCTGCCCTGTGGGTATTCTATGACATTGCAGAAGGTATGGCATTATTATGCAGACTACCTATATCAGTGTAGATATTTTCTGTACACATCAGCAGAAACATTATGGGAATTGCAGCCTTTTTAATAAATAATATCATTTGTTTCAAATGTAATTTGAAAAATGCTAGCATTTGCATTAAGTGCAATAAACACAAATGACACTGCAGTATCTCAAAAGCAAAAACTTTTAATTAATTTTAGCAAAAGCAACAGGTTGGTACAGAAGTCCTCATTCCAGGATAGCACCAGATTAACAATGCTTTTACTAACCAAACAGCATCTAAGGCCCCTGTTACAGTACATTCAACCTTGTATGCTTATTATAGAAAACACTGGGGTTCATTTATACATTTATAAAGCTGGATAAGAGTTTGTAAACAGAATTGCCAATTTCTTTTTGCCCTGCGAATGTCCATACCAGCTTTTTAAATATGGCAAAAATCACAAATTGCTAATGTGTATGCACACACTCTGGGGCCCATTTACTAAATACACGTGAATAATTCAAAGTTCGATCGAATTAGATCAAGTTCCAATCATACGATTCTATCGAATATTCAAATATGCAAATTTGGCCACGTCGATCATTGAATATGCAAAATTCGATAGTATCAAATAGATCGAATATTCAATCATTCAACCATTCGATGATCGAAGAACTTTAACTTTAAAATGTTATTCGACTGCCTACTTTGCCAGATTGAACCTACCGAATAGCAATAGAAGCCTATGGGAATCTCCCATAGGCTTCTTTTGCAAACACCTGCTCCAATACCATTCGTACGATCGAACGCCTTGATCATTCGAATCATACGAATTTTTCGAGCACTCGAAGGAAAAAGTACGATTTTTTCATGAAATCGAAAGATCGGTATTCGAATATCGAGGAAAAAGACACAAAGGACAAATTTACTATTATTCCCCAAAATAAGCTCAATCAAATTTGAAATTCGATAAGCAATCGATTGCTTATCGAATTGTTTTAGGCTGTAATTTTGCTTGATATTAGATTTCTCAATGAATTCGTAATATCGGATACCGATCGTTCGATTTTACGAAAAAATCAAAACATTTCCTTCGAGCCTCCAAAAAATTTGTACGATTCGAATGATCAAACGCTTCGATTGTACGAATGGTATTCGAGCAGGACTTAAGCTGGCCATAGACGCAACAATTACGATCTTTCTCGGAAAAGATCTTTCCAAGAAAGATCGTTCATTTCAACACACACGTGTAGAGCTGAATCGTCAGATATACAGGTAGAAACAATAGAATTCTACTTGTATCTGACGATTCAGCACTAACAATGGCCGATGTTCAGGGTGCTTTTAAAGGCATCCAATCAAAATTTTCCGTCCAGTCCGATCAACCAGCCGACCGATATCTTAATCCTCTGACGATGTCGGTCGGCTCATTTCCCACCATACACGCACCGAATATCGTACGAAAATTTGTTTCGTACGATATTATCTGTGCGTCTATGGCCACCTTAAGTCTCAGGAGCCTATGGGGGGCTTCCCATAGGCTTCAATTGCAATTCGGTAGGTTCAATCTGGCGAAGTAGGCAGTCGAATAATTTAAAAATGTTGATTCCTTCGATCATGGAATGATCGAATTATTGAATATCCGATCATTTGATCTATTCGATCTATTCGATAATTCGGTATTCAATGATCGAAAAGGCCAAATTAGAATATCCGATTTTACGAAAAAATCGTACGATCGTTATTCGATCGAATTCGATCATCGGCACCTAAAACTATTCCACAAGCATTTAATAGTCGAATGCTTATCGAATTAAGAACAGATTTGAGGGATTTTAGGTGAATAATAGTAAATTTGACCCTCTGTGTTTGAATTACGCCATGACTTTAGTGGAGGAGAAAATATTTGCAGAACAGTTTTGCAAATTGTGAATTTAAATTACTTTTCAATGCTATTTTCATGCACAACAATCTTGCACACTCACGCAAACATTCATTAATTTGTGAGCCATTTAAGAAAGTGTATGCGCAATGCAAATTCACAAAAAAAAAACAAGGGCAATATTTTAGCATTTAGGAAAAAGCATTGACAATACAACAGTTTGTATATGCACTGTGTGAAATGGCCCCCACTGACTCCTTGCAAATGGTGCTTGTGTTTTAAAGCCACTCTCTACAATAAAACCTATTCTGTAACCTTCATAGCCTGTGGGTCACCAGATGAAAGAACATCCTACAAAGAGAATCCCTGCTCTATTTACACCTAACGCTGCTCTTATTTATTTACAATAATTGCTAACAGCATTAAATACAGTTTTTCTGCATTGAACATCTGAACACCAAAATATCTGACCTTCTGAAGTTTGATGACACTGGAATATTGTCAAGCAGATGCAGGTAAATTATCAGTGACATTGAGAATGCTACTTACCAGGGCTTCATTGGAACTCCTGTTTGTTTTTTACTTGCTGATATTGCTTTGTGACCAAACATCAATTTGATAGTTATAGCTACCAGGATCCCATTTTTATTTAGTAACCTTGTGTGTCATAGTATTGTGTGCATGTTTGTTAGAAGTTAATGTAAAACATGTTATTTTATGGCACTATATAAATAAATGATCAAGATGATACAGAGATGGATTCTACTGAGAAAACTCAGTAGTTAGTAGTCAGTAGTTAATACTGTTTTTACGTTGATACTAATTACATTTTATATCATATTTAACATCAGGATTTATTGTTTAATGGACAAAGGAATGCTTTAATGTAACTACATTGGATGTATCTGTCCTATTTGAGATTTATTCTAACGAAACCGTGTCCTTTCTTAAGGAAAAAGAAATGAAATAAATAATTCAGAATCGAAGCATTTCCCAGCAGAGCTTTGTTTCCTAATCTCGTTTGCCTAATTCATATCGACATAGAGACCTGGTCAAGATATCATCAATAAGAGGCTGTAAGTTTTATGAATATGACATTTTATTCTCCCATTAACTATGCTGCTTTTTAGAAAAAAGGAGATTTTTTAATGCTTGGTGCTGGCTGTAGTCCAGTTAAACTCAATACCAGGCTTTGTCTGATATACAATTCTGAAGAGTTATATGCCCTGAGCATCTTTGTGCAATATACCAGGCTGACTGAATGACTACCCTCATAATATAGTCAGGCGTTATTTAATTTTAGAAAAAAATGGGTTATTTCCTTAAAGGGAAAATAAAGCCCACAGTGATTAAGTCTTTCCTTTGTCTCATGGCAGACGTCCAAGCCTGCATGTAAAACAGCCCTAGGACTTATAATCTTTGCACAACTTAACTCCATGAATCTGTACAAGTTCTTCCTCTGTGTTATCTTGGTTTTGGAATTGTAAGGCAAGGCAACTGACTGCAGAGTCCCCATGTGTATGCATCCCCATTATGTAAGTCCAACAAGTACTGTGGTGTAGGTTAAAAAAAACATAGTCACACTAATTTCAACTTTTGATGGTTCATAGCCATTGTTGTGAATAAGACAGTAAATATAGTGTGGGAACCTAACCATAACATAAAATAAATGTTTATTGTTAATGGTGGACATTTAGCTTCCTGTAATGTTACATCACCACTTTGGTGTTCTTGCCAAAACTATGTAGAGCCTCAGTGTTTGGAAATGTAATATCAAGGTTCTACATTTCTGAAGAAACCAATGGGAATAAATAGTTTGTACAAAACCCTGCTCCCGAGATAAATTTAGGTAAACAAATGTAGAGGTCTCACCACATGAACCCCAGTATAAGGATTGCCAATCATTTGAAAAATCACTAAGGTATGGAGACCAACAGAAAGAGAAAACAGTAGTAGTAATAGTTAATCAAATAGTTAATTAAAGTAAAAAGTATTGATTAGTACATACTGTAAATAGCTCAACAAGTTTCATGCCTAGTTTCTATAAGTTCCCACTGGGCAAGAAGAACGTCAGGCTATGTATGTCCTAATAAATACTTATCATTTTATAACTGTTACTACTATAGGTATGGGACACACTATACAAAATGCTCTAGGGTCCTAGGGCTTTCCGAATTAAGGATCTTTCAATAATTTGGATCTTCATACCTTAATTCTACTTGAAAATCATGTAAAGAAACCCAATCGATTGGTTTTGCTTCCAATAAGGATTAATTAGATCTTAGTTTGAATCAAGTACAAGGTTCTGTTTTATTACTACAGAGAAAAGGGAAATCATTTTTAAAAATGTGAATTCTTTGGATAAAATATAGGAGACAACCTTTCTTTATTCTGAGCTTTTTGGATAATGGGTTTCCACATAAAGGATCCTATACCTTTACTTTTTTCACTTTCTGTGGGTCTCCATATATTGGCGATTTTTCTGCATTTCTGAACTTCAGTACAGTACAAGTACATTGATATTATTTTTCTTGAGCACCGCACATATTACGCTGTGAGATGTTACTGGGATTAGCTGCTTTATAATATTTGTGGGGGAACATAATAAAAGTCTAATTTAGCTAATGTTTAGTGTCCCCATGTGCACACTGCCAGGATGATGTCATGTCTGTCAATGTACACACAAGAAGGGTCAGACAGGAGTGGATTGGCCTTTTATATACTGGTGTATATATACTAGGAAAAATGTGTGTGCCACTTCTACTTCATTAAGGTAACCCAAAGCTTGTCTTTAAACCTATTCATGTATGCACCTTATACTTAAAATAATACAATCTAATACAATTAATTTAGATTTACTAATTTATATGCCATGTCATTTTTAAAATAACACTAAAATAGAAATTATTTGAGAAAATGGTTTACACTGCATTTAAATGTTGGTGTATTTCATTTCTGTTTCCACACATTTTAAATAGTTGTGCATCATTGGTTTTAATGTGAGGTAACTTAATATATTCATTAGAGATATTTTAATAGCATTGTCTGAAAGGGAAGAACCAGAACTGAAGAATCTTGTTTTGTTATGTACAAAATAAAGACACTGTGAGAAAAACTAACAGTGTATGTTCTTATAATGATGAGATCTGCCAGAGATGCTTGCTTTACCAGCATACTTTAATAAACTTTGTCAAGCAATGATAATGCATAAAGGAAAATAAGAAAAATAATTTGTATAATTTAGGTCTCAGGTTTGCTAAGTCTTAAAGGCATTGAGTCTCATATATCAAGTGCAAAAGTTGCCATAGACTGTTAGATTTGCTCATTTGGTGAGGTTGTGGCCCTGGGGCCAAATGATCACATTGCAAAAAGGTGGATAGGAAAGTCAGAAATCTCAAGCCTGACCAATAGAGATCTGGAAGGCTGCTATTCAGGACCACTTTATTTATAAGGGGTGCATTATAGGTAAACAGGTATGTACCCCCTCTCCCCTCAATTGTTCCTAACTTGTACATTGTTGGCAAGGCTGTTGGGAGTTGGCACATGTGTGCCCTGGACCCAGATGCTTTCCTAATGAGTATTACAAGCATGATTTTGCACTACTTAAAGTTCTTACACTGCAGCTAGGGCATTCATGCATGATTCCTATCATATTACCTGTGATGGCAATATCCAAGGCTCCAAAGCAGAAGCCTAACAAATTGCAGTTGAAAATGGAGGGTTTGTTTATACAGTATACAGCCCTTTTTTAGTGGACTGCTGCTCTGGTTTGACCTTGCCGTAGTGACTGATTCATAATCAGAATTTGCCCTGTGTATTACAAGAAATAACAAACACCTTACAAATTTTCATAAAAACAATAGACCCAAGCCCTATTTTTTTAAGTAATGTTGAAAAGGGGAAAGGGTCTCTTTACATCTTCAATGTTGATGTTCATGTTTCTATCCTACCGGTATTTTTTAGACAGTGTACATTACTTGTACATTATATTGCTGAAAATGTATTCTCTAGCTGGGCATTCTAATACATTCTTCAGTACATTTATGCCTGACTTTCATGAAATGGATATGGTCAAACAAGTATTTATTACCTACATAAGTAATAGCAGTTTCACATGCCCCAATACACACATAATTTAATTTAACTTTAGTAACCTAAAAAAGAGAATATGAACCTAGACCATGAGTATTTTCCATCTTGTCTCTATAACTGCAGTGACTCTTGGATGAGTTGTGCATCAGCCTCCTTTGAACATACTGCCTTTGTGATCTGATGTCTGGCCTAGGGGAGGAAGTTTCTGGTCAGAATAATGTAGGCAAAAATGTGGGTGGCAGAAGCAGGCAACTATCCACTTTGTTACAACTCTGGCCAAAAAGGATTTGAAGCATATCGACAACTTTAAAAATATATTGTTGCTCTGATGGAAAGTGTTATTTGCTTGAGAAGAATATGAACTGCAGGAATGTCAAGCAGAGTAAAAGTATTTGTTTGATCCAAGAGCAACTTGGTTTGCGTCCTCTTGTATATTATCTTCATTTACACAGAGGAAAATTAACCTTTTATGCACAGTGCAAGCTGTCCATGGGATTTAACCATATACTTGTTTACTGTAATGTCACAGATACAGTATACTGAACATACAATAGATATAATGCACACACAGTGATGAATGTATGAAATCAGTGAGCAGACACCTCACACTAACATCTCAGCACAAATCTGTTTTTCACTTATTTATGGTTCATTTAATAACACGTCAAGAATCATTTGAAAAGGCTTGAGACAGATTTAATATGCCCAATAAATTAATCTCCCTATGGACCTACATTTTTAAAAAAATATTTTAAAAAAGTTATATTGTAAGTCAGGAAATATCTTATCATATTGTATCAAAATACTGTGAAATATTCCTTTAAATATTCCTTTCGAAAGCAATGCTGATAGTACCTCAAGCAAGGCAGATAATTTATAAAACTGACAAAACATGGGCTGTACACAAGAAAGCTCCAGCTACCTGAGGTGTGGGGGTTACTGCAACTACAGTACAATAAATAATGCAATGCTGCTACAAAGGTACAGTTTGCATAATAGAGTTTACATTTCTGGAAATAACCTACTGTACATAGGGTTTAGGAAATATGAAACATAAGTATCCCCTGTTAAACTAATTATAGATTGACATTAAAGAAAAAAATGTTATCCCTTGAGAAAAATACTTTTATGTGTGATATAAACAGTGTTTAACTTAAAAGAATATTTCAGGGTAAAATTAAAACTGGGTAAATAGATAGGCTGTATAAATTAAAAAATGTTTTTAATATAGTTGGTTAGCCAAAATTGTAATGTACAGATGAAGCCACTTTGGATTGTTGACAGAAAAACTTAATTCATCTATCCCATTTATCCCACTTAGCACAGAATATTGTGTCACAGCATCCCATCCAATTAAAGAGTTCACCATTGAAAACAATGGTGCTTTGGTATGCTAATGAAAAGGTTAAATGCATTAAATGAGATTACTTTAGATAACACAGTTTCTTCAATTAGCCCTGAGTCACAACGCATTTAACTCACCAATCCCAGTGGCTGCATCTGTATAAAGGCTGGAGTGAGTGGATGTCTAACATAACAGAATACAACACAACATACTGCTTTTTTTTTATTTATTATTAAAATAAAATAAAATTTGGATTTTGATAAATAACGCCCTAAGTGTGAAAAGGGATTTAAATTTAATAAAAACCTAGGACAGGATTTATCTGTCCTCTGTGATAGGAACTAGTCAAAGAAACTATTGCAATTTGGACATTTTAATATTTATGTCCCTTAGAGGACAGTTAAATGGAAGCCATTTGTCACAATAGTCAGGGGACTGAGGGGGCAGCAGATACAGCAGCTGCATTGCAATATAGGTTCTTGAAATAGGTCCTGACTTCAATGTATTGTAACCTGTAGAAAGAGGGATTTGAACGGTTTCATTTAAAACACCACTACTGCTATCAGCAAAGCACCATTACACTCAAAATCATTATCTCAGTTCGGCCATAGCATGGTGATGGATCAGGATTGGTACTGATGCTTTCTACTTAAGATTCATGAGTACATCCACCCCTGATAAAAACTACAGACCAAAATGGTTAAGCCATGCGCTTCCTTCCCCTGATAAAAAACTAAGGATCAAAACTAGTGTGACAACCCTTGGGCCATTTGGGAAACCTCCCTCCCATAGGTTACAGACTGGGTATTTCCTCTGCCATAGGGTCTCCTAGAAAATCTTTGTTTACAAGTTCTGTCTTCTTGATCTCTCCTGTCTTCCTGGGTGTTAATAAATTAACATTTATTAGAATAGCATGTAGGGGAAATTGATTTCATGAGAGAGAGGCAAATTTATTATGTGGTGTAAAAAAACAATGGAATAATTCCACACTCATCAACTTGGACTGGCATGGTTACGTTTTGTTAAAGTGTGTGACTGAATCATGGACAGCTTTGGTTGTAGGTGGGAATGCAGAAAATGGTAGGAGAAATAATTAGCAGCAGAGTGAGAGAAGGTGTGAAGATAAAGTCAACCTGTATGGGAGGAAAAATGATAATGTTATTTATAGATAACAAAAAGTTAATAAAAGCCTGTCAGATAGATAGTGTAAATTATCTTTTGGAAATTACTTAAATAGTGGGCATTAACGAGGATATGTGATTGTGAAGCAAAATGCAAGAGAAAAACAGAGATGAGAAAATAATGAAAAATAATGATGAGATGGGGTAATAATTGTACATGCTGATAACTAGAAGAACTCAGAAGAAATCATCCACTCTGAAAATATTTAATATATTCCAGCACTGCATAATATACAGCAAAATCATATTTGCAATGTGTTTATAATTTTTTAATAGTTTTATTCTTCAAAGAAACTTAGAACAATCATATTTTGTTATTTACTCTCAGGTACTTTACTGTCAGCATAAATAATTAAAGTGTTGCCTTATTGTTAATAGTAGTAGTTTTAGGATTATTATTATTATTATTACACATTTATAATGCAACAGCATATTCTGCAGCATTGTACAATTCTTTATTTGATGATTTTTTTATCTTTATTTGGTGGTAAATTAGTACAAAACAAGACACATCATATATACTTTCATCCACTTAATATTATCAACACAGGCATAGTATTGGCAACACCAAGAAGGCAGTACAAACTTCAAGGACAATTAGTCCCCAGTTCTAGAAGGATGCTCACAGTGGTTCTTTATTTTAGCAATCTCACTATCCCTAAACCTAATGGTGTCCAACGGCTATGCTAATACAACACAAAATCTGGATATTGCTAAAAAAGCGTGAACAAGTCTTTCATATTTGTACCTACATCTAGATTCTGCACTAATACTAACACTGGCTGGGTGCACTCAATATTGCTTGCTATTTCCTCCTTCAAAAAGCATTATGAATATCATGGTCATACTGAAATATAATCAGTATTCACCTACTCACAAAGGCTAGGCCAAATGACATGTATTTGTAGTCATACATGAAACAACAATACACCCAAAATTAAAAAAACAAATCTAATTGATGAGATCACTCTTTAAAATGTAAAGAAAATAATAATAATTGGGTAAACCCTAGGAATACAGAAAAAATAGTAACAAATTACTTTCTAATTGGTGAAAATTTACCCAGACCTAATACAGACCAATTTGTTAATTCAAAAAGACTTACAATCCATAGGGGAGGAGAATCTAGATATCTTATCAATGTCTATTTTTTCTAAGTTTGGATATGGGAAATCAGTTAATTGACTAGCACAGAAAGGGATAAATAACTAGATTATTGTGTTAACACTTATTACATGGGCAACTAATCTTTGCAGGGGTGGCCAAATTAAGAATGCTGCTGAAGCTTTTAGGCTCAAACATTCTGTTACTACAAACATGCGAGAGTTCCAAAACTCTTTCATGGTTTTTTGATAGGAATACCTGAGCTTCTGAGGATTGATTTTTTTCCCCCAAAGACAAAAAATAAATAAAATATTTGTTAGGTTTTAGGTTCTAAACTTTTTATATTTTTGAAAAAAAAAATGCTCACGATAAAAACGTTTGTCAGGAAGAAGAAATATTAAAAAGAAGAAGCCACACAAGAGTTTAGGAACTCTCACATGTTTTAGTAGCTGAATGCACAAGCCTGAAGGCTCAAGCATTCTTAAATTGGCTCCTTTAGACTTTGGAGATGTAATAAATGTCCTCATGCACCAAAGGGGGCCCCAAACTACTGGTCTCAATGACATATCACTTCAAACATTCCTAAGAGCACGACAACCACTCTGTCCAAAAAAAGTATCTCTCTATTTCCCTAACTTCATTCTTAGACCCATATTCTCACCTCCTACTCCCCTAATCATATATTCATTCCTAAAGCCCCTGGGGGTCATTTATTAACACTGGGCAAATTTGCCCATGAGCAGGCAACCAATCAAAAGGCTGCATTCATTGTTCTACTTGCAGCTGGCTTTAAAAAGCTAATAACTGATTGGTTGCTATAGGTAACTACCCATGGGCAAATTTGCCCAGTGTTGATAAATGAGCCCCCCTGAGTTAGGGCAGAGAATGCACCCGCACACCTAGCCTCTCAATAATCCATGTACGGTGCTTGAGGTATAGGAGGATAGTCCCTCCACAAATCGATGAACAAGAGTAACTCCAGAACACGTAGCTGCTTAAGGGAATTCTCCTTTGTTTAATGTCAGTCCAACACATACAATGTTTTGGGGGCGTACCCCTTCAAAGATGTGATTAGAAATGCTTACCAGAGAATTATTGCAAAATAAGTTTTTAGGGCAACTCTTACAAATTCCCATCAATATAAGAGTTTGTTAGATGGGTATATCCATCTAAGATACTATTTTAACAGGTTATATCATATTGAGTAATTTGTGTAACTCTTGTAAAATATGTTGCCAGTGAATCTATATGTATCTATTTGGCATCACTCCTTATTAATTAATCATTATCAGAATGTCAGCTGTGTTATGTCAGATGAGAAATTTTTAGTATTTCCTTTTATAAAAATGACATATTAGAAGTGAGGTGGTCATTTTCATTTGATATATCTTTTTAACACTTTTAAAAAGATATCCTCCTTTCATTGATGTATCTGGGGAGGAGGCAGGTGGCAAATAGCTCTTAGCATTTTTTTATTGCATTAACCAACTGAGCTGACATAGTGGTTCTTCAGCTAATTATTTAATGATTATTTTAAAAAAAGAGCTTGCAACTAAAGGCTTTAATGAAATTTGCAAAGCAGGTCTCAGCTGGCACAGTTTAACATAAATATATGTATGGCTCAATGACCTTTTCCAAATGTCCTTATTATCAATGTATAAAACCAGTGTGACACATTTCAGAACCACTTCTGTATGTTTGAAACATTTTTAATAAGAGAAACATGAGATGAGATACTCCATAGTTAATGTACAAGTATAATCCATTACATTAAGCATTACTTATGCTACCTTGCAGCACTAAATTAAATTCCAGACAGTTAGTAGTAGTAGGGGATTTAGATAGGGCACTATAACTGGTTGCCCACTAGTCCAAGGGGACCCAGAGCCATATTGCATTAGGGGCAGGGCCTTGGTTTATTGGGATGGAGCCAGGGATATCAGGCCAAATAAATTAATTCACCACTGCACAGTGCTTTAATGGAGAAAACGTTTTTCACTCTGTGACTGTATTGACAAAGGCATATGCCCTACTCTGCAAAATGCAAGAAGCAACGGATGCAAGAAAGCCCTGGAACTGAAATTTACCTTAAGGGAGATTCACTTTATGTGTTCTCTATGTGGCAGAGTTATTCATCTCTAGGTTTCATATTTGCTGCTTCTGGGTTTATAGAAAAAAAAATAATGTGCATTTTGTGATTTGTTAAAAAAAATCAGCAAACCTGCAGTATTATTTTTAAGAATATGATTGTATGATTAGATGAATAACTTTAAATACAGATTGAGAAAAATGTATTTAGAAAATCATATGCAACTGCAAATGCACTGTGGAGTCTACATGTATGTGCTGACTATGTATTAACACTGTACTGAAAAAGTTGGCAAAAAGTGCTAACACTAAATATTTGCCTAATGAAAATAATTGCATTGCATTGCAAAAATTTATTTTTCTTTCTGATGTTTTATGGCATTCCTCCTTAAATATTTTTTCATTTTAGCTGGCTCAGGTGCTTGACAGTCCCAACAGACTAGCCTGATAAGCAAATAAGTCTAATGCAACAGGTTCCTGTGGGGTCACTGCTGTTTTCACTGTAAAGGGAAATATATGATAAAAGCAGCGCTGTGGCCACTGTTGGATGTTATTAGGCTGTGTCACTAGACTGTTCTGTACATCGTTATGCAGATGATGACATGCTTCATAAACAAGAAAAACAGAATGCGCTAGAAAGAGAGGACATGGCAAAAATTGATGCAAAATTTGAAAAACAAATATATCTTTGAATTAAACAGTTATTCTAGCAACAGTTATAACTGATAAAGATATAGAATATCTTATGGCTGCCAAAAGCACATATCATTTCATGGCCATTTTGCAAGTCTGACAGCCATAGCCATCATATTATTGATAGCTAGAGAAAGAAGAAAGGAATCACAGTTTACAGAGGAGAAACCAGCATATCATAATTTCTTATAGCTTAATATATTTTCTTCAAGTTATCTCATTTACAATATGAAACAACAGAGTTTTAAAGGAGTAATGCCGTGAATATTTCATTAAAGGAACAGTAACACAAAAAAATTAAAGTGTTTTAAAGTAAAGAAAATATCATATACGTAATATTGCCCTGCGCTGTTAAAACTGATCTATTTGCTTTAGAAACACTACTATAGTTCATATAAACAAGCTGATGTGTAGCAATGGCAGAAATTGAAAAACGGCTACATGGCACAGGATAAGTAATGGATAACAGATCACATTATGTTCTACAGAGCTTATCTGCTATCTGCTGTGTAACATGAGCCTTTCATCCTTTGAATTGCTGCCTATATGGTTACACAACAGCTTATTTATATAAACAATAGCAGTGCTTCTGAAGCAAACACTACAGTTTTACTAGTGCAGGGCAACACTGCATTATATTTTTATTACTTTAAAACTATTTCATTTTTTTAGGTTACTGGCCCTTTAAGAGACTTTTAGACATTTACAGCTTTTTTTTTTAAAGGAACATTGAACCATCCTTATAGTTTGAATTCCCCTTGCCACATAAATAATACATAACAAATCAATGTATACTCATATTTTTATTACCTTGTTTTTACTGATCTTACTTGCAGATTGTGTGTTACACTGGACCTTTTCTGAGTGCAACAGTCCTAAAGTTCACAACATTGCAAACCTTAGGACACAGCCACACAGAACTTGATATTTTAAAAACACAGCCTGATGGAAAACAGATCTCCTTAGTCAGCATGATAGGCTAGATTTCAATGTTCTTGATGCATTAATGCAGGAATGTATCCAAATCTCAGTAATCTTAGACCACCTATATTAATGTAATAGGGGAACTGTCTGCAAACTTACTGATTACAATAACTAGTGCCGCTAGACAAGTAAGCATCAGGAGCCCTTAGGCTGGAAACAGACAACAGGCGGACAAAGTAGCCATGAATATTGTGTAACATTAATCAGATATTTGTAAGAACAGCTAGGAAACATTCATCTGAAAAACAAGGAAGTAATGAATTGGATTCCATGATAAGCACCCTGCAATGAAATGCAACTCTTCTCCGAGGGAACTTGCAATAATAGACAGGGAAGACATAGAAATCATAACAAGTCTTTTGGAAACTGGCAGGTTCCAATGTAGAAGAAATGCCACTATTGAGCAAACAATCTCTCTTTTATTTTAAGGTGAACTACCATAGCAGTAAAGTGTTGTCTCCGATGGCAAAATGTAATTAATATGGTAAACAGAAAAGATTTGCATGGATAATAAACAATAAAATTTTCAATATAGTATTTTTGATACTGTGAATAATTATTGTGCATCCTTGCACATCTGTGACACACGTAGAGATGGCTGAAGTTACTGGAAAAGAAACAAATACAATGGTATTTGTTACTTTTACAAATTCCAACTAGGAGAAATTAAAAGCAAACCAATATCAACCCAGAATCAGCAGTGGAGGTGGGCTATTTTCTTCCTTGCAACTTAAACCTCTGATATTTGGGTTGTGGAACCCAATATATATGTACAAAAACTTGTAGAATGTCAGCACAACTCGAAAAGCAAAAATTAGTTGCCTGGGTGCA
>CM044442.1:72660115-72729724 GCA_024363595.1 Xenopus borealis
TCTGCACAACTGTCCATTGACAGAGTCCTCATTTGAAAACATTACTGTAATAAAATAGTATGAGCTTCAGGCAAGAGTTTTGGTCTCCTCTGAATTCATTAAAGGACTCAATTGAATGTGCCAGTTAAATTAGCAAAGGTAGATGACAGTGTATGATTCTGCTGTTGTAGACTGGGACTGGACTGTTGGAAGTAAACATGAAAGGATACTGTAAATTAAAAACCACAAACAAAGGCTAATAGTACCTCTGAAGCTTGCAGGTTAGATCAGATTCCTAATTGGTGGCTTTACATTATTACAGATCATACTGCTGCCATGCTAGTCACTTACTGATAAGATACTGCAAATGCTACAGTGCTGTCAGTAGACCCTCTACAGTAAGCTAATCACTGCTGAAAATTGGTATCTGGAATGCTAATGTGCCTACATTGGGCTATTGCTTGTTCAGCCTTTACTGTACAATATTTACAGTACATTCATTTTCAGTATTTAACATAGCTTGCTTTGCCCTTGCATAATGGGGGTTCTGAGCTAGGCTGTAAGGAGTTTGTATGCCTGTGTAGGTTTCTTCCCAAAGTCCAAAAATGTATAGGCAAGTTAATTGGCTCCTGATGGAATTGAAACTAGTGTGTGTCAATGCGATAGGGAATTTAGATTATAAGCTCTGCTGGGACAGGGACTGATGCGAATGATGATCAATCTCTGTGAAGTGCTGTTTAAAATTTTCAGCACCATACAACTAAGGGATAATAACAAATGGATATTTTGTCCAACTGTGGATTTACCATACAGTACAGTATGTGTATTGGGAGGTTTCTTCTGTTAAGTGAAACATTTTTCAATAGTTGTCAAGTAAGCAAAATTCACAGGGGTATTTGGATGATGTTGTCTCAATTATGTCACCCCAACTCATAATAAATACAAAAATGCAAATAAACGCAACTTTCAGTGCACATTAATCTATCGCGACACATTTTACTAAACACTTATCAAATAATAAACTGTAAAGCAGGATATATTTTTCATTTAAGATGTAAATCTTTCATGTGCAATGTGTCCACTTTGAAGAGATGGTGATGAGACAAATCTGGGCCAGCTGACCAAGCCCAAAGAGAGCAAAAGAAAAATGCTAATGCATTCATATCTGGAATAGACAAATTGATCCATATATGTTTTACATAATTTCCAAGCCTGTTTAGATAGAGTCACACCTTGTTTTTAATCAGACCTTTTAATATTGCGGGATATGAGTCAATGCAAATTTGATTTAGTCATCTCCAATCACTATGACAAGTGAAACCTACATATTTTTTGTCAGGGTCACAACCCTTGTAAGTCCATGTGACTTGCTGTGCATGCACTAATTAGGTCAAGCAGTTTTGACAGACCATTCTGCATTGCTATGGCATCATCAGTCCAAACTGAAAATTTAATTTTCAGATACATTTGTCAGCAAGTGCATGGATCAGCAACAGATGAAAAAGTGAGAAGAGCTTCTCGTCTTCTTTGCAGATCTCCTACTTCATCATACTCATGTTATTTGTACTGACCTAAGGCAGCCATACTTAATTGTATCCAAATGATCAGCTGTGGGCCAAGCTGAAGAATATTCTTTGATGTGGCCATGGGCGAGGAAAGCCTATCTTGTCATTCTGGTTAGATCAGATTAAAAAAATTACATTTTCAATCTGGACAGATAAAGTATGGTCCCGTAGCAATGGTCAGTCAAAGCTGCTTGACCTTATTTGTGCATGCATGGCAAGCTTCAATTCACATGCAGAAATGGAAAGGGTCCTAAGGAATGATCTACAAAATTAGGCTCTAGCTGTCGTGCTCTCTTTGTGTCTGTGTGGTAAAGATGTCATTGGTGAAATATAGTCCTCAGAAGTAATGCATAGATTTCTGTCTAGCAGACCTATTAAATAATTTTACATATAGACATATTGACAACCAAACAAGCTCAATTTACAGACTTGATCATTTCCAATTGTTTTCCATATATACATATTTATGAATGATAACCATACAATGGCTTGTCTGTGTTTTTCTTTCTAATTTAGCCATTGTAAATAACACTTTCTAGGCAACAGGGAGCTCAATATAGTGAGTTTCTGTACATGATAAAATATTGGCTTCTTTGTCAGCCTTGCTGGATATTTTTAAGATAATTATCTGTCCGTACTATTGTTATTGATCAAGAGTCACTGAGCCATATCATTCAAAATTCTGCAGAAAAGTACTCAGTTCACAAAGCTTTTGATATCATAATCCTTCAAACATTTTGGCACCAAGATGTATTTACTAGAATGTAGCAAAAAAACTATTTATTCAAGTATACCCCCATTGTGGACAAAGTTTAAAGAATAAGAATATAGAAATGAAAATCTTACATCTGGCCTTTCTTTGCATAAGATAACATATTTTATCACTTACACACCATATAGCACGTGCAATGCACTTGACTC
This sequence comes from Xenopus borealis, assembly GCA_024363595.1. Classification (NCBI taxonomy): domain Eukaryota; kingdom Metazoa; phylum Chordata; class Amphibia; order Anura; family Pipidae; genus Xenopus; species Xenopus borealis. The sequence goes on from CM044442.1 coordinate 72,662,581, forward strand.
AAGTATCAGTCTAGTAGGGTTTTTACAAATACAGATATTTTGCAGGATACATACTGTAAGTCTTCTGACTTGGTTTCCAAAAAAAAGTTTGATTTAGATGTTAAGTAAATTCAAACATTGAAAATATGAAATAGGTTCCAGTGCTATGATTTATACATGCAAGTGAATGTTTTCCTCTTTGAAAAAACTTATATAAAGTGTCTAAAAATCAATATTTAAGACTTCCATAACAGAAGTTGATAGCTTTGCTCAGAAGGATATTCTTAATCCAAGATTCTTGATCCAAATCAATAAGGTCAATGCATGGCTGATATAAGGTATAAACTTTGACTAACCAAATCTCATATGCAGAGAAAGTAAATTATGTTATTTTTGCTATTTCTGTTGTATTGTATCTTAAGAATGAAGGGGTTCATATTTTTTAACCACTTAACAGTCACAGATTTCAATATAAAAATTTCTACCAAAGAATACACATTTATCATCTCTGCTGTTGAAGCTCAACCCTCCAGTGCCAATCACAACCACCTTCCTGCATCATGTGAGGCTTTAAGCAGTCCTTAGAGGTTTTCTATTATTTTATTGACTGATATTATTGCATTTGGAACATTCAAGAATATTAGCATACAAAGTATAACAAAAAAGGAAAAATTTAAAATCTTACTATTTGTGGCCCTATCAAAAATTACATCAGGCCTACAACTTTGATGCAGTAAGTGAATGACCTTTGTAGTGTCCTGCATGTAAATATATTCTTGTATTTTGCCTTTAATACATTTGTTGCACAGTCAGCCTAGCAGAACTGTGAATATGACCACCAATCTCAATGTGTAATATATTTAGTTTTTAATGATTTTTTATTAATATAAGTCATACAGTAATAATATATATGGCATAAAAAGATTCCAAAATAATTTTGGATTTATTTTGGATCTTACTTGTATCCACGAATGTGTGTGAAATCAGCTTTATTAGGTGACAGATTTGAACTTTGTAGACGTTTTAACTTTGTAAACTTTTATGTACAAACAAATATATCCTTATTTTGAAATTGTCCTGAAAGTGTAATTTTCTATGTATATATATATATATATATATATATATAATACACAAAGGCCGTAAATATCTTGTCAACTTTATCCTTATAAACGGTGAGTTCTGATGTCATCAGTTATAAACGGTGAGTTCTGATGTCATTTCTAGTGATGGGCGAAACTCCCGCGTTTCGCTTCGCCGAAAAATTCGGCGTCGCGTTGTTTTCGGCGCATCGCGTCAAAAACGACGCGCGACTCGTTTTTGTTCTGCGGCGAATTTTTGCTGCCGTTTCGCGAATTTATTCGCCAGTGTCGAATCGCGGGAATTCGCTGCGAATTCGCCCCTGGCGAATAAATTCGCCCATCACTAGTCATTTCTGTCACATTACTCACTGAAACTTGTGTATTATAATAAATAAAGTACCCCCAGTTGCAAAATATGAGGATATTAGAAGTTACCTCGGAGTTCCATGTCTAATTCCAATCGTCTTTTTTTCCAGAGGAAACAATCCCAACCTCGACAGTCTACCGTCATAATTTGAATCTTCCACCAAAGTTTTTGTTTTCACTGAATTGAATCTGCTGTGGGTAGTAATGGGCAAATATGACCCATTTTGCTTTGGCGAAAATTTGTGAGATGGGGAAAATCTGCCAAAGTGCATTGAGATCTAGGGCATCAAAGTTTTTTGCTGCTCAACTATTTTTTCAGCCATTGGAGTCTATGGGCTTCTCAGCGAAATTCAGCAAAAAAAAAAATTAGCTCATTATTAGCTGTGAGTTTTTTGGTTAGAATCTCCATTACAACAACCTATTTGGCATTGGCATGTTCTGGGTATGTTGTTTTTTGTATAAGCTGTATTTTTATACACATAAACAAATATGTAATATAAATGTGTTTGTGTGTGTTTAATGTAATTAGAGTGATATTTCTTTTTTGTGACTTAAAAGATTATTTTTAATAAAATGAAATAAGCAATCGAAACAAAAGTGGTAATTATACTAGAGAAAAATAATTACTTAATCTTATTGTAAAGAATAATTCATAAGGAAAATTCAGTAGATTTGCTCAATTATATGCTGTAAAACATATATGAAATAAGAGAAAAAAGGAAAGAAATAGAGTAGGGGAAAAACTAGTTGGCTGTTTGCTTGAAATTAAAAGTGACAAGAGACTGCTCCTTAGAGCTCATAGATAAAAGTACTTCCCTGGGATCTGGATGCATTCTGCATCTTGTGTCTGTTTTGATGGGAAACTCAAAATGTCCCTTATATTTTGAAAGGTTATTCAATTTACCAAATTTACGTGGGCAGTACCAAAACATGTGGTCTAGGTGTTCAAATGATTCACAGTTTCTCCAACAGGTCTGGGATAACCCAATTAAGGTTTATTTGCTAGAATATTTTAACAAAAGGTGGGAATCTTATTATTATTTGTTGTTTGTCTGTGCCAAATCAAGTCCCATTCTTTTGGATAAAAATGGGTCTGTTGGCATTTTTTATATACAGTAGTATATATTAAAAGCTTTTTAAGGGATCCTGTCATGGGAAAACATGTTTTTTCAAAACATATCAGTTGATAGTGCTGCTCCAGTAGACTTCTGCACTGAAATCCATTTCTCAAAAGAACAAACAGATTTTTTCATGTTCAGTTTTGAATTCTGACATGAGGCTAGCCATTTTGTCGATTTCCCAGCTGCCCTGGTCATGTGACTTGTGCCAGCACTTTAGGAGGGAACAGCTTTCTGGCAGGCTGTTGTTTTTCAATCTCAATGTAACTGAATAGTATGCAGTGGGACATGGGTTTTTACTATTGAGTGTTGTTCTTAGATCTACCAGTCAGCTATTATCTTGTGTTAGGGAGCTGTTATCTGGTTACCTTCTCATTGTTCTTGAAAGATTTCAGTTTATATTTAAATTTGGTTTTATGCTGAATTTTCAAAGTAGACTCTGTGGCTTTTGGCACAGGAATTTCTGGTTTATTTATTTTTATGCTACCAGGATGGTAGAATAGAAAATTTGTGTGGGCTTTTTTCTTTCTTTTTTAGTCAAGTACAGACAGTGACCCAGTGTGACAGGCTTATGGATGCAGCAGGGCCTGATTATGAATGAAGTGGCCTCTGGTATGGTGATCCTCTTTATGCATAAAAAGGTCCCCTGCTATTTGTCTATAATGTCCTCTAATCTACTTGTAAAGTATTATCATATCCCCTTGCAAGTGCCTTTTTTCCAGAGAAAATAACCCCAACCTTGACAATCTACCCTCATAAGTTAAGTTTTCCATCCCTCTAATTAGCTTAGTTGCACATTGCTACATTCTCTCAACCTCATTAATATCCCTCTTAAGGACTGGAGTCCAAAACTGCACTGGATACTCCAGGTGAGGCCTTACCAGGTACTCTTTCTTCCCTTGAGTTAATGCCATTTTTTTATGCAAGACAAAACTTTATTTGTTTTAGTAGCCACAGAATGACAATGCCCAGAATTTATCTACAAAAACCTATAGATCCTTCTCATTTAAGGAAACTCTCAACACACTGCCATTTAGTGTGTAACTTGCATTCATATTATTTTTGCCAAAGTATATGCATTTATCACCATTGAACTGCAAAGTAGCTGCATCCTGCTTGGAACCTATAGTTCTGCACAATATAGTATCTTCTTCAAAAATAGAAACAGTACTTAATTGTGTGGCCCATCAGGCAGAGCTCTAGTGAATGTATATGCTGATGACAAATTTAGATGCAAGTACCTTTAATGAAGAGGTATTATCAGCAACAATCTGTGGAGAAAAGTACAAGTTGTCCACTGAACACAGTCATAAACAAGACCTTGTGAGTGCTAGGCAGCCCTATACTTACAAAATTCCTAGTTCCTCTTGCTTCTGAGAGAGCTGCATCTTGCAAGTGCAGCAAATCCCATTCAAGCATATTCTTAGGTGGACATGTATTAACAGGTGTAAGTTTGCCCAAAACAATCTGTTTTGTGTACCTTGTTTTCCTTTTTTTCACACAGAAAATGTGACATTTTAGGCTCCTTATTATTTTAAATGAATTACATTTTTCTGTTCAAAGTTTCCGAAATTTAAAAAGTGTTCTTTGACTGTTTTTTATTGCCATAATAAGATGATGCCTTTGTTCCTAATAGGAGTTGCCATTTTGAATTGAATTCAGCACATCTTTCAAGAGGACAAAGGATAGTCACTTTCAAAGATCCTTTTCACAACATAACATGTATCTTAAACATTTTATTTATACCTGTATTAATAGTATGTGGCCATCTGTTTTAAGTAATTTTAGTCCTATCATTAGTCTAGATGATGGTGTTGTGGCATGTTGAAGCATTTCCACAGAGACTTCTCTAAACATCATTGATATTTTCAAACAAGTCTTTTCATGTGCACTATAACGAGAAATAACATACAAGCAGAAATTTTGCCAAGTATATTGGGCTGCAATCAGCTTATCTCTCTAGTGGGACAACCTGAACAAGACAAACATTGTAGAGTAGGGTATACCAAATGTAATAGTATGCTGCTTAGATTTGAAGTCACAGAGGGACTGAAATATTAAAGTACCTGACCCTAGATTACCATCCAGGCAATGTGACCAGGAGGGAGCACTATACATTTTCCACATCAATAGTTACTGCAGCCTAGCAAAGCTTTAAGTAGCAGTCTCCTACTGACTTCCTTTTACCCACAATTAAGAGTGAGTAGCAGAGAAAATAAAAAGGGTCAAAGAAGTAACCCAGATTACAAGAGGAAATGTGTTGTCCTACCACTGAGCTTAATGACGACTTTCAGTTAATCCTCTTTAGTTTTCACAAATGCAATGTTGCTCAATGTGATCCTCCATCTTTATTAAAAGATGTTTTCCTTTGACATTAAATAGAAGAAAAATAACATTATACAGACATTTATATATGTCAGTATATTTTGCTTTTTTTGAGTCTTGCAAGTGTTTGGAGAGGAAGTACTTTTCCAATAATCACTAAATCACTCAAGGTAAAATAATCACCACCTGCAATAGCCTTCCACAGTTCAAGTATTTACAGTATATTCCGCTCTTTTCAATCCTATAATACAGATGCACAGCTTTTTTTTTCTTGGCTAAATAAATTCATTTAAGCACTGAATGATGATCAAGGTCTACACATGGTGGCAAGTTAACCTTCAAGTATGTCACATGGAAATATTATGGTTAAGTGTTTGGAGGAGGCTTTTGTGCCTTTTGCTTGACTCCTAGGATGAAATTAGCATTTACGACTTTGTACCCAGTCCTCTAAGTCCTTATCAGTTTAGATCCTTCCAAAGGGAAAACTCTCTTGCTAGTATTAAAAAAATATATATCTAGGATGATAGCTAAATACATGCTATTTCACATATATAAATGTAATAGAACTGCAAAGGATTACTGATTTAATTTGATGATAAATATGTCAGAAGGATAGTATCTTTAAAATAAAAAGCGCTTCCTTTGCACATATACTAGGCAGTTATCAAAATCTAAACAGTATGTCATATCTGATGTTCTCTATATCAGTCTCATCAGAACAAAATGTAATTGAGAATTTGGACTATATTTAATGAAGAAGCATTGCTTCCATTGGACCTAAATGGGGAAACGAGTTGAATGTGATGCTGAAATTGTTATTTTCACATTCTGTTTCACATTTCTGTTGCTGTGGAGCATTTTTTTACAACTGACCTCCTCATTATAAAAATGTCCCTTGTTTTAGGTATTTCACTATGAACAGGTTTCCAGCTGGTCGGTAAGAAAATAAGATGCTTGATGCCAATATTACTAATAGTGAAATAACTAAAAAAAATTTGATGGATGATATTTTTCCCCAGAAAAGGTGGCGACCCTAACTATGATTTGAGGGGGAGGAATCCAGCCCTGCAGACAAATAAAAATTACAAGTTTTATGATTGTGCCTTGACCTCATTTTATAGTGTCCATTTTGGCTGGTCCAGACTTTGAATACAAAAAGTCCTTCTTTGACAAGGGGTCTTTAACAAAAACCCTCCTCTCTGTACCCTCCCACTGAATTCACTTGCAAATCAGCGTGTATGTGTGTGTGTGTGTGTGCATGAGACATTCCCTCTCTCTCTCTCTCAGTCCTTAACCTTTCAGTGCTGAGTGTTGCAGCTCTGGTTACACAGCAGAGGCAGCAGAGCCTGTGTGCATGAGGGAGGTGCGCTCTCCCCCCTTCCCTATTATTAATCAGCTAGAAAGCCCCATGGTTTCCTTTCCCTGCTTGGCAGAGTTAAAAGTGATGCTGTGAAGCGGAGCCCCAGTTAGAATCAAGTAGAAACGCAGTTGGAGGAGGTGTATGACAGATTCTGTTGGGGAAACTGTGACAGCAGCAGCAAAAAGAGGCGCTGACCAGCTTACCGGTCCTCTCTCCCAGCTAGTGATACCACTTCCAGTCACCCGGTAAGGAAACTGGCTTTCTTCTTTTTCCATAGGGTAGAGTTATAAGCTTCCAACAGCAGCTGCTTCTTATTGATCCAAATGCTGCTTTATACTGTTATGTAGAAAGTTAGCAGCAGCTCAGGTTATTGAAGGTCACCTCACTCACTGATGTAACATGCTGAGGGCTTATGCTATAGGATACAGGATCATATGGAATCCAAGCTTGTGGCATCACATCCATTTCCCTTTTTAGCTGTTGTTTTTCCCTTCTGCACAGGTTCTACCTAAAGAGTGTTCTCCTGGAAATGAACCATGAACCTAGCCCAGGGCACAGTATTATCCTTTAGATTTATCAGAATCTCTAGCAGTCAGTTGGCTTGGACATATGTATATTGTTAGTGATACAGTCCCTGGATTTACAGTAGAGCTTTCCTCAGCACACTGTGTACATGTGCAGCTTATTTTCCCCATAATGCAAGGTGCAGCCAGTGCACGTTGTTGAATAGGGGAATGATTCCTGTGTGCAGTGATACCACTGCTTACAAAAGTAAAGTCCTGCACTACAAGGGGACAAAGAATGGATCACATCCTTGACTATGATTCTATTCTACATTTAAAGAGTTTCCCTATTATTGTGGCAATTGGCTATGCATGACTAAGTTCAAAATGCTCAACGCATGATTATGCTATGATGTTTTTTATAAATGCATGAAAAACAAACCTCCATATTATTTAAATTTATTGTATTCCATGTATTACTAGACAGAAGGTCAGTCAGTTTAAAGAAAAATCCCTGTTTTATAAACTGTAGAAACAAGAACAGAGAGCAAATGTGATCTTCTGAATGGAGACAATTACTGGAATTTTTAGATTTGGACCCTTTTTTGCTATACACGTTCATTCCAACTGCAGCTTGACCCCCCTGGGAAGCATAATAGTGTTTTTGCTGTTTGAAAAAAAAGGAAGTGGTCCCATAACAGAGTGACAGCCACAAAGAAAGAGCAATTATCCTAGAATTTGGCATGAGGTATCTCTTCCATCTGCTAGAATGCACAATACAAAAAAAGATTCAGCTACAACAGGTACAGCCACACTGTCTATAGCTGAGAACATCACAGTCAGCCTTTCATAGCCCACATTAAAGTATTAGCCAGAGAAATGAGAATTTTTACTGCTGGCTGAATTCAGGCAGCACTCAGCTTTGTGTAAGAGAATCAGCACTAACACCAGATAATGACATTAATTTGATTTGCACACCTCACTGCACTTACTTTCACTGTGTGAGTAGAACAAGAATTTATATCTGTGCCAGTTGGGCTGATTTTCTCAACATTTTTTAGATCCTTTATTTATTCATGTGAAATGTCAGGCGTGAATGAATATATATTACAGAATAAAAATGGTTTAGCAATATGTAACTTTTGCAAATGTCACTGAGATGTGTGGGCAATATAAACATTAACTTGAAAAAGAAATTAATGGTGACTCCAGGGAGCCTGTCAGTGGATTGGGGCTAAAGGGTTAACCCCTGTTTGCAGGGCAATTTTAGTGCTCATAGCTTTGGCAGCCAGCATAGTTCTTTATTTCCAGTTTCTGCCATTGTCCTTTGCAGTCATTTAAGACATGGGCATGCTTCCATTCCTCCAGGGAATTCAATGTCCCTTTAGGTTCTTCAGGAAAAGCAATTTGGAGCCATCAGCTCAGTCAAATACATACATGCCTGAGAACAAATTGACATATGCAGTATTTTTTTTCCCATATCAGTGTGTGTTAGGAGACAGTATTCATTTGCCGTTCTGGAACAAGAAAAAGCCTAAAGATATGCTATTTGAAAAAAAGAAGGATGAGAGCTCGCCTGTGTGCGTGTTTGTTTTATGCAGAAAAGGGATCCTCAAATAACAGAGCAACTAAAGGAGAGTTGATTAACAGAATCTGTTCTCCCATTTAAAAAGTAGTAATTAAGAACTTAGTTGGAGTTCATTTCTCAGTGAAAGTGACTGTAGTTCCTCCCACCTAGCTCCTGTGGGATTGAACTAATGTTCCAGTTTGATTTCTCTTTGAAGCAAATGTCTATTCCCTTGGGAAATGTGATTCTCCTCTCCCTGCTTTTCGTCTGTTCCCATCAAAGAAGACCCGTTAATTTATTTGACTGCCTTGGATGTGGATTACTTCTAATTATATCAGGGCAGCATGGGGTTTTTTAACAACAGCTAGGTCGGAAATTTTATTTACTCTGTGGCATTATTTTGACTTCAAAATAACGTTTTGCTGAGGCTTTCTAAATAGAATAAATGTTTTTCACCAGATAAGTTAATCAAACTCTAAATCTTGCATAGCAGTGAGATGGAGGTGGAATGGCATAGTTTTTGAAGGGAAATATATACAGGTATGGGACCTATTATCCAGAATGATTGGGACCTGGGGCTTTCCAGATAACATGTTTTTCCGTAATTTGGATTTTCACCCCTTAAGACTTCTAGAAAATGATGTAAACATTAAATAAACCCAATAGGCTGGTTCTGCTTCCAATAAGGATTAATTATATCTTAATTGATATCAAGTACAAGTTACTGTTTTATTACTGTAGAAAAAAAAGTAAATCATTTTAAAATTTAAAATTATTTGATTCAGAACCTTCTGGATAATGGATTTCCAGATAAAGGATCCCATAGCTATACTAATTCCTTCTGTACGGAAGACTTCCAGAAAACAGATGGACAATTGGTTTTATTGAAATTCATATACAGCAGGGATTTGATTGACCATTATAAAATGTATTCTGGATTTGACAAAACAATGAAGGGTGCTCCCTAGACCATGTTGCCTCCCCGACTTCTGTTTTTTTAATTTATGTCATCTCCATTTGGAAATTGATATACTGAGTTAATCCATATTGTGCATCTGGTATATTATATGCAGTTGGACCGTCAGGGATTTCAGTGTTACTATTTTGTCATTTACACTATTCAATATCCTTGCCCTGTGCCAAAGGACCTGTGCCACTAGAACAATAATGCAGAAAGTTCTGCATGCTGAATCAATATCCTTGCTGATTAAATGCAAGATTTGCCTTGTATTGAACAGAAAGTATACTATCTGAAATGTGTTCCAGCTAAGATAAAACATTTTGTTGGGGGGAGCTCATTTACTACTTGCTTAGTCATGACACAGTTTTCTTTAGAGGGTACACTATCATGACCTTTTTAATATGGAAAGTGCAAGAACTGAGTTTTGTATGCAGTTATATCAAACAGAACAGTGACATACCTTCATTAGAGAACTAATTAATGCTGTTTCTATAGGTCTAGTGAGTGGTTTTGTAAGAATACAAAAAAAGACTCAATACCTTGGAAACATCATGGGCATTATCTATAAATATGTAGTTTTTTTTATATCCATATTACTTGGTTAACCTGTTAAATACAGGAAACAAGTTATAAGCAGTTGAAGCCCATTGCTATATTGTGTTTGGAGGTTGGGGGATTAGCAAATCAATATCTATATATGTGTTTTTGTGGTTGCTGTTTGGTGAAAGGTATTTAAAATGTGTTTTGTTTCCTGGAACATACTTAGAAAGGGGTTTGTTTCTTTTTTTTCTTTTATTTAGGTACCTGCTAAATTATATAACCATACCATATGATTTAAATGTCTGCTAAGCAATTCAATTAGAGACATGTTGTATGCTAAATCTAAATCATGCTTTATGTAGAATTTTGTATTGAAAATTCTTTTCCTGACTTTTTTCTCATTGCATTCTACCAACATGTATTAATAAAGAATACTTTATCATACTGTATATATTTGTGTTCATCACAATGAATGCTTTTTATATTTTATTTATTATCTGTGAGTAGTCACAAGTGGTTGGCACTTTATATATACAGTATGTATGTGTATATATATATATATATATATATATATATACACACATACACATACATACATGTATTGCATATATCCCTCCCTGGGTCATTAAAAGACTCACATTTTGTATAAAAAACTACAAGAGTCATTCATAGGTTTCAAGGTGAAACTAGAGGTGATGTGTAATGGATCCAATCCTAGCAAATGGCTTTGTTTAAATTCTGCCTTCCTACACAAAACGGCTGCAGAAGCTGATTAATCATGGTGATTGCAGTGGATCATTTTCTTAGCAGTAAAATATTGCAGGGAGGGTAATTCAAAACATACTGTTTCTAAAGACTCTATATAGCATTGGAAAAAAAACTAATTATCTTCCAGAACTGTGTATGCCTTCAGTTGGATGCTTAATGCAAAAGAACCCAGTGACCGAACAATACTCTTAAACAGTGTTAAGAAAGATTGGTAATGAGGAAAATAAGGTGGCATTTTCTGTGTTGCAGAATGAGTACGACATGTACTCCCCCTAATTAGGGGGGAGGAGTTAATCAGGTAAATTCTGATCAGCCTCTCTGTTTTGTGGTTTCAAACCTACAGGATTTTTTCATTGCACAAGCGAGTGTGGGAGCTGTTAAGTGAAAGTAGCATGTGATCTAAGTGTTGGATGTGAATTAAGTGTTAAGCAGTGTTAAAAACCCTAAAGTTTTTAAAACCAAAAAGGCATTTGTGAGGAATGGCACTTGGAAGACTGTAAGTGCCCAGTGTTAAAATGAGTGCAAGTGGGTTTGCTGGTATTACTCAGTGTGTGTCTTGTCACATGTATGTGGTGTTGGAGCAGCAGTTCCATGCAGTTTTTACATGTGAAAGATGTCGGTGGGTTTTCATCTTGGAATCTGAACTGCAGACTCTAAAGGGGGAAACTTGCAGCACTGAGGGTAGCGGAAAATGAGGGGGAGGAAAAGAGGCTCACAGAGCAACCACTGGCAGGGGCTAGTGGAGTGGGGAGAGGAGATGGGGCAGTGGAGGATAATGAGGGAGGAAGGTTTGTGACAGTCAGGAGGGGAAGTGGAGGACAGAAGGGTAGGGGGGCTGGTCTACAGCTTATCCAAAGCAGCAAATTTGCCGTTATGGCTGAAGATGCTGGGGAGGAAAACTCTGAACTGGCATGTATTGAGCAGACTGACTCTCAGAGCACCCTGGGGGGTAGTGGCTCTAATACAGGTGGTGGGGAGAGTGCAGGAAGGAAAGGCAAGTTCTAATTATATGGTACTCAATTATTAGAAAAGTGGATAGGAAAATGTGCTGTAAGGCCCCTACATGCTGAACAGTCTGCTGCTTGCCTGGTGCTAGGGTTCAGTGTGTTGTGGAATGAGTGGACAGATTATTGGGAGGGGCTGGGGAAGACCCAGCGGTCTTGGTACACATGGGTACCTATGACAAAGTTAGAGGAGTTGGTGGAGCAACGCTAAGAAGACAGGGGGAGCTTAGGGAGATTAATGCGTGGCTGAGAGATTGGTGTAGGGAGGAGGGTTTTGGGGTTTTGGAGAACTGGGCTGATTTCAGCTACAGGTGCTTTGCTAGGGATGGGCTACACCTCAATGATGATGGTGCAGCTGTTTTGGGAGAGAAGATGGATAAATGGTTGGAGGAGATTTTAAACTAGGCGTGGGGGGGAGGGATCAGTTAAAGATTCAGTAGAAGACAGGTTAGATGATATAGTGGGCAAAGGAAGGGAAAATGGGGGAGGAGATTGGTTGGGGGTACTGTTAAGGATAGGGAGGACCACATGTCATATGCTCAATATGGTACCAGTATTAAATATATGTTTGGAAATGCAAGGAGAGCTGGTAAAATGGGATGTGATTGGTGTGGCCGAAACATGACTGTCACATGGATGGGCAGTTAACATAAGCAGCTATGCTTTGTTTCGGAGGGACAGAGGCAATAGAAAAGGAGGAGGGGTATGTCTGTTTGTTAGGAAGGATTTAAAAGCTTATATAAAGGAGGAGGTTATGTTAGAAAATGAGAGGGAAAAAGACTTATGGGTGGAGTTCTTCACCAATTATAAAGAGTCCAGCAAATTAATTGTAGGAGTATGCTATAGACCCCATAATGTAAGTGAAGAGGAGGAGGAGGTTAAGCTCCTGATGCAAATAGAAAAGGTGCTATTTTGGGTAAAGTATTGATAATGGGGGGTTTTAATTAACCAAATATTGACTGGAGCAACAGTACTGCCAGATCAATTAATCGGAACAAGTTTATAAACTTATTGCATGACAATTGTATGGCACAGGTTGTTGAGGAACCTACCAGAAAATATGTTATTCTGGATCTAGTGATCTCAAATTACCCAGAACTTATAGCAAATGTCAGTGACCATAATGTTGTATCAAAAACTATGAATTTTGGAAAAGCTAATTTCAGTGCCTTGTGGGCTGCCCTTCAGAGCATTGATTGGGGCATTATGTTTTCAGCTAAAATCAGATATGGTTGTCATTTAAAATTATATTAGATCATTACTGTTGTCAATTTAGAAATACATGTAGAAACTCTAAGAATCACCCTATGTGGCTTAATACAGAGTTTAAGTTAATAGCAAATAAGAGAAAGGTATTTGAAAACTACAAATCTGTTGGGACAGAAGCTGCATTTAATGAATATAAAAAATATAATAAATGTTGTAAATCCGTAATCTGGAAGGCAAAGAAAGGAAATGAAGAGTTAATTGTGGTGCAGGCGAAAACTAACCCTAAAAAGTTTTTTAAATATAATAATAGTAAAAAGAGGCAGGTTGAGAGTGTTTCTCCTTTAAATAATGGTACCAGTATTGTTGAAACAGATACAGAAAAATCAAATATGCTAAATCAGTTATATTCTTCAGTGTATACAATAGAGGAGTCTGAGTTCTCAGGCTCACTTCATAGCTGCACTGATGGCTCAGCTCAGTCTAGTCAGTGGCTGACTCAGGATTTAATTCATAAAGCTTCAATAAAAAATAATGTAAACAAGGCCCCAGGGCCTGATGGTATACACCCCTGGGTTCCAAGAGAGCTTAGTTCAGTTTTAGACCAGCCCCTGTTTCTGATTTTCTCAGATTCATTTTCATCTGGTATGGTGCCTATGGATTGGAGAAAAGCTGATGTCATTCCAATATTTAAAAAGGGATTATGTGGAATTCTCTCCCTGAATCAGTGGTACAGACTGATGCATTAGATAGCTTTAAGAAGGGGTTGGATGACTTTTTAGCAAGTGAGGGAATACAGAGTTATGGGTGATAGCTCATAGGACAAGTTGATCCAGGGACTAGTCCAATTGCCTTTTGGATTTTTTTCCCCCTCTGAGGCAAATTGGAGAGGCTTCAGATGGGGTTTTTTTTGCCTTCCTCTGGATCAACTAGCAGTTAGGCAGTTTAAAAAGGTAAAAGGTTGAACTTGATGGACATGTGTCTTTTTTTCAACCTAACTTACTATGTTACTTTCATTAGAAAAAGGATGATGGTGACTCATAATGCAGAACTTTTATGTTTCTTTTGAGCCATGTTTAGGCAATGCATAACTGTTATAATATTAATCTACGTACATGGGCAACAATTTAAAAAGACCGATAACCATATATTCTGGTATGTCCCCAATGAGCTTTACCCATTTCTTGAAGCTGCCCAAATCAGAGTGATATGGTCAGGAAGTTCAATTGGCTGTATACCCCAAAGATTGGCATTCTCATCATTGTGCCTTTAGAGCTCCAAGCCTAGAAAAATCCATGCATGCTAAAGATGGAGAGACTTTAGTCAAGCTTATTGTCTACTGTTGTGTTGCCAAACTTACATGAGTCTATGTGCCAGCTTTCTCTTCTATGGCACTAAAATGTGTTCACAACTCAAATGACATACAGTATTAGAATGGACTGTCAAAAATGTATTCTGTATATTTGTAAGATAAACATATAATTTTACTTGTTAGTATGTTTATAATTACTGTAATTTCAGTGGCAACATATAAGATAGGTGATGCCTTGGATTTGACAGTGTGAAGAATTGCTGAATAAATATTTGAGAAAACTTGCTCTATTGGAAAATCCAATTCAATTAGATGGATCACTTACAAAGACAGTGATGGGCAAATTCAATACGTTCCCAGTGCAAAAAGAGTGAAACTTGAAAATTTAGACTGTAAGCTCCACTGGGGCAGGAACTTAATGATGCATAATCTCTTTAAAGTGCTACCTAAATATGATGGCCATTTTTAAATAACAGATAATGTATTATGTTCCTGATGCCAGCCCTTTGTATTGATTTCTAACAGATTTACAACAGAATGTTACAACCTCTGCTGTGGATCCTGTGGAAAGATGGCTCTTCACAGTGCAGGAATGTAAACAGTGAGCTGTAGCTGCCATTATTGGACAAGAAAAGCAGTGACAGAGGCGCAAAAGAGGTTGCAGAGTATAGTTGCAATGTTGCAATGTTTACTTAGAACACGTAAAAGGCTAGTTCAAGTTAATGGATTTATTTTATTGTCAACCAGCTTGTCTAATCTGAGTTCAGGAAAAACTGCTAATATGACTAATGTTTGAGCAATGAGTGTTATGATAGCTACAGTAAGTCTTTAATGTAATACTGGAACCCTAGGTTTGATTCCAGCCAAGGCACACTCTTTCCCTATATTGGCTTCTCCTGGGTGTTCCGGTTTACTCCTAAATGTCAAATACATTAACTCTGATTAAACTGACATTATGTGTATGCAATAGGGACTGTAAGTTCTCATCTCCATTGGGGCATGGACTAAAGTGAATGACAAAGTGCTGTGGTGCTTTATAAATAAATAATCGCAATTTACTTGTATTTAAATAAATGTTATAAGGCCTCTTGGGCATATTTGTAATAAAATGTTTACAGTTAGGAATTTTTAAGTAATTATGTGAACCTATCTTGCATTGATAAAAATATGGGTATGTAGTAAATGAAAATGAAAAATTGTATTAATACATGACTCTCACAATATACAGACAGCTTAAAGCAGTATGAAATTGTCAAGATGCATCTCTGTCTTGAATTGTTCTTTATTTCCATCAATTTTTCTTGCATGTGACACACCTAAACTTGTCAGTGCAATGATTTAAAGTATGCTGCCCTTCAATCTGCTAAGAAATGCCAAGCGTTCACCTATAGTCTGAGATATGCTATGGCTGTATCTTGTGATCAAAGACTGTACTTTTTGTCAGTCATCATATTGTTGACACCCTGTGAACCTGGTGCAGTCAGTTCCTGTGATTATATACCAGACATCACAAACATATAAAACAGCTCAATATCATTATCTCTCTATCATAACCCAAGGGCAATCTTAACTGCAGAAACTGTATAGGGATATGTTTAAATGTGTAATTTACCTAGTAAACATAATACTGTGCTGTTGTTACACGTTACCAGTTACGAGTTATGTTACCTTAATTTTGCGTTCCTAAATGCTTGTTTAGAAGCAGCAACATAACTTCAAAGGCTGTTGAATGATATTAAGCTAATTAACAAAATTTTGTATGGTTCTAGTGTACAAATAAAGAAAAATCTTTGCACAGCAGGTCTGAGAAGATATTAAACTTCAAAATGTAATCTATTTATAAACAGATTTAAATTCACAGATGTACAAGAATCTTGAAAATTGTAGTTCAACAAGTTTGAGCGTGGAGAATTGTTACTCTAAAACTCTGTTATGTTTAACAAATTGATGGCCGTCAAAGCCTCTTGAGAAAAATTAAAGAATGTCAATAAATCATCTACTTGTCCAACCTGAGGTCCATGGGTCAGGCCTTGATGTGGCCCTCCAAGATATTTTCATGGCCCTCAAATTGTCCATGGATGCCACAGATTTCTTTGTATGACATCATCCTATTTATAGTATATAATTCAGTCAGAGTATATTTGGTATTGCTTCTTGATGTATTTTGCATTGTTCAGAGTTTTTTAACTGAAGCAAGATGGCAACTCCAATGTGTAGATGCAAACAGGTATAAAATAAATGCATAGGGTATGAATCTACTCATACATTCCCACCTAAGAGAAATTAGTTAGTAGATAAATTCTTGCTGGCATTATTTATTGATATAACATAGGCAGATTGATCCAAGAATTCTTTGGAACAATGTTTACAACACATAATATTTTAAGACTGTTCTAAATTAAATGGACATTGATGTTAGGTTTCCAGAATATAAGAAACGTTATGAACTGTGTTGCTACTACAGTGAGGAAATAGGAAGATAGATAGATAGATAGATAGATAATGGATAGAGAGCTAGACAGACAGACAAGAGAGAGAAAAAAAAACAGCACTACTTTATCTAATCCCTGAACATGTCCTTCCACAGCCCAAGGAGATCTACGAGTAGCTGGATTCATTATAACATTCACTTTCTGCAAGCTACTGGAAAGTGTACATACAATATTAAAAGCCATCTGACATCTGACATCTGTCAAGTTGTGGGTGTCTTTGGTGTCCATTACAAATAATGGGATATCTATACACTGCACACAACTAAAAAGGTATAATACAGAAAATGATTCCTCTTTTAAAGTATCATCAGCTGACTTTGTGGCAAATAAGATGCACTAATATAAAAATAAAAACAGGCAAATTAGAACATAAGGAACTTCCTAGGGGTATGCTTTCATAAATCCTTAATGGTTTTTTTTTTTTTTTTAAATGAACATGCATTAGCTGGATGTGCGTAAGAATTATTATGTCTATCCATATTATATGTAAAAAAAAAAACATGTATCATACAAATTAGACTCCTCAAATAGTTTCAGTGGAATTCCTGAAGTTATTCGTTAAAGCACAGGCTTTCTTTGGTACCACTGGACATAATCTCCTTTTCAACCAACAGGCTAAGATAAGTGCCTTATATTACCATTTCATTTCACTTTAAAACTCAAGGCCTTGTATGCACATGAGAGCTGGTTTATGTCTCAGCAGAGAACTGTCAGGTTAATGAAAAACAGAGTAACAGAAAATGTAAAGTATTCCATTTACTGTATAATGTTTTGCCTAGGTGTCAAAGCCTTACAAAATATTTTAATGTATCTATTTGGATATAACTCTGGCAGAGAGTGGGGGGCCGTTATAAAACATTAAGGCATGTTTATAATAAATATGTAGGATCTATGAAAGCAGACCTTGCCTGATAAGAAAGAAGTGCTGATATTTACATACCTTGAGACCTCCTATGGTTTGGTTTATACACGGCTACAAGCAAGAATTCATTATAGATAGTGTTATGTTTAAACAGGGATAACTTGCATGCATTTTACAAAATGTATACTTTTTTGTTCTGCTGTGCTTTAGCCATGAACTAATAATATGAGAGGGAAGAGAGTTGCCTATGCTAATCCAGTACGTCGATATAGGCAATAATATGACATAATATCACTACTCTCATTAATATAACATTACACAGGATAGCACTTTGCCACAGACATCATTTTCATGTAAAATGTGCAATTGTCATTTTTTTGCAGGTAAAAGCCACAAACACAGAGCTCATTGAGTCCAGTACAATAAATGTTATATTTGTTTGTTCATCTTTATTTTTGTTGGAAAGTCAGCAAGATGTTTTGCTGTGCTAGACCTAGTACAAATGTAATCATGTGAGTTTTTGTGAAACGGTTCACTGATTAACCATAAATGGCCAGTTGGTCAGGCTGTAGAAGCTGTCCAAGCTGTCAGATCAAATTTGGCAATGTATGCCTTAGTAAGTTAATACTTTGTGATGCAGTTTACACCAAGGATATGTTTGTTTTTTTTGTCGAAAGCCTCTACAGTATTCATTGTGATAACTAGTGATGGGCGAATCTCCCCAGTTTCGCTTCGCCGAAAAATTCTCGAATTTCCAGAGAAATTCGCAAATTGGCGAAAAATTCGTGAAACGAGTCGTCGTCGCGTCGTTTTCGTTTCGTTTTTTTTGTCTAATTTTCGCCAGGCGTTTCACGAATTTATTCGCCAGCGGCGAATCGTGGGAATTCGCCGCGAATTCACCCCTGGTAAATAAATTCGCCCATCACTAGTGATAACCAATGGTGGAGACTTGTAATCGATTCAATTCACGTGTGCTTCAAAAGTAGGCAAAATGGCTCTCTGCAGCCCCAGGTGCACGCCGTACCCTCTGCCAGGGCAACTTGACACAATATCGAAAAAAGACAGCAGCACTCCGGTATTTTGAAAAAAAAATCTTTTTGACTTCTAGTGTCACAAGGCAACGTTTAGGGCCCTTCTGACCCTTTATCAGAAGACCCTCTGACTTCACTGCCACATGTATCACTACAGGTATCTTGAACTGTAGAATGATTATTAGCATTGTTAAGATAAGTATTGATGTGTGCTCTCATACAGATCCCATACTCATCTGATACAGATACAGTGTCATGTGACATGAACTTTGTCTGCTAATGCAGAATTGTTAATAAAGCAATGTCTTCTTGAAGCAAAAGAAGCATGGTGTCTGTGTACAGTTTCTCCTTTGTCTAAAAGAAGCTGCAGGTTCACATAAGATTGAGCTACCGGTTATCCCATCTCATAAGCAGAATGGTACAAGGGATGCTTGACCAAAGTTCCAAGAAATTGATATAGGAATTGTTGCTTAATGATAAGTTTTGCTATTGTTTTAATATATATTACTGCAGTTGTAAAAAAACGTAAAGAGCATAATTTGTTTACTTTAATTGAGTATTTCGCTACTTATTACCATTAGATTATTCAGAAACTGTTTGGCAAGCCCAGCTTCAAAAGCAAAATTCTGAAAGTAATTTACCTGTTGTAAATGAGAAAAAAAAAATAATTCTCCTATTCCCACTGCACAAAATAAGAATTTTAAAAACAAAACTGTATTTCTGATCAAAAACCATTTACTAGGAAATTGCTAAATACAGGTATGGACCTATTATCCAGAATGCTCGGGACCTGGAGTTTGCCAGATAATGGATCTTTCTGTAATTTGGATACCTTAAATCTACTAGAAAATCATGTATAACATTAAATAAACCAAATAGGCTGGTTTTGCTTCCAATAAGGATTAATTATATACTTAGTTTGGAATAAGTACAAGGTACTGTTTTATTATTACAGAGAAAAAGGAAATCATTTAAAAAAAATTTTGGATTATTTCATTATAATGGAGTCTATGGGAGAAGGCCATTCTGTAATTAGGAGCTTTCTGGATAACGGGTTTCCAGATAAGGGATCCAATACTTGTATTGCAATTTCACAGAAGAAATAGTATATAATATTCTTTGCTGCCAATTTTACTGAACTTTTATCAATATAATTTAGAGAACATGTTATAATCAGGGATATAATACAATGACCTTTAGTGGAGAATAAACAATTATAACTTGATTCATCCTGTGCACTTACTGATATATGAGCTTAATCTGCTAAGAGGGAGAAAATCATGGCCGAAACTGAAAATTACTATGGCTGCTAATCCTTCCTCATTAAGGACATCTGCAGACTTCAAAAAATGTAGCTGCCAAGATTAAGAGAAAAGTTTTTTTTTCTTAAGCTAATAAGACCTTTTGATGTTGGTATGGAAATTAGCTCTGTCCTGCTTGGTGGAGTGGAGAAAGTTTTCCTAAACAGCAGGGGATACCATGTATTCACTACAGGGTTTATGCCTAATAAAATTAGCATGAAAATAGCAAGAAAAAAATACAAATAATGCCCTTTATCTGTACTATGCTGTCTGTTTTATCTGAGTAACTGTAAGATATATTTTATTATTTAGTAGATTAAGTAGATATGTCCTGAAGAATTAACCAGAATCAAACATCAACAATAGTAATGGAATTGGAAAAAGACTGAATTTACAACTATTGTTTTGCTACAATAAATTTCTACTTAAAGGGATATTTTCATGCCTTATGGATACATTCTCTACTTCTGTTGTACTTTATCTGAAGACATTTGGTGCAGCCCAAAAGGATGTAACCTAATAGGCTGTCCCCTGCTGCTATTCAGAGATCCTCAAGCTGCAAACATGATTACCTGCTGTCCAAACTCACCCAAAGTCTGCATGAGAACCACATCTGTTCCATCTCCTCTATTAGGACATATGGCTATGGTGTTCTGGGAGTACTTCTACAACCACAGTGTTGAATCTCATATTGAAAGCTTTGGTGAAAAAAATTGCTTCTTAATTAACATCCCATTTGCTCTGGTTTTAGTGCCCTTATATCCATATAGAGATCCTCACACATGTTGCTATCAGGTATTTAGCAGATAAAGATTCCATTTGTAATTTTCTTCCCCAGTCATATTCTTAACATGCAGTTGTGCATGGGCTTCTAATGTGTTACACCATGAGTTTGAAAACACTTAATCCATTGTTAAACATTATTTAAAGAACACCAATATATGCTGCAACACTGTTCAATGTACGCAACAAATTTGCAAATAACATACTGATTGGTTAAGGTAGAGGTCCTTGCTCAGGATGCATGATATTAGACATGCATTCTAGGTTAGCTGGGTGTAACTGAGGCAAACATCTCTGGTGCCTGACGCGTTGTTAACCCATGATGAACCACCAACATTTTGTGTGGGGGGACCCTTGATTGAAGCACATCAGGCAGAGAGTTGTACTGTAGGTCAATCACAATCTCTTTATTTGTCACTGCCTTCAGTAGAAGTGCAGCAGACTAACAGAGCTCAATCTCCCAGCCTTTTGGCAGAACATAACAGCACAAGGCCTGGGGGGGGGGGGGATTTGGGCCTTGGCTGGCTCTATTTGGATCTAACCTTTCCACTTAAAGGAAAACTAAACCCCCCGAACAATGTAAGTCTCTATAAACAGATATTAACTAAAACAACTAAAAACCCTGCTTCATGTAAATAAACCATTTTCATAATAATACAATTTTTAGTAGCATGTGCCATTGGGTAATCATAAATAGAAAATAGCCATTTAAAAAAATAAGGACAGCCTCCTGGGATCCTAGGATCCTATGGTGCACACAAACATACCAAACAAACTATAAAGTTAGGTCACATGAGCCAATTAACAGACAGAGTTCTGTCTTTTGCTTCAACGCTTCTTCCTGTTACAGTTAGAGTTGAAATATTTCTGGTCAGGTGATCTCTGAGGCAGCACACAGACCATCATGAAATGGTGGTTCAAGGCAAGAGATGTAAAAGGGCAATATTTACTTTAATATATATACCAGGTAGGTAAGATTCTTTAATATGTCAAAAATTCATTTTCGGGGTATAGTTTTCCTTTAATGCTTGGCTGGCAGTATTCCTGCATGGGAACACTATTCCCATGTACTCCTAGTTGGGGCCATAGCCACCCATGTTAAGTACCTCTCTCACTTACCTTCCTTAGTGTATTATACCTCTTTATAGGTCCCTGGTAAGGCCATATCTGGAGTATGCAGTGCAGTTTTGGACTCCAGTCCTAAATGAGCTGGAGAGAATGCAGAGACATACAACTAAAATGGTTAAGGGTATGGAAGACTTAAATTATGAGGGTAAACTGTCACGGTTGAGGTTCTTTTCTCTGAAAAAAAGATGCTTGCGAGGGGACATGATTACTCTTTACAAGTATATTAGAGAACATTATAGACAAATAGCAGCAGACCTTTTTACCCATAAAGTTCACCGCATCAGAGGCCACCCTTTTCAGACTTGAGGAAAAGAATTTTCATTTAAAGCAGTATAGGTGGTTCTTCACAGTGAGGGAAATAAGATTGTGGAATGCACTGCTGGGTGATGTTGTGATGGCTGATTCGGTTAATGCTTTTAAGAGGGGCTTGGATGATTTATTGTACAGACATAATATCAAAGGCTATTGTGATACTAAATTCTGTAGTTATTATAGATATGTGTGTGTATATACTGTATAATTGATGTGAGGGTATGGAGAGGTGTGTGTATGGATGCTGGGTTTCATTTTGAGGGGTTGAACTGTATGGACTGTTTTCAACCCTTTTAAATGATGTAACTATTACACCACTATGCCTCACACTACGTAGGCTCAGTATCTCTACCAGGGGATGACTTTACTGTTGCAGTGGCCTCTGCTCAGCTTTCTTCCCATGATGCATTTCTAATATCACTTCCTGAAACCTTATATAACTTACTATTCTCCACCCACTAACCCCTTTCCCTTACAACTGTTATCCTCTAACTCCCCCCTTGTGGAAAATCTGAAAATATGTATTAACCATTACTTAAACATTTATATTCAACCAATTACATTTCACCATATTACATGGGTCTTTGGCACATGCAGTATAACTGAAGGTAAATGATAGCCATCCTTTAAGGGATTATAATAATTACCCCACTTTACCCAAGCTTCAGCAAGAACTGCTTGGCTTAAGGCTTGCTGGAGATCATAAATATAGCACAGCTTTGCACTGTATGTTCTCTTCGGCACAAACAGAAGCAGGCAACCGAAATTCCCCTCGTCAGATTTCCACAAAATTTTCTTATACCAATAATGTGGGTGTACCAGCAGAGATACGGTGATTACAATGCCATTCATTTGTAGGTATTTGCAAAAAAAAGTGACAAAACACTTTGTATACCATCACCCTAAAGAACTGACATGTATGCCAATACCCTTAGAAGAATGTCATGTAGCATCATGTCGAAAGATTTTACAAAATTTGCAAATCACAGACTTCCCACAGAGTCTTCCCCTACTTACTCATTTGCTAACTGTAACTAGTAATGGGTGAATTTGTCCTGGCGACAATTGAACGCACTTTGGTCAGTGGATGCGCAGTGAATTGTCGCCAGCATCAAAATTGTCGCCAGCTTCAAAATGGTCACTGGTCGGCCGGTTCCCATAACAGTCTCTGGCATCAAAACATTTTTGTGCCGAATTTGCGGCTGCCGAATGAATTCACCCATCACTGTAACCTGTAACCTTTTAAGATTGAAAAGGTTCCACAGCCAGTGATAAGTAATATATAATCCCTACTTTACTTTCCAGAAACAGCTGCCATCTCAATAGGAATGAATCAGAGCTATGAACAAGTCAGGACAGTATTACCTGGATGAAAGTTTTGCACATGGAGTGATTACAAAAGCTTTGTCTGAATTGTCCATTGTCTCTTGATATCTACTAGTTTGCTCCTTATTTGCCCCCATTTTCAAAATTCAATTTATTTAACCCTCTGCTAGCTTTTCTATTCCCTAGCATGTTGGATCTCTGTAGCTCTCTTCCTATATGCCTGGTGCTTTGGCCCTTTTAGCTCCTGAGCTGGTCATATCAGGTCACATTTGTGATTGCGGCTGTTTGTATAATTTATTGTACAGTTTAACAATGCTGCTCAACAGCAATATAAATCACACGGAGTACTGTCCCATCCTAATACATGTAAGTGTTTTTAGGAGCTTTTTTTCCCTTTTATACTGGCATAAACAAATTCAGCAATCAACAGTTTATGCTTGATGAAAAGAAAAGAAAAAGAAGCTTTTATTTCCTCTGAGTGGCTATGCAGTGCTGTATAAAAACTGGAGTGATTTCCCTATTGGCACTTGGGAAAGGCAGTTGGGTTGATTGTGGCTTGATGATATATGTTATGGGTCTGTGTTCTCTAAGTAAAAAAATCTTTACTTAGTGCAGACTTCTATGCCTAAATGCTTCAGTTTTTCAGAAGATGAATCTCCAAATGTTAGAATTTGCTTTCTATTTTTTGCCACTGGAGAGACTTCTTATCTGAAAGTTTTCAGCTGCAATATTTGTAGAACAGCTTGCAATTTTGGCTATTGCAAAAAAAAAAAAGTAGCTATGCAAACTCAAAACCATCTGATGCTGTGTCCCAACAGATCTACCTTGTGAATTACTTAGAGGCTCTGCCAATAACTGTGCATTAATCTTCAAGACAATTCTAAAGCAAGTTAAATTGACTTGACGTGCTGTTAACAATTAGATATTACAGATGGGCTTTGAACAGAGAAACTTTTTTTGTAACATGATTGATTAATGAAGTCATAATGAATTAAGAAGCATTGCTTAGCAATGGCATTATTATAGATGATCTTTATATACCAGACTTAAACTTCTAAGTTAAAAGAACTGTTTGTTTTTTCTCCTATCTACTCTTAAATAGATGATATGGTAAAACAATTATTCCAAAAAAATATTACTGTTGAATAAAAAGTATGGACATAACAATCTCATGTTAAGATGGGTTTCATTTAGTATGCAAGACATTGTGTTAACAATATATCCTTGGGGTATTAAACATATTAAAGGGGCATTATACTTGCTTCTTCCACATGAGTTCAGTGATTAAGGCTTCTAGTGCATATACTTTTTGCCCATTGTTTAATCTTAAAAAATAGATCAGATGCAGGCTGCCCATTGTATGACCACCTGTAAATTCATGCCTTTAGAAGTGATCGTACTATTTACTTAAAATCTTTCAAGTTACCAGTAAGTTCCATAGCAATCTCATATACCTGCTCTGAGAGGGATTATTGCTGAAAAAGCCAAAGCTTGTTTACACTCCTGATCCTCAGTGCACATTACAGTTTTTCCAATTCTGTGCAACAGGAAACAGACATCATGGTCATCTCCAAGAGGACTGCAGTGATTACAAATCCCTGTCCTTGGTCCTTTCAAAAGGAATTGGACAGCACAGAGCATTCAGTAGGCGTATACAGTGTGTATTTACATTTCCTAGCACATTTATTCCCCATTACTTGACACAAACAAATATATACAGTATATATTTTTTTAAATATTTAACATAGATTTCTGGACTACTTTGAAATAATGAGTAAATTCCCTTTTACAGGAAAACTATACCCCTAAAATGAATACCTAAGCAAAAGATATTATCACATTAAGTTGCCTATTAAAGAATCTTACCAAACTGGAATATTTATTTTAGTAAAAATTGCCCTGTTACATCTTTTCCCTTGATACCTGACCAGAAATACTGGTGTAGGTATAGAAGGTAATTTTTCTATTTATGAATACCCAGTGGCAGCTGCTACTGAAAAATATATTATCGTGAAAATGGTTTATTTACATGAAGCAGGGTTCATTATTTGGGGGTATAATTTTCCCTTTAAGCATAAAAACATTCCCCAATGCATCACAATCTTTATACCTTTCAGGCCTCTGCCTTAAAGGAACAGTAACACAAAAAATGAAAGTTTTTAAAAGGAATGACAATATAATACACTGTTGCTTTGCACTGGTAAAACTGGTCTGTTTGCTTCAAAAACATTACTTCAGTAGTGCTGAAGTTCTGAAGAACCCATCTGTACTTCTACAGAGCTTATTTGTTGTGTGTATCCTGTGCCTTTTCTCCTTTTTCATCTTTAAATGGCTGCCCCCATGGTTAAATAGCAGCTTGTTTATGTAAACGATTGTTGAATTTCTGAAGCCAATGCACCAGTTTTACCAGTACAGGGAAACACCACATTATGCTGTCATTGTTTTAAATCACTTTACTTTTTTGGTGTTACTGTTCCTATACTATATTCCAGGCCCTGGAACTTTAAAGTGCATGCAGTTAGAACAGAAAAAGTACTTTGTGCTTACTTTTTTTTTAAGCAAAAACTGAACATTTCAAAGTAAGTGCGTGAATTGCTTCATTGTATAATAAAGCTTTCTATATCACATGTTTCAATTAGATAAGTGCATTGATAAAAGCAAGCAGACAGATATTTTAGTAGACATTAACAAGAGGTTAAACCTGTGACATACTCTGTCTTTTTTCTTACTGTCATTTTAAGCTTTTAGTAGCAAGACCTTTGGCACTTTCCATCATTTGTATCAGTCACTGCTATTATCTGCAATTCTTTTGTGATTTTAATATTTCAAATGGCACATCAGTGCAGAAAAGTAAGTACTACTTTTTCTGGCAGAAGAATAAAAATATAAAAATAACACTCAGAAGGGGTAGAAATACACATATACATAAAGGGCCTTATTTACCAAAATCCCAATTTTTTTTTATAAGTATTTAAATTTAAATGTCTGACCAAACTAGAATCCACAATGTTACCTTATTTATTAATAAAAAAGCACAATTTCATCAGATCGGGGACAAACTCGATAAAATCTAGCAAAATTTCCTGACTAGCTTTAGTTTTTTCTGGCTTTTTCCCAAAAACCCAGAATTTTTCAGATTTTTGCCCAAAAAGTTTGAAATAATCATATTTACCAGCTAATTTTAGTGCAGACCAAAGAAGCATTCAAATAGGATAGTGATCTCTCCTGTTGACTTATATACAACTTCTGCAGGTCTGCGAGGCAGGATTTTTGGATTCTGACTTTTTCCATCCTTTGGGTATAATAAATCTTGAAAATTTTTAATTTGTTTTTACACTAAAAATTTGGATTTTATAGTAAAAAAAAACCTAAAATTTTTCGAGTTTTTGGCATTTGGGATTTAATAAATAACCCCCAATATGATGATACCTTCTAAACATATCAATAAATTCAACAAAGAAATTAGTAAATATGATACATACAGGAGAAAGAAAACCTATACACAATATAAAATGATAGCTCCAGTTCCTGTGTATAAATGAATGTTCTTGTTATTATGATGCATATTCAGTACTACAGTAGCTTGTTTCCAGGATATACCTGCCTCTACAGGGCCCCTAGACACTACCCATTCCCATTGGAAGCAGACCATTACAGGCTACTTTACTACTGTAGAATCGCAGACCATCAAAGCCCACCATGTGCCATAGGCTTATAGCAGTTAAAGCCCATGGCACCAACCTTAACCATCTATTAAGAATGTACTGCCACTCAGAGAGAAGTGTTATTGAATCTAAGTACAAGTTATAAATCCATAAGCATTTAAAAAAACCACGAGAATTCAGATTGATTTTTCAGAATATCATAGGGCTTTGTATCACCTGATAAAAAATAAATGCCAAAAGCTCAATACATTTATAAGTCTAAGAATTCATAAGATTTAACACTCTGTATACTACATTCTTCTGCAGAGGCAGATTTCTGCAAACCTATTAGTTTGGAAGAATGGCTTGAATTACTTCCAGTGCCTCCCCTTTTGAAAGGTATTTTTTTTAAAACTTCTAGAACAGGGGTGTTTTATTCAAATAAGAGCAAGTCGTGTCTAAAAGCTGTACAATATGTATTAGACATTTTTCAATAAAGTGAATGGGAGCATTCCCCATTAAAATAAATTAAAAGCCAAACGCTATTTTAAACTGCATGGTCCCCCAGAGAAGGTTAAGTAGAGAAAAACTGCAGTAAATTGCCTTAATGTGGAAGGATGTGAAAATGCCAGTAATATTCCCAACTTTTCTGCACTGAACATATTATTTAATCATGCTGCTTCTAAATTGCACATTGAATAATCCACCAAGAGGGCATTTACTATCAGCAGTTTTCCTATATTACTCTGTGCCTGATCATCTTTTTGTTGATACCTCTATCTTCTGGTGCTGTCTAGTTCTGAAATGGTGCTTGGACCAACTTTTGCAGTTTGAGGCAATGAGCTATTGTTTGTGTTTTTAACTGTTGAAGGCCTATTATAGTAAAGAAGGGATAAAAATATAATGAACCTTTAAATGTATTGCTATTATTTATTATACTATGTGCAACTGTTAAAAAAAGTAAACCTTACTTTTTAGTAGGATGCTCAGTCAAACTGCTATTGTTAAGATATCAAATATACCTGTGTGTAAAAATGTGCTTCAGTTGCAAATTATTGCTATGACTACTGTGTTACTGCTTCATTATATCATTTAAAGCATAAACTAAGAAGCTTAAACTTTCATAATGCCAAAATGAATTACTTGTAAAGTATATGACAACATTCAATTCCATTTAAAAGTGTGAAACTTCTTTATGGTGTTTAGGGTGATGAATGTCATGAACCTGAAGCACTAAATCATGTGTGGCTGGAAACACTGGCTATGTAGAAATTGAGGAGAGTGCCAAGCCCAGCATAAAGATGTGTTAATGTAAAGCAGGAATATTGCACATGATTTTTCTTTTTTCTTAAAAGCATGGAATGTAGCGTTGCCAATAAATCAGCACATTAAGGGGCAGATTTACTAAGGGTCAAATTAGAGGGAATATTGGAATATTCGAATAGAATTTTATTTGAATTATTCTAATCATTTGATTCGATAAAATTTTCAAAATTCGATGGTCGAAGTGGCCTTCAAAAACATTCGAAAATTCTAATTCGAATCTTTTTGAAAATTTCAAATCATTCATGTGAATTTGATAAATCTGCCCCTAAGAAAAGCTTGCTCAAAAAATGCTTAAGAAAGCATAGTAGTCTCAACACAATAAACCATAAACAGTGAGTGTTTCTGGGATTTGAAATACATTGCTAGGGAATATCCATAGAATTAATCCAACATATCAATCATATCTGATTGATTTTGGGGCACTCAAGGCTATGCAATGTACTACTTTTGAGATTTTCTGAGATATGTGCTGTACTGCTGGCCAGTTGGGGTGGGGGATGCTCTGGCATATTTGTGGCAAATAGCAGTGGCAGTAATAAATCATGAATACATAAAGTTTTTAATTGGAAGCTCTTTTTTTTTTAAGATCCCTTTTCTCCATTGTACAGAGTTGAAAAATAATAATGATAGTAATAAAACTTACATTTTATTGTAAGAGACAGAATAGTTTCAGAGGTGCATTGCACCACAGGGGAAATCTGTGCCCCTAATATGTTAAAATGCAAAGCTTTCACAGTAACTAAAGTATGCAAGACTATAACCATGTTCCGAGATGCCGTTTACTCAAATTTTATCTATGTTTGTGGAGACAGCTTTTTAAAAGTCTGCCCAATCTATTATTAAGTGCATATACATGAGAAATTTCTTTCATATCACATTCCAGTGACTGCAATCTCTTTTGAGAACAAAAACATCTATCTTGGCTGACAAACAGCCCCACGGTACAGTGGAGTAACTGCATATAAACATTGGCAAAACTTCATATAAGCAAAAATTCCTTAATGACAAAGAAAGCAAAATTCTTGAGCTTGAAAAAAATCTTTTAAACAAGGTTTAAAAAAAAAAAAAGAGAGAAATAAAACAAGTACCATTATACTCCATTCCTTAAAGATAACAAGGGAGTTCATCTTCAGGAATTTCTCATTTATACTTGTCAACGCCAGATAATAAATATCAGGGTGATTTTTCGGCTGTTAGTATAAAATATAAAAATTGCTCTAAAATGAGTGACAATATAGCGTCATGCATATCAGATATAATTATTTCAGCAATATACTCTCATACTTATGTACACCTTTTTAACGCAGTGTATATATTGGGGGTTGCAATTTGGTATGAATTGAAAAACACAAATCAAGCATTCATTTGAAGGTTTTCGTTCTTTTGGCAACATTCAATTTTCTTTTCTTTGTAAAGTATACAGCCTTTCTCAATGACCATGACATTGAGATTTCATCCTTCTTCTCAGGATGGTGGCAATTTAGCAACAACAATAGTCTTCCCTAGACTGAGGCTTCATTAAAGAAATAATGGCAGATTAATTTATATACTGCCAACCTGCAATTGAACTTGCAAACATAGTCTTGTAATTATGTATTCATTTTAAGACTGGATGTTAAGAAAATATTAGGGGTGGTTCATCTTTATGTTAAATTTTAGTTTGATATAGATTGCCTAATTCATAGCAATGTTACAATTGGCTTTCATTATTGATTTTTATAGTTTTTAAAATATTTGCATTTCTCTTCTGCCATTCTTCTTTGCAGCTTACTACAGTATGTGGATGATTCCAGCAGCCAAAACGAATGCTCTGCTGTTTTATTGTTATGTTTTGTTATTTATCTTACTAAGCAGGTTCCCTGCTATACGTTTTCCAATCTCTCTTTCAAACCAGTGCCTGGTTGCTAGGGTAAATAAGATCCTAGCAACTAAATAGCTACTGTAATGCAACATCAAGAGCTGCTGAACAAAAAACGAAATAACTGTAAACCATAAAAAACAAAAGCTAATTTAACAGGAAATAGCAAACTGTCTCAGAATATCAATGAATACATAATTTTAAAAGTTTATTTACAAGTGAGCTACTTTATGTGAATCAATACATCATATTAAAAGTTTATTTACAGATAAACTACCCTTTAAAGGGTCATTTACTTACAGGTGCTGTTTGTAAAGTGGAATTTTGGACAGAATTAGCCATGTTGCAATTGTCTTTTGGTCTGAATCAAACTTAATTGCGATGGGAATTGCCTGAGTTGGCATGGTGTTATTTCTGGCACTTGACATCAAATGACACCTGCATGTGATTTTTCTATTAATGGCTTGAAGGTAGTAGACAGGGTTTCCCTGCATGAATAGGCATGATTACATGATTACTATACAGAAGGTGTGCCAACCACAATTATACACAAAAATATGGTGCCAAACACAATTATACAGAAATGCAAGGAGTGGCTTTACACAAGTACAATAAATGGCATCAACATGTGCAACAAGCATCTTCTGCAGTAAATAATCATTACTGTTTCTTACATCCAGGCCAAAAAGCAGCCTGAGCAGATCTGGTGTGGATCCTCTAACATTCCTTATCTGCAAGTTCAAGAGTCAGATTAATAAATGGGTTGAGGAATCTGCTGATACAGGCTTTCACCCAGGTGGAAGTTCTCTGAAAGTTACCCAGGGAGTCATAAAAAGTCTCCTGAGAACTTCAAGAGCTCAAAATTTTGGCTATTCATGACCCACTCCACTAAGCCACCTCAGGGCAGCACTTACTGCCAAAATGCCCCTGTCCCATATTGAGGAAATGAAAGGAAGAGATCAGACAGAAGGATACAGACAAAGGGGTAGAGGACACCAAAGAAGATTGGTAGGAAAGTTCAGAGAGAATAAGAGGGGTGAAAGGGCAAGTGAAGGAGAGAACAGAGACTAATATGTATATAAGGGAGATAGGGAAGAAAATGGGATGAAGCAGCACAAAAAGAGCAGGTGAGAAATATGTTTGATAAGAGATAATTAAATGAGAAAAAAACAAAGAAGGAATAAAAGAAAACGTAATATGCGACACAATGTGAGAACAAATATATGCAATTTATTGTGATATTTATCACCATAGTACTCTGGGATTCCGTACCAATAACTGTAGGGGATCTGGGTCATTGCACTAAATCCTTGTGTCATTTTATTCTGGGATATATTTAGGGTAGTATGCAGGGCCGGATTTACCTAGCAGGCACCCCTAGGCCCAATGCCATTTGTTGCCCCTGTCCACTCCTTTTTATTTCCTCAAATTTTCATCAGAACGGAGCAATGGGAATTGGCACACAGGAAATTTTAATTTCTGAACCAATGTGGGTGTGGTTGGGCAACATGCTGCCCCCTGAAATCCTGCAACCCTAGGCCCAGGTGGCCTCTCCACATATCCAGGCCTGGTAGTATCAAACAGGGCATGTTATCACCCACACAAAATCATCCCATTTGTGGGCAAAATGTCAGTGAGTTTTTGAGGCTATAATTGCTGTTGCCCACTTAATGTTGTGCTACTTATTGCTGGGGTCTCTTACATTATGTGGTGTGGTGGATTACCAGTTTATGTTGCACATGTTGTTTTATGTAAACATCTAGTGGGTGTGGTCTCTAAAAGTTGGAATGGCTTGTACATGTTTTTGGCATTTTAATCAAGTTGAAAATGTATTGCTCCTATGCCTGGACTTGCAATCTCTGGATTCTCTCTATCTCTGCCAGAGAGACTGCTTTAAAATATCATAGACAGAAACTATGTTTTAAACAGTTGGGGCTCTGTTTGGACCTTTGTGTGCTTGAAATGCAAGGTCCTGTTCTGAATCTCAGTATGCATCTGGTTGCTCCACTCTCTTAATTCCCATAGTCTGGTCTTGCCAGTGCACAATTTAAACACTTAAAAGGGGTAGATGAAGTGTTCAATTTTATTACAATACCTATAATTCAAAACTATCAGGGTGGTCTGTGAACCTGACCCCCATTTTCAGTATGACAATCTGCCAAAAAAGTTTTGATTTTTTCTTTTTTTTTCTAGGAGATAGAGTCAAGGATCAAACTAGAGAATCCACAGCAGTTTAAATGTGATTATCAGCACTTTCTGGCTGTAATTTATTTGACAGTCATGAAAGTATTAGCAAATTCACATGAATATGTTAATTCTTTTGCATGTTCAATGGGGTTGCCAATGTGTAAATCACCCAACAATAAATATAAGCACTTCCCTTATAACCTGTTCTGTTGCTCCTATTTGCTGAAATGCTCCATGCCCTGTGATACAACCCGTTGAGTGCTACATCTCTGTTTCTCCTGATGTCTCACCCTCTCACACCTATGGTAATGCTCTGGATCTAAAATTTACCAGACTCTGTTCAACCACCAGTCTTACTCATCATTTCCCCTCTATGCTCACTTTTCAACTCTCGCTAACTCCCTCCTCACCCCCTACTATTCCCCAAGCATGTACCTACCGTGACCGCCATGCTCTAGATGTGTCACATCTCTCCTCTTCCTTTGACTCTCTTCACTCTGATATCTCCACCATCTCTTGTCCTAATGTAGCTACCTCTGTCTACTACAGCACTCTCACCACTGCCCTTAAGAGCTTGCTCCTACAAAAACGTAACATGTTAGACCCAAACCACTTCAACCTTGGCATACTGCTCAAACAAAAGCACTACAAAGACAATCACGTGCACTTGAGAGTCGCTGGCACAAATCCCACTCAGAATCAAAACTTTTGGAGCTACATATCTGCCCTGTGCTCCTATAACACTAGCCTCTCCTAACCCAAACAAACATACTTTACTTCACTCATTAACTCCCTTTCTAAAAAAAACCAACACAACTTTTCTCCACCTTTAACACTCTCCTTTACCCATCTCCACCCCCTCCATGCATATCTGTCTCTGCTCAAGATATTGCTGAGCACTTCAAAAACAAAATCGACACTATCAGAAAGGATATCACACCACTCAACCTCCCTAGACTTCCACCACCCTCCCTAATCCCCAGTTTCTCTTGTGCTCCTTCACCCCTGTCACTGATGAGGAAGTCTCAAAGCCTTAGCTCATCTATTTAATTTCTCGCTCTCAACTGGACTGTTTCCTTCTCAACTAAAACATGCTCTTGTCATCCACATCCTGAAAAAACCCTCTTTTAATTCCTCCAATTTTAACAACCTCCGACCTATCTCTTTGCTACCTTTCATCTCTAAACTACTTGAGTGCCTAGTCTACAACCGACTAACCTCATTCCTCTCTGACAATTATCTACTGGACTCCCTACAATCTGGTTTTAACACTCCACTGAAACTGTCCTGACCCGACTAACTAATGACCTTTTAACAGCTAAAGTCAACAATCATTTCTCACTACTAATACTACTTGATCTCTCAGCTGCATTTGACACTGTAGATCACCCTCTCCTCCTCCAGTCCCTCCATTCACTTTGCCTTCGTGACATGTAGTGATGGGCAAATCTACCCCGTTTCGCTTCGCCGAAAAATTCACGAATTTTCAGCGAAATTCGCAAACTGGCGAAAAAAAAAATTGCGAAATGAGTTGCGGTACGTTTTTGATGCGCGTTGCGTCGTTTTCGTCACGTCGTTTTCGTCGCGTCAAAAATGACGCAGGACTCATTTTTTGTGGTGAATTTTCGCCAGGCAAATTTTCGTTGGCGTTTCGCGGGAATTCGCCCCTGGCGAATAAATCCACCCATCACTAGTGACATGGCCCTGTTCTGTTCTCTTCTTACTTCACTAATCTTTCCTTCAGTGTCTCCTACATTGGAGTATCATCTTCTCCCCTACCTCTTTCTGTTGGGGTTCCTCAAGGATCTGTCCTGGGACCCTTATTATTCTCCATCTATACTTCATTCCTCTGCAAATTAATCAACTCATATGGTTTCCACTACCACCTCTATGCTGATGATACTCAGATCTATCTCTCATCTCCTGATCTCAACGCAGAACTCCTAACTCGCATCTCCTCCTGCCTGTTCGCTATCTCTACCTGGATGTCACAACGCTACCTTAAATTAAACCTCTCTAAAACGGAAATGGTTCTCTTTCCTCCAACTAACACCAGTAACATACCTGAAGTATACATCATAGTTAACAATTTCATTATCACCCCATCTCCCCAGGCCTGGTGCCTTTTAGGTTATCCTAGATTCTGCCCTGTCATTCACTCCTCATATCCAGTCACTTATTAAATCATGTCACTTCCACCTAAAGCAACATATCCAAAATATGATCATTTATCACCCAAGATGCTGCCAAAATTCTTATTCACTCTCTCTTCATATCATGTTTAGACTATTGTAACTCTCTTTTAACTGGCCTTCCCCGCCAGAGACTGTCACCTCTCCAGTCCATAATGAACACCACCACCACAAGGCTCATATACCTCAGCAACCGCTCCTCCTCTGCCACGCCATTCTGCCAATCCCTCCACTGGCTTCCACTACCCTTCAGAAATAAATTCAAATGAATGACCCTGACATTCTAAGCACTTCATGACTCTGCCCCTCCCCACATCTCTGAACTCATCTCTATATACTTACCCAACAGCTTACTATGCTCCTCTACTGACCTGCTACTAAACCTTTCACCTCATTACCTCCTCACATGTTCGGATTCGGATTCAAGACTTTGCAAGAGCTGCTTTGGGAGAAAGTCGGTCTGTCCGACTTTCTCCCAAACCTTCTGCTTTCAAGAAATCTCTTGAAACACACTTCTTTTGAGAAGTCTACCCTCACTCTTAACTACCAAATGCAAAACTACACACAGTACCACATTTCTCACCCACTAAATTTGATCTTGCCCATTCCCACACCTTATGTATAACTCCCTTACCCTTAGAATGTAAGCTCTTTCTGTATAGGGCCTTCCTCACTTTTTTTATCGGCATTAATTGTGATTGTATGTAACTCCATATGTATGTAATTAATGTGATTTAGTTGAATAAACACATTTATAAGCTCTAGACAATATGTTGGCGCTATAGAAATACATGTTATTATTATTATTAATAATAATAATAAAATGTCCTCTGCATTGTCCTAAATAGCATGGATTGTAAAGAAAATGGATGCTTGATTCAAATGTTAGTGTTCATTAAAGCTAAGCAACTGCTTTGGCCAATTTGTATTACATTGGCAGAGGGTATCCCAAAAATATGTAGAAATCATAAAATGTTTGATTCACATAACATTTTTTTGTTTCACAAGATCCAATTGTGCCTCCAGCATCTTTTCTAATCATAATTGTTTAGATTCTCAGAAGCTAAACATGACACTTTCTCATAGATTGCTACTAGGTATATTAATATTATATGTGATTACAGGTGCACTATTATCACTTTTATTTACCAACAGTTGCATCATTTATGCATCCCACTTGCACAGCAAGATTAACTTTCTTAGATAGAAAACTTCCAGGCAGCCATTCTGTAAGCTTCTATTTTGATGTTAGCCTCAGTTATTGATGCAAATAAATGCAGCATATTTTTCAAACAACACTCTCATGCATAGTTACTAAATCTATCATAAGCGCTGTACTGTGAATATATTTAGCTCATGAATAAACAACATTCAACTGTTAGAATAAGACTTATTTGAGATGCAATAAAAAACTAAACATACTATAGACCATAGCTTGTGATGTCTGTCGTCTTTGCAGTTGCAAATTAAGTTTTAAAGATCCACATGATGAAGTTCAGATAATCCCTGTTAATGCTAACTAAAAAATCTAATCACACTGTTTTCCTTCATTTATTCTGTGGAAGTATGTATGATGACAGCTTTCAGTTTTGTAAAGCACTGCTCATGCAGAAACCACCAAGCGTTCCACCCAAACAAATGTTAAGTCTTGGCAAGAGAAAAGACTGAAGATCACCAGAAGGCCCTTTGAAATCCTTTGCAACTGTGTGCATCTGTGATTTATCAGAAAGCAGTGAAGTGGAGAAGAAATGGAAGCAGGCAAAGTATAGCCCACATTTAAACAAAAGGCAACATGAAATTGTATTTAGTTGGGATGCCATTTTTTTTTAATTGCCTTCATGATTCCCACGAATGACAGCACAGCCTACTTTAAACTACTTTTCAGTTAATTTTCTGTGGAAAAAAAAACAATCTAGTGGACCCAGCACCAAATTAAATAAGACTGTTTTAAGATTAAACCAACCTAGAGAAATATGGATCAAAATTTGCACAAACAGGCTTTGATATTGTGGGTCAGAATATATGAAACGAAGAATTGGTACAGAACACATCAAACAGACACTTGTGTGACTCTTCAAGGCTTTGCAAGCACTGTGATTTCCGGGGCTGCTTTTGATTATAAATTCAGTATCACTGATGCACATCAGCATCAAAGAGGTGTCCTTTGCTTAAATATTCCCTAAACTCTTCTCTTCTTTCCACCCATTTTTCTGAAAATGCTGATTTAACTTTCTTCACACCTTATCCTTTGCATTAATAATATACTTTATAATTTAGAAGGTATTCAAAAATTGAACATATTTCAAAGAGGTAGCTTGGTTGCCTGAGGCAACACAAATCTTGATTGGGCGACCAAACTTTCCATCTTGAAATCCCAACTGTCTTAGCACTGTAGGCGGCATTTTTATTAAAGTTAGTATTAAACAATAGTGCCTAGAGACTGATTAAGAATTTATGTCTTCCTTATGATAGGATAAACTGTAGTCTATCATTTTGATATTTAAATCTTTATTTAAATCTCTAAAAGAACAGGTTATGTTCATATGAACACATTAATGAATCTTAAATAAATGATGAAAGATAAAAAATTAACGTTATCAACACCTTTATTTATTTATTTATTTATTTTTAAGGGGAAAACGTGATGTTCCTATGCATTTCTTCTTTTGGTTACTGTTTGCAATTTTATAAATTTCCAGAAACTACAGAGCATTAAATAAGATAATATGTAACTAAGGAGCTCTAAGAGATGTGAGTCCTCTTGCTGTACAAAGCATATCATTAAAAAAAATATATATATATATATATTATTTTCCAGGCAGTTTTGTTTTAGCATAATATGCTTGTAAGCTTTGAACGTAATGCTAGAATTTAGGGGCAAGGATTCTGAACTGGTACTTAGACAGACATATGGAACAATACATTTTGAATCAGAGAAATCTGTGCAAGATGCACTAAATCATGATAATTACGTTATAGCATATTATAACAATGCATACCCTTTTATGCTTGCATTGGAATGTGACATAGCTCAAGATGACAGGTCTGTTAGATTCTGCATGCAAAGCTGATAAAGCAATCTGCCTTGAACCCTATGGCTATAAAAATATGTTTCTTTCTTGCTTCTACAGGATTTACATTTAACTGCTACTTTTCAATGCCATCAGTACTGCAAGAGATGTTGAGTAAGATTCCATATTGTTCATACAGTGGTGTACATAAATTCTGGTGTATACAATGTATACACATTAAAAGACTTTCATTACCTTTATATTTCATATACCTTTCTATTTCTGAATGTTAGTGTTATTTCCACAGAATTTTGTGAAAGTATTATTGGCTGATGTCTAAGGTGTGTCTAAGCTACCATTTTCCATAGGCAGGCCAGTCACGTTAAGCCTAAATTGTCCATTATTAAAAAACATATTTATAAACACAAACTAATAAAGCATCAACCTATTTTGGCATGATGTATAATAAATAAGTCAATACAATAAACATACTCACTACATAGATAAAAACCGATCACTAACACAAGATGTAAAGCAGGCCTAGCCCAAAAAGCTTACACTCTATAAGAATCACAAGAATAAGGGTTATATTTCCATTCAGCTTTACAATAACATGCAAACAAATGCTTGTACTTTTTACTAGAGCTACGATGAACTAAAAGTTTTCAAAATATATTCATAGTTGATACTGACTTGAAAACTGAGCCGATCACTATTGGAAAAGTAGGGACTCCACTACTGGTTGTATCTTTTACTCGCATCATGAATTATTTTGCCTATAAACAGATCATACTTTAAAGGGGAGTCTGCCCTAGTACAGAAGTTGCTTGCTTGTTACATGTTACATGTTAAAATGTATTAATAGTGATACAAGACACTAATCAGCAGGTAGCATTTTTTTCTTTTAAAGAAGTGTATTTAGCGTTTCTCTTTTCCAGAAACAAAAACAGTCAATAACATCTAATCACAGGTATATTACAAACTCATTACATCCCTCAAACGTATATATATATATATATATATATATATATATATATACACACACGTTTGCATGTTTAAACAAAAAACGATTTATTATATTCCATAATAATTTCTTATATTTTTTTTTCTAATTATCTAGGCTATAAAACAATATAAAATGTTTTTAATTGTTTTGTTTGTTTCTGAGTAGATTGAAACTATATAAATACCCCTTGAATAGCTGGCTTAGGAAATATGAATTAAACATGAATTAAACACAGATGATACGCTGAGAGTTTATCAAGAGCTACAGCTTATTTCCAAGTCAAAGTTTGTTGCTGTTTCTCAAAAGAAAACATCACAAAAGAGAATAAAGCTAATATCAGCAGGATGATTTGCTAGTTCTCCAGGATATCTAGGACTGTATGCGCTTGTTTGTGTGTTGTAAGATTTCTAAAATAAATGTGTTTCCATGCTGACCCTAGATTTATCATTATCATAGTCAAAAGAAAATCAAGGTTCCTCCCTCCCCGTCTTAAGAACATCAAATGCTGTACAGTGTCTGTGAACATTTACTTTAGAAACATATATTTGTACCCTTCCGTTTCTGCCTGTGGCAGCAGCACATTTCACTTCTGTAGCTGAACACCACATGGTATAAGAGTAATTGACTCCACTTATTGTCAGTGCTTGGGGTTTTGTCAGTCTCTGCTCTAGGGAAATGGAACAATCTTGAATATTTGCAAAGAATACATTTAGAATTAAAAATATATAGAATGAATCCACAGTTATATTAAAACGATTTGTATATTGCACCAATGAAACTTATCATTGATTATGAATGATGATAGTAACATAAAACATGTTCACATCTAATTAAAACTTTTTTTAATTTTGAAATATTAAAATTTGAGAGATGTGGTTAATGGGGTAGTGGCAGCTAGTTCTCTATGTAACATACGAAGTATGAGTTGGGGTTGTTGTAAGAGTGACACATGTCTAATAACCCAATTATAACTTAGCTGTACATTTAGGGGCCGATTGTCACGCTCAGTGGCCCAAATCCCACACAGGAACAACCAGAAGGGCCACTGGGTTAATATTTAAAGGGTAATTAGAGGGAGTAGGCTGGATAGGATGCTCACAGAAAGTTTATTGGCAACAGAAGATACAGCAACTTACTGGTTCAGGAGATCAAGGTAAAACAAAGTCCAAATACAGAAGCAGGAACAAGGAATCAGGAATCCAAGAACAAGGTCAAACTAGAAACATAGAACCAGGTGACCAGCAGATTGTAGAACTATGAACTGGCAGTGGGGGGAGGTCAGCTCATGCTTTAAATAAGGACCCTCTGCTGGGGGTTAATTAGGGAATAGGCTGCACCTGCCAGTTAGTGCAGAGCAGCTGGATTAATCAGCAGCACAAGGGATAACCATAGGGACCTCAATACTAGGTGAGCCCATGCCTCTAGCCTGCCAGAATAGGGGAAAGGTAAGGGAACAGGCTAAAACACAAGAGGTCCCAGGATCAAACCCAGCAGAGGGATAATTCCTTACACCGATTTACTAAATTCATGTGAATAGATCGAAGTTCGATCGAATTCCGATCGTACGATTGGTCGGATATGCAAATTTGGCTTATTAGATCATCGAATAGCGAACTATTGAATGATCGAATAGATTTGAATGATCAAATATTCGATCATTCAATGATTCGATCAGCGAAGGATTTCAAATTTTAAATTTATTCGATTGCCTACTCCACCAGATTGAACCTACCGAATTGTAATAGAAGCCCATGGGAACCCTCCGATAGGGAATGCAACAAAGTTAACTAGCAACCATTGGAACATTATTATTAAGATTTTGTGTGCTGCTAAATAAATATCTGAAATGTCTACTTTTTATAACAAACAAATATCCAAAACCATTCCTTTTACTTGTGCATTTTACCACCTACCACCTAGCACCATTTAGAAAAATCATGTACCAGACACCTATTTATACTGGAAACCCTGGAGTTACCATCACCTCAAATGGTGGGTTCCTCATTGGTCTTACAACAAAAACAAAAAAAAAGCTTTTTGACACATACTGTAGAATTGGTTGTATATTTGTTGTCGCACAAAATAAGCTGTATGTTTATGCATTGTGGTATTGTTTATTGTTGCCATATAAAATAGTTTTGTAACAGAGAAAAGTTTAATTATTTTGTATAAAATATAATCAAACATTTTTAAAAAGTCTCATAAATTCCCAATGACAAAAAAAGTAAAAAAAAAATAATCAAAAACCCCTATTTCCATAAGCTGTACAGAAATTCTTAAATTTGCTGATCTTCAGATGGCAGTTTTGCTAAATTATGCCAGCCAGATCACGTGTCTTTTAATCACATCTGTTTCTAGCAAATCCTTTCAGTGTTTGAGGGATTTACGACAGGTTGCTAGACTCTTCCTGAAATCAATTAATGAGCAGAACTGTCAACATTAGAAAGCCTGGACAAGAAAACCTCATAATGAGTTAAATAAAGGAGCTTTTTCATATATATACGTGAATATTATGGATCTAAATCCTTTGATAAAAAAGCACAAAGTAGCAGATTTTTACTTTTGGATTATTAAGCTTTAAACTACTCTGCTGATGTATGTTTACCTCACTTTTTAGATTACTGTAGCAGGAACAATTTTTCTTTGATGACATGGAAATCTTTCACTGCAGTGAGAAAAGAAAGCTTTTTATAGCAACTACCCTGGCTATATTGGCTAAAGATAACACAAGGCATCTGAGTATCATACTTATTTCAATGGACATTTGTCGCAGGAACAGAGCGGCCATTGGTGTGGCAGGTGCAGCACTCCAAGAGCAGTTGCTTTTAAGGATAAATGAAATGTTAAATTGCAAATTGTACAGCAATTTCTACAGAAGTGCGAATACTGCCAACAAATGTTTTGGCATCTGGGAAAATGTTCTCCAGTAATTACTTTTATTTATAAGTTCTATTTCTTTATTTTTGTTCCATACAATTTTATCACAGCAGTGGCAGGAAGCAGTGGCTTAGTGGGATAAGACAGTAGTATATGCTCATACCCTTTAGACTGGCTACAAATGGAGCATTTCCCAACCAGTGCTTTTGTTGTCAGGCTACT
The DNA here is from genome assembly GCA_024363595.1 of Xenopus borealis. Taxonomy (NCBI): domain Eukaryota; kingdom Metazoa; phylum Chordata; class Amphibia; order Anura; family Pipidae; genus Xenopus; species Xenopus borealis. The sequence continues at coordinate 72,704,227 of CM044442.1, forward strand.
GTACCATATTAACATGCTTTTTTGTGCATCCAGTATTATTCTAAACCACAAATGTTCATCTTGGGTACTCCACAGCTTCTAGCATCATCCTCAGTCAGTTCATATCTAGACATCTGCCTAGAGAACATTCTTGTTCACATAAGCAGCACTTAACTTATTTTTCTCTCTTTTATAAAACCCCCACACAGGGGGGTCATTTATCGAAGGTTGAATTTTAGAGTAATGTGATTTTTTTTTTAAATTTTTATACATTTTATTTTATTAACATTTCAGTATGTTATTTATGAAAAAAATATGAACGTATAAAATTCAAATAGTCGCAAACCAAAAACTCAAATTGAATTAATTCGAATCGAGTTTTCTTCTGAAAAAAAAAAACTTTTGTGCTTCCAATTTATTTATGATGCACGTATAATATTTTATAATGCGCAACATTTTTTCTTGACATACATTATTTTTCTCCTTTTGGTGTATATAGGCCGTCATTTTCAAATTGAAACTTGCCAAAAATTTCGCTCATCACTATTATTAACATCTTCAAATAGTTCAAGGGACTTCTTGAACTCGCAGGTTTTAGGTGGACAATAGTTGAATTGGAACTGTTTCCAGGGTCGAGGTTTGAAAATCTCACAATTTCCCATTCCAACCTTAGTAAATCTGTCTCTTACTGTACTTATATTCTTACAAAATTTTGTAAGATTTGTAGCCAGTATGCTATTACATAATCCATTTTTTGTGGCAGGATTAAAGTAAAAGTGATGTATTAAAAAGAAGTTTAGCCCTAAGTAATATTAGAGCTTATGTCTGTAGTTATGGTCTTAAAGGTACAGTTCAGGGTAAAAATAAAAACGGAGTATATAGATAGGCTGGGCAAAATACAAAATGTTTCTAATATAGTTAGTTAGCCAAAATTGCAATGTATAAAGACTGGAGTGACTGCATGTCTAACATAACAGAACACAACTTCCTGCTTTTCGGCTCCCTAAATCTGAGTTAATCAGCGACTTGAAGGGGTCCACATGGGACATAACTGTTCAGTGAGTTTGCCATTGATCCTCAGCATGCAGCTCAGATTCAAAAGCAACAGTTATGACCAATGTGGCCCTCCCTCAAGTCACTGTGTAAACCAAGAGAGCTGAAAAGCAGGAAGTAGTGTTATGTTAGACATCCAGTCACCCCAACCTTTATACATTACATTTTTGCCTAACTATATTGAAAATTTATATATTTACCCAGTTTTTACTTTTATACTGAACAATTCATTGAATGCCCATCCCTGCCTGCGCCCTCTTCAAATAAATGGGCAATGGTTTGCCATACTGTTACAGTCAAGCAGGAACCACTCAAAAAGATGAAGTAGTTCCAAGTTTTTCCTACACCAGGTTACCTCCCAAGTTTGCTTAAAGCACTTAGTTGTCTCTATTGCTCCAGGCTTGCATTTACTATATTGGGTATAGTTTGTACGAAAAATATGTTTTTATGTTATGAATGTAGATTATTTTCTACATTCATTTTCTATTTTCTATGTGCTACTGTTAAAAAGTTCTTACAATATATCCAAGCTTTAAATTTCTTAGCAGGTTATGTTATATGTGTGGATATGGACCAATTGTGGAGAAGTAACATTACCTCATCTTTATAAAAGAAAGCCAAAGCCTTGATTACTCCAACTTCACTTTTTCTTAGTTGGAACCTTTATGCAAAAGCTATAAAGCGCAGCAGCAGAAGCTTCCAGATCTTTTCTTTCAAGCGTGATTTATGACAAAAACTACCATTGCTTTGACTTACAAATCTATAAAATGAAAATTGTCAGTCATTATGTAATTTGCAAAAACAAGAACAAAGGGTAGAAAAAATGAAAACTACAGATCTAATCATGCACAGCCCTTTAGAAATACACATATGCACATGGGTATCATACAGCTGCAGTATCTACATACACTAAGGTATCAAATGAAAGCCATTTAAAACCATAAAAAAGAATGACATAAGTTTAACAATTATGCTGGTTATTTCTCACAAATTTTAAGAATAAAAAAATGGAATGTCTTGCTCAAGTTACAATGAGCTACTATTGCAGTATTCATACATCTTTTTGCAAAATCACTAATTGCAATTGATATTCAAATGAGAATGACCTTAACATGAAAAAGTATTTACAATGATTGTTCTATTTCTATCTATCTATCTATCTGCCTCTATGTGAATAAACTAGTACAGGTATGGGACCTGTTATCCAGAATGCTCGGAACATGGGGTATTCCGGATACAGGATCTTTCCATAATTTGTAAATTGATACTTTAAGGGGCAGATTTACTAAGGGTCGAATTTCAAATTGAAAAAAATTCTAAATTCGACCATCAAATTTAAAGGGGAAGTAAAATCCTTCTAATTCGAATATCGGGCCTAGGGCGGCAGGATTTTAGGGGCAGCATGCTGACCAACCACACCCACATGTGTTAAGAAACACTGGGGATGTGCAGGAGATATGATAGTTTTTTAAATTTGCCATGCACCAATCCCCATTGCTCCTGTCCCGATCATGGAAATTTGCCCTAATATAGTAGAGGGCACAGGGTGATGAACACCAGTGGGCCTAGGGGCACCCACTATATAAATCCGGACCCCTTTACCGCAATTTGAAAATTCAAAAATTCTGATTCGAATCTTTTTTGAAATCAAAACTTCGAATCTTTCATGTGAATTTAGTAAATCGGCCCCTCAGTATACTAGAAAATCATTTAATCATTAAATAACTACAATAGGCTGGTTTTGCTTCCCAGAAGTATTAATTATATATATGTACTGCTGTCAATGCTATATAGCCTTTCCATAATTTGGAGCTTTCTGGATAATATATCCAATACCTGTACATTATTATTGTTTGACATTAAAGGACCAGCACGCTATCTGTCCTTTAAAACTAAGAATAAATATTGCACATTTTATCTGGGGAATCATTTTAGTTTAACAAATGTTGTATCCATGCTGTGTGATAAAGGCTGGTGTTTCTTTGAAAAATGCCAAACTCTGTCATGCTCGGATTAAAGTTTATCATTAACATAGTAAATGCAAAAAATTTTTTAAAGGCTGTGTCGTGCCAAAAACAGAAAGAGCAATGTTGTTCCTTTGATATTTCATAAATGCTTATGTACTCTTGCATGTCTAACCTCTACCCTTACTCCTTCTCCTGCTACATCTATATTTAAGTATAACTTAGGTAAAACCCATCTTTGCTGACAATTTAAATACTTTTGCTGTTGAAAGAATATCCTAGAATGTTGGCATTGTATGAGGGAACAATTTCAAGTGTTTAAACAGTTCCGGTCAAATGTAATAGTCATACATTGGAAATAGCATAAATAAAAACAATGATTCATATTGCACAGAAAATATTTTTCCATTCATTGCCCAACAGTCTAAACATATTTCATTTGCAGATATATTGTGGGTTTTTTTTCAGAAAGTATAAAGTTGTGTTAATATTCCTGCTTTTTTTTTGTATGGTTTTTCCACCACTTTCTGAGTTTCGGCGCCAGGGAAAAGTTCAGTAGAACAATGTCAAAATCTACCATGTGGGAAGTTTCACATGCAACAATAATGTCACATGCACAAGAACAAAATGTTGGAGTAGACAAAAAAGTCGCCCATTGACAACAAAAATAGTTTTCTAAATGGGACAGATTCGTCCATCATGAATTCTTAACTTTTAGAGGCCGATTTATGAAATTCACGTGAAATGATCGAAGTTCGATCAAGTTCGTTTGAATACCGATCGTACGACTTTTTCATGAAATCGTATATTTAAATTTGGCCTCTTCGATCATTGAATAACGAATGATCGAATAGATCGAATGATCGGATATTCAATAATTAGATCATTCGATGATCGAAGGAATCAAAATTTTAAAGTTATTCGACTGCCTACTTCGCCAGATTGAACCTACCGAATTGCAATAGAAGCCTATGGGAAGCCCCCCATAGGCATCTGAGACAAAGTCCTACACGAATACCATTCGTACGATCGTAGCGTTCGAGTGTTCGAATCGTACGATGTTTTCGGAGGCTCGAAGTAAATTTCACGATTTTTTCGTGAAATCGAACAAATTCATTGAAAAATCGAATATCGAGCAAAATTATAGCCTAAAACAATTCAATAAGCATTCGATGTTCAAATGCTTATCGAATATGATCGAGCTAATTTTGGGGAGACAAGAGCATTAAAAGGTGCAAATCTGTATCCCCATTAGACTTAATGAACATAGCAAGGGGTCTATTTATTAAACCTCAATTTTTTCTGGTCGAGTTTTTAAGGGGAAAACCTTTATCTGGAACAAAAACTTGAATTCTTCGAGATATATTATGCTACAAAGTTGCATCCAAATCCACAAAAACTCTAGCTAAAACCTGTTGAAATCATGTAAAAGTCAATGGCAGATGTCCCGTTTAAAAATTGGAAGATGTTTTTTGCCTTCACGATTTGAGGGTTTCAGGCTGTTAGTAGCTAGTTTTCATTCGAAAACATTCGAGACAATTCAAAAGGCGTATTATTCAAATGGTCTCACAATTTTGAAAAGACTTTTCCAACATGTTCAATTTTTTTTCTGATTTATTAGTAAATTATTCGTGGGTGGGAATTTGGTCACCTTTTTTCAAAAATAAAAATGCATAAAACAGGCCCTATGTAAAATACTGCTTCATCTAAATAAAAAAGTTTACAATGCAAGACTAAAATAGCTCTTGTTCAGTTGAATCACAAGGAACTATAACTTAAACTATCTGTTGCAGTCTCCTATGTCTCCCGTGGAACTAATCTAGAATGGAGAGAATTTGCTTTTTCCCATTGAGAAATCATATGAATTTGGCTGATTTCTAAAATGAAAAGTGACTTGGGGCAGCATTACTGATTCACCTGCCAGTTCAAAGGAAAATGAATTTATCAAAATAATGGCTAGTTCCAACATATATTGGAAAATAAGGCAATTTTATTATATCTTCTCTCACTACCCAGTTGCTGGACATGATGCAAAATAAGTTTAAGGTTGTCAGTAATACATTTGTAAAGTGCCTTTGTCTTCAGCAAAACAAATCCTAACACAGCCCCCATAGGCCAATGTGCATTAAAAAAAATCTACAATATTCGCAAATCTAAAATAAATTGCTTTATTTTGAAATCGTGTAACTGGAATATTGTATATTATAATATCAATTGCAATCATTAAAATGTTAATCTCACTAAAATTTATAAAATTTAACTTTTTCTAACATAAAGGGACTTTTCTCATGTGAGAATATAATTTCTTGCATGATTATATAATTTTCTCTAAAATCACAATGATAATTATACGTGTTAACATTAATTAAAAGGGTTATTAAAAGTAATATATTTAATTTGTACTACTTTATTCTAGCAAGCAATTACTAAATACTATTTTAATTCTTAACTTTGTAATACACTGTAATTACGATGTCAATAGGCAAAAATATTGAATTGTCACAAAGCTGCTAACATTGAAATGAACAAAGCTCTTTGGATTTGTATTGAAAATGTGAGCTTGTGTGGAGAATAATACATAGTAACATAGTAAGTTAGGCTGAAAAAAGACTCGTGTCCATCAAGTTCAACCTTTTTTCTTTTTTTTAAATAATTTACCCCTTATTGTAAATTACATAAGGTATTTAAAGACAATGGGGCAGATTCACTAAAGCGCGAAGCCTCTAACGCTAGTGCTAATTCGCCAGCGTGACGTCATTTCGCAAAAACACCGGCTCTGTCGAATTTTCGCTAGTGAAGTAGATAGACTTGGGCAACTTATGACAGGCGAAGTTGCGCACTGACAAACTTCGCAAATTCACTAAGATAAACATTTTCCTCAACGTTAGCACTTACGCTAGACGTTACTTCGCCTGGTCAGACCAGGCAAAGTTCAATACAATAGATAGGAGATCTGAAAAAGATCGATAATATTTTTGGGGGGTTACCCTTCTTCCCCCCTACATTTCCTAACATATGGCAACTCAACTATACAGGGCCCCCATGTAGGGCAATAGGACAACTTTATATAATTTATTAAAGGTTTCCTGGGCTTGTGTAGTGGAATGCAGTGGCTGTAACATACACTTCTATTTTAAGTTAAAGTTCCCTCCGTATGCAAATTAGGTTCGATAGCATAACAGCGCTCTGCCTAGCGAAGTATAACTAGCGCAACTACGCTACCATTCGCCGACCTCAGCGTAAATTCACACTTTAGTGGATTTGCGTAGCGCTGACGAAAATTCGCCTACGCTGGCGAATTTTCGGATCTTAGTGAATCTGCCCCAATGAGTTGGAGAACCGTATAAGGGTAAAGGCACTGTGCCATGGTCTTTTGTTTAACGCGATACTGACAGGTTCCTATAACAATCATAGGAACATGCCCATATCATTGAAGAGATTTTGCATGCCAAATATTTGCATCCAGAAGCCCCAAAAGCCACTCCCAGCCCGGCAAACCTTAATGAAGCCGACCCTTCGCTTTAAGTATTGATACTCTACGATGATGTTTACTACGCACAATATTTTAAGAGATATATCTTGTCTAATAACGATGGGGGAATCTAACCCATTCAAAGATTTGCAAAACGTTGAAGAATTCGCCAAATGCATTGAAGTTTATGTGCAACACAATTTTTTTTGATGGCCAACATTTTCTTTCACCTATTGAGGTCTATGGACATCTTGTTCATGGTGAAACCTGCCGAAAATTTTTGTTAATCCCTAATCACTAATACACCCATTTTAGATGATGTTTTCATCCTAAAAGGGGTTGCGCTACAGTATAGCGTTTTCAAGTATTCTTTCAATTCCAACATTGAAGGCTCATAAAATCATTAGGAGCAGCATGTATTCTATAGAATATATCGTTGATGTAAGCTCACTAGTATTACTGCTGAATAGTGATTGACAAATTTGGCCCATTTCACACAACACGAATTTTGACGCCTGCAACAATTTTTATACTCTAGCCTATTTTGCCTTAAAGGGGACCCGTCACCCACAAAAATATTCAAAATCTTATTTTATCACATTAGTCAAGCAAAATGAACTTCATTTACACTATATTAATTGTTTGAATCTTATTTCCTTATGTCTGGTCATTCATAATTATAGCAAGCAGGCAGGAGCCATTTTATGGACACTGTTATGAAGGCAAGCCTTGTATCATCTCAGAATCTTGTATGTGCATCAGTATGGGGGACTCGATATCCATCCCCATGCCCTAGCTACACAATTAAATGGTGAAAAGAACGGGGTAATGTGTGGAAAGCAGTGACATGTAGTAAGTGCTGAATGGAAAGTGAAAGTAACTGTCTGCTTCACCTCTATGCCTAGGGCATAGAGGAGGGGCAGACATTGTTTGATTGACAACTGAGATTTTTAAATGACCTTACAACAGGTATGAATGATTTAATTAAAAATAAAAATGTGTTTAACTTGAAAAGGACTTTTATTATACAGATTTGTGTGTCTGGGTGACAGGTCCACTTACGTCAATGGGCATTTGAATAATTTTGAAGTGCAACCATTTTTTGTGAGCTTCTATTCTGACACACGCCCAATTTGTTGACGTGCCGCTGTTTATGCACCTGGCAAATTTATTTGCCCATCACTACTGTTGAACTGCATTTCATTCACAAAATTAATGCTGCTTTTATTAGTATAGCCCCATGCAAGACAAAGAAAAACGGAAAACCATTTTACAAAAATCTCTAGTAAATATTAGTAAACTTCAGTAAACTGTGACATCACTCTGCTATGTTGATAGAATGTGGAAGGGTTCTTTGTTATTTCTCAAAATGTATCATTGCAACCATTTACTGTATCTGACACATCTAGTCTTGCCTTGGTGCTAGGTACATCAAACAGTAAGGGGCACATTTACTAAAGGTCGAAGTGAAAATTCAAATAAAATTTGAATTTTTAAAATTTGAATTTCAAAGTAATTTTCGGCTACTTCAAATAGCCCAAAATTCGATTTGAATTGAAAATATTCGGAAATTAAAATTTTGAATTTGGAAGTACTGCTCTAATTGTGTGGGTTTAACAGGCTATGAGTTTTTGTCTAGGCTTTGAAGTTTTTGTCTAACATGGAAGTAACATGTATCTATATACATTTTTCTATTAAATAGACAATGTCCTGTTTATGTGTATACATGTGTATACATGTGTACAGTATATACACATGTATAAAACACTTATAGCTGTTTGCTTAATTTAATCATAAATTTAATATAACAAGTCATATGTTATGTTTACTACCACTGGGAGAACAAAACTGAAGTATTATTTGATTTAGAAAAACACTTCAGTCTCATGAGTAAAGTGTGAGTGCATTAGATAAAGATTTAAATTGCATTATGCATCAATGCATCCAGCAGGCTAAAAGTACAAAATGACAATACGTTTCACCATCCAAAATCTACGAGCAGCCAGCATAGAGCGCCATGGGGAAAATTTATCAGAATTGTGTTTCAACCTTGTTTCCAGACTCCTATGCTAAAAATAAGGTTGCACCTGGGCTTGAATATTGAATCAAATGGGGGTGTTTTGTTTTAAAGCAGACCTTGGGTGAAAACACTTTTCTATTTAAATGTTTCATCAGTTCTAAAAAGCAGTAGAACATTTTTATCATGGTATCTGTAGTGCAGCTATCTTAGGTTATCTACAGATTTGTATTAAACTCCTAATCCAGTGAATGATGTTTTAAATTACCAGTACAAATTATTAGGTATTAGGTATATAGAATCGGCATGTAAAAGGGAATGTGATTTGATTGATTTGTACAAACCACTCCACACTGTTTTAAGCAGGCACATAATAACTTTGGGTAAACAATTCTGCCCATAATTTTAATAGTTGACTAACAGAGCAGCACACAATTAGCACATTAGCTTCACTACGTTCACTCCTTTCAGCGGCTTACCCAGTTCCAGTTATATTTAGAAGTGAACGTTATTTGTCTGCCAGCTTTTTTTGCTTATCTGTTTTTAGATATTTCAATTTAGAAATGTTTTAGCTTTTAGATTTGTTGAAATACATTCAAAATCTATTTAAGTGTTATCAGTACATTCTACTGAGCTTGCCAAACTTTCTCAACTTTGTCAGGTGCAAATTGCTACCACTACGTTAATTCACTAAAATGCGAAGTTGCGTTTCTGCATCTGAATGCTGATGAAGTTTTGCTAGTGTAAATTCGCTAGGGCAAACATTTCAAAATTTATTTTGCCTAGCAAAACTTCATTAATTCACTTACACTTAGGTCAATTGGGCAGGTCCTTATACATAGGTTGTACTTACATCTTTATTAGTGATGTTCGCCAAATTGCTTGAGGTGCCCACTTATAATTAAAAACATCAAGGGAAGCACATTTAAAAAAATGCATGAGAAAGTCCATGTGGATGTCAGGAATAATTATAAAGAATGAAAGCATGACTTATTTTTAGGGCCTAACATACTTCTCTGTACTGCATAGTTGTGTTTACCATATTTAGTGATGGGCGAATCTGGGGTGTGTCGCTTTGCCTAAAAATGGACGCCGTGTCCAAAACGAGACGCCGGCAAATTTTCGCCAGGTGAAATTTTTCTGTCATTTCACGAATCACGGGGAATTTGCCGCAAATTCGCCCATCACTAACCATATTCCTTTAGTGAGGTAATCCATGGAAAACAACACAAGCAACATCCTGCAAATAGTTGCAAATAGTACAATATGTTGGCCATCTTTACTTATACAGTACATATAAAAGTCTTAAGCACAAGAAAAATGTTTTGTGCACACAACAATTTATGCCCACAGACAATACATTGTAGTCTTTTTAATAAAATACATAAAAGATGAACACTTCACTTTCTTTTAATCTATCTTACTATCTTAATCAACCCTTTCCAGAGCAGGCCTCAGTACAGGAAGGGGCGAAGGGGTATAAATCTGTCCCTGAGTAGAATAATGATTAGTATTCATATGGAAATTGCAAGAAGGTTTTTGAAAGGCATAGGATGAAGCAATATTCTATTGATGGATTATGTAGAAGGTGTATGAATATCATTTTACCAAGTTAATAAACCTGAATTTTCTAACAAATAAAGGGTATGTGTGTGTGTGTGTACTATTTATATAGTACTACTTGAGAGCAAAATACAGTACATTACAATAATAGATACAAATAACTACAATGTACAGTTAAAATAAAGATTAAGAGGTTAGTGTCAATTTTCTGAAGTTAGGGATTAACCCCTTTTATTACTTTAACACCACAACAGTATCAACGCATCTCAAGTGGAATAATCACCTTTATAATCATAACCCTGCCTTTTTGCCCACGCTCAAATGTTCACAGAGTATAAGTCCATTTGGGATATAAAAGCCTTTCAAAAATACATCTCAAAATTATTTTCTTCGCCTTAATTTCATTAATACAAGTAAAAACTTGTTGTAAGTAAATGTATTACACAACATGATTAAATATGGCTATGAAAAATGTAAAGCATTTACTCACTACCAGTGGGATTGTTATTACTACCAAAATCATTTGTATTCTCCCAAACCCTCCCCCCCCCCGCATTTCTCATTTGTGTAAAAAGCATACATAAGAGAAGAAAAGGTCAAAATACAAGATTACCAGTTACCAGTTACAAATTACCAGTTACAACATGTTAGACTAAAATACTCAATGAGACCCTTTGAAAAAGCGTTTTCATGATTTCTTCATGTCATTACCTGCATCCTTTTGTATCACTTCTAAAATCTGCCATCTTAATGCTAAGTTTGACTTCAAAAAAAGTGATTTTTGCCAATAAAGTTTCTTTTTTTATATCTTTCTTTTCCTTTCTCTTTCTTTCAATTGGCATCAATACTTTCCTCCTTTATAGCAAGGGTAAAAAATTCCCTTTCACTGTCAACATTTAAGCGTGGGTGAAGTGGCGAGGTTATGATTATAAAGGTGATTGTTGCACTTGAGATTATATCCTGATGAAGGGAGGGTGAAGGACCCCCCCCAAATGTTGATACTGTTGTGGTGTTAAAATAATTAAAGGGGATCATCCCCAACTGCAGAAAATTAAGTGAGTGCAGATCTGGATACAAGAATCGCTGTTGCTAAGGGACCTTGCCAGGTCGATGGAGAACCAGCACCACCATTGCAACTGAAGTGAATTGCAGAAGTGCGGTAGATACAACACATTACCCTGTACGTTTGGCAAACATGTATGAGGACATGGCCTCCCCCCCTAATTGGGAACTTTCTGTATAATGGGTTTCCAGATAATGGATGCTGTGCCTGCATATAAAGTGATAAAATGAGCTTGAAAAGTCATGCAGTCCACATTTATATTCTTATACAGATGAATTTCCAAACTTACAGAACTTGAAGACGTTCACGTAATTCTAATCAAATGAAAAAAGTAGCAAAAACATGCCAAAAGAGAAAAAGTATAACTCAAAAACAAATTTTAAAGAATTAATAATAGAAACTGTATTATCTCTGTAATAATGGAAATAAATGGTGTAAAATTAAAAAATAATGTGTGTTGTGTTATTAATTGAGCAAAACAAAGCACAAGCATGCAATGCTGTTATACAGGGAGTTACTAAATTAATTACACTCTTTAATTGCCAAAACATGAATCTGAAATCATAGCAGCTTCTGAATATTGAAATGTTTTTTATATCTTGGAAGTGACTATCCTTGGCAGAGCTTCACTTACATGATGTACATGCTACAAGCCATGAATAGAGTTAAATCCCTGAAGATGTTTTGTTCCTTAAGTTCCTTAAGGTTCTGTAACTGCAAATCCTAGGATCCCATTTTTATCAAAATATAAATTCCTGCCTTTATTTTGCAGCATACAGTATATTCAGTTTATATAGCTCATGTTCTTGTCATGTTTAGCTTTGAAGTCATTCAATAGGTTATTTTTCACGAAAATACAAGTTTACATTCACTGCTGAGCTTCTGTATTCATTGCAGTTTCATTGTAAATATTCTGGAACAAGGGACTCTGTGAGCTTACGCCATAGCTTTCAGTATTTGCAGTTTTGTTTATGAACTGTAGCATGACACTGTGACTTCATAAAAATGAAAGGAAATCTAGATTATCTGTAATGGCTACTAGTCTTTTCAATGACAGCAGTGATAACAGAATTACTGACTTTAGCATTTTCTGAAAACCATCACAGTTGCAGAAGGATCTCCATAGACGGAGGTTACCTTTGCAAGATACTGTATATATGTTTATTTATCTGTTACACTAGATACTAGTTGCTGGTGTGACGTACAAAATAACATTACAGTGACAAAGCACATACACTTGAGGAGGTTTGCACTTTCATTATATAATAATTTGAAACTAGACAGTGCATGTTTTTTTTACCTACTTAAAACCATCAAATATAAAATCTGACCAAATGTTTTGAGTATAAGAAATTGCCATGTGGTATAGTACAACAGATTGTCCATAAAAGTATTTGGGGGGGGGTTAGAGATGGGGCAAATTCACTAAGATCCGAAAATTCGCCTGCGTAGGCTTCGCTAGCGTTCGCCGCACTTCACCAGGCGAATTTTCACCAGCGCTACGCAAATTCACTAAAGTGCAAATTTACACTCAGGTCGGCAAACGGTAGCATAGTTGCGCTAGTGTTACTTCGCTAGGCAGATCGATGTTACGCTAGCGAAGCCTAATTTGCATACGACGGGAACTTTAACTTATAATAGAAGTATATATTACAGCCACTACATTCCACTACACAAGCCCAGGAAACCTTTAATAAATTATATAAAGTTGTCCTATTGCCCTACATGTGCCCCCTGTATAGTTGAGTTGCCATATGTTAGGAAACATAGGGGGGAAGGAGGGTAACCCCCCCAAAAATTATCAATCTTTTTCAGACTATCACCCTCCTATGCTAAAATACGCCGGCATTTTTTTGACATTTTTTTTTCAACCTCTGTGTTAGTGAATTTGCGAAGTTGCGCAATGATGTCACGCTGGCGAATTAGCGCTAGCGTTAGACGCTTCGCGCTTTAGTGAATCTGCCCCATACAGTGAAAGATAACCAAGCTTGGGCTTATGTGTTAGGCTTCAGTCTAGCTGGTCCAGCATATCTCTATTTGTGGGCCAGGGCCAATCCAATTTACCTGATCAAATCCATTCATGACTAACAGGATGCAGTCAGCCACATTTAGAATATAAATAGGCAATACCAGCATTCACCATTGGCATATATGTATAGGGTTGCCACCTGTTTTTGTGAGGGCTGTCCAGGTCAAAACTGACTGCCCTGATTTTCCTAATTTGGAAACCCAGGCAGGATTCCCTTAGATCGATGCGGTGATTGGACAATCGGCATATAATAGCTCTGCCCACAGTGTCACTTGTGCACAGAAATATAGCAACCCTATATGTGTATCAGTTACCTTGGACTTCACTGTTCCACAGTTGTACTAAACTACAACATTTGAACCCTTGTGTGACCATGTTAAAGGAGTTGTTCAACTTAAAATTCAATGTTGATATGATGTAGACATTGCTATTCTGAGGCAATATGCAACTGGTTTTCATTTTTTTATCCGTGGTTATTTAGCATTATGTTCAGCAGCTCTACAGTTTTCAATTTCAGGCAGTTGTTTAAATGACAGAATGGAACAGGAATAGGAGAGGGACAAAGTAGAAGGAAAAGTAATAAAAAGTAGCAATAATAGTTATTTAACTGTAAGCTAACAGAGCAATCATTTTGGCTATCAGGGTCAGCAACCCCCATATGAAATCTGAAAAGATGTAAGTGGAAGGCGATCATTGAAAAACAATAAAAACCAATTACAATCTTTCTAGGAATAATCCATTCTGTATCATAAAGGTGAACTACCCCTTTAATTGAGGTTACAATGCAGTATAATATTCATAAACTTCAGTTTCTTTATGTTTATAAACTGTTTACATATACAGAGACCTACATTTGGAGTCACACACCTATCCAACTAACTTTAGGGACTTTGGAAGTTGGTACGGTTCATAAAATAATGAGATACATTGTGCATGTGTGGAAGTAATATGTAAAATGTAAATGTATATGTAAAATATGTAGTATGTGGAAGTAATGTATGGGGGGGTGCTGAGCCCTTACCCTTTCCAGACTACTAACCCTACATCATGCTTCATGGCCATTTATATAATATTATAGTCTTTTCTAACTCTTGTATAGCATGCACTTTGGTATGCTAAATATTTTGCCTCATTATAAATATTGTAACTTCTTGGAAACTTTTTTGCAATCTGAAATCATGTCAAATTTCCCATATCATTCATTCCTTCTCTGTCAGTGGTATCTCATGTCAATGGTGAAAAGTCAATACATGTTAGTATATTGGCACCCAATACAAACACAGATTATCAAAACATATTAGTTTATTTGATCATATATATATGATCCACATACTACATATTTTACATATACATTTACATTTTACATACAGTATTACTTCCACACATGCACAATGTATCTCATTATTTCATGAAAAATCCACACGGGTTTTTCCCCCTCATTTATCAATACATTTTCCCAAAAATTTCCGGTGCAGGGAAAAAAACCCTAAAAAAATTGTGAATAATCCTTGGCAGGTCTGGGATGCTGGATTCTCGTTTTTTTTTTTTTTTTTTAAACACTTTGCAAATAACTGCACCCTTGTCTTATCTACTTGTGCATTGTTCTAATGTACAGTGATGTGTGCTCCAGTAGCACTATAAATAAAAATCTAAACACATACACTAATATTTCCACAACAGTGATAAATGTGTTTTTCATAATAAGCTCTCGCTACTGGTTTCCTCCACTTACAGGCAGCATGGAGCAAGGGACCCTGGAGACACCTAGAAACATACAAAATGATTTCCCATTTCCTTGCTCACTTTCACACTCTCTCTCTCTCTCACACATGCACTAGATTCTCTCAGCCATTAATATACTGGTATGGGATCTGTTATCCAAAAAACTCTGAATTAGAGGAAGGTAGTCTTTCATAGACTCCATTTTATCCTAATAATCAAACTTTATAAACATGATTTCTTTTTTCTCTGTAATAATAAAACAGTACTTGATCTAAACTAAGATATAATTAATCCTTGCTGGAAATCAAAACCAGCCTATTCGGTTTATTACTGTTTAAATTATTTTTTAGTAGACTTAAGGAATGAAGAGCCAAATATTGGAAAGATCCCTTATCCAGAAAACCTCAGGTCCCAGGCATTATGGATGACGGGTCCCATACCTGTACTAAAATTTGGAAAATAATTAAGGTGTGTTTGAAAAAAAATAGAACGCTTACACAAAAGTAGGTCTGGATTTTTATAGTGGGTGCCGCTAGGCCCACTGGCGTTCATCAACGTGTGCCCTCCCGGGCAAATTTCCATGATCGGGACTGGAGCAATGGGGATTGGTGCATGGCAAATTTTAAAAAAACTATCATATCTCCTGCACATCCCCAGTTTCTGAACAAATGTGGGTGTGGTCAGTGTCGGACTGGGACACCAGGGGCCCACCCAAAAACCTTAGACCAGGGGCCCACCATAAAACCTCAGACCAGGGGCCCACTCTCAGCACTAATATTCTTTCATCTCCTCTATCAACCTCTATTCTCCTAGTTTGTTTTCTTTACATACTATAACGAATTATTCCATCTATTTAGCCTCTTTGTTCTCATAGAAATAGAGAATTGCCATGAAATAGGCCAAAAGTTTAGCAGCATGAGGGCCCACTGACACCTTGGCCCACCGGGAGTTTTCCTGGTATTCTGGTGGGCCAGTCCGACACTTGGTGTGGTTGGGCAGCATGCTGCCCCTAAAATACTGCCACCCTAGGCTCGGACCTAGGTAGCCTTTCCGGGCCTGCACAAAAGCAGCAGTCAAAAATATGGATTTTTTTTTCAGACCAGCCAGACCAGCACCTTAATTAAATAGAAAATCATACAATATTTTATTAACTCCTTAATCAACTTATAATTATTTAAAAATGAACTGCTCACATATTAACAGTTAGCCAGCTAGCTGAATTATGTGCATGTGTAATAAAATACTTTTCCAAAACACAAATGCAGACTCTATAGTTTGCCTGTCAGAAGAACAAATATGATCAAACAAGGCCGTTAAAAAAAAGGCAGGTAATTTGTCTTACTGAGCAAACAGTTGTAAGCAACCTCTTGATGAATTAGAGACACATTAAAAATAATATTTACAAAATGCTGCCAGTGTGAACGTCAACCTTTTTTTTTTTTCATTTCACTTGTCCAAAAATCTATTAATAGACTAAAAGCCAATGATTTGAGATTAGATGGGAAATCTGTAGTATCACTCTTTATCCGTACAAGTGACTTGGACTTTTCAAAAAAAGGCAAGTAGGGGGAAATGAAAATAAATAAAGAGAAGGCCAGGCTAAAGAGATTATTGTGTGTCTCCAAAACAAATTAGGTTCTTAACATAAAATCTATTCTGGTGCTGAAAAATACTGCAGGCTGTAGAGCTGGATTCTGGCACAGAACTGAGTTTTCTGGTGATAAATGGTAAGAAAATACAGTATATGTAGCATCTGTGCAGTAAAGAAATTCAGTGTACAGGAGGGAAGGCAGTCTGTTTTTCCTATTATTCATTTAGTTACAAGCTTAGGTAAAAACCGAAATTGTTGAACTGTACAGTTTTTCTCTGTCTAAAACCTCTGCACCATGTATAGGCTCTTTAGTGTAAAATATGTCTTGGCTGCCTAATGCTAAAAAAAGAGAACCTGATAAAGGGTATTAGGTCTGTGTAAATATTTTACATTGTGCTTCATACTTTGATTCCAGTTGACTTGTTTAATGATTTTTTAAATATAGGTCCACACTGAAACAGTTTCCCAGACCCCAGTGATGTGCTAAAAGGATTTTCTCTTCTTATCACCCATCATCCTTAATGCAGCCAGGGTCCCTTTTGTTTCACTGAAAGTAGATTCTCATTTAATTTCAACCCACTGATTATTTACATAACCACGTGTCATATTTAATCTGTGATACATTAAATGCCATCTGACAAGTTCCACGGCTGAGACATTAACAAGGAATTTACGTAAAAGTCTGGAGCTCCCTCAAGTGGGCACTTGTTGACTGCATGTCTCCTGCTTGTCTTTTACTAGGCATTTGTGAAGTTTATTCCACTTCATAAGTAAAGACAACACAAATTATTTTACTTTCTTTAAATTAAACCATCACCAATAACAGAAAGTTAGCCTGGTTCACATTAGATCATGCCAATGTGTAACTTGCAAGCTGAAAACACAATCAGAAATTCAGACCTGTATGTTAAAGTTTAAAAGTAAACGGCTTCTACACAGGTATATCGTTCAGAAATAAAATGTGAATGCAAGTTCAGCGAGGGGGGTTGGCAATTGTTCTGAATCTCTGTAGACACCAGAGACTGCAGATGCATTTAATTGCAAGGCCGACCTCAGCACAGGGGTTAAGAGTCAATGTGTTCGTTCCAGCAATAACGCTCCTTGAATTTAATAGGAATTATGAATTGATGAATCATTTTCTAGAAGAAGCATGCTCTAGTTTAAAGACATCCTGCCCATGTTATCAAAGAGACATTTTGCTGTTTTTTTTTCCTAATTGAGTCAGTGGGTATAAAACCTGTCAGTGCTATGCAGTAAAGGCTGGGGAAAATTATTATTTTTTTTTTTTTATAGAGTTAAATAAACAAATCAATTATCAATTGTCCTTTGCTTAATGACTGCCCACACACGCTGTTTTATATATATATATATATATATATATATATATATACACACACACAAAAAGAATAATTCAGCACTCACCACTCCAATAGTCAATTAGCTGGGTGCTAACCAAAAGTATTTGTAGCAGTCCATAAAAGCACTGACAGCAGTCGCCATCCAGCAAGTGTCAACAAGTTATTTATTAGTGCATAGTATATAGCACCCCATTAAAGGAGAACTGTCGTGAAATATAGTGTTCTCCATTTTTTAAGTTATACGCAGTAAAATTAACAGTAAAAAAGAATACTGTGTTTTTTCAGAGTTAAACCTATTACTTAATGAAAAAATAGCCTTATATCACCTCTACATCCTCAAACAAGCTTATACTAATCCCACACAGCCAAACTCAAAAGCAGCATTGTCTGGGACAAAGTGTCATCACATACAGCTCCCAGTATGTTCGCTCTTCCTGACAAAGTCCACCCCCGGCATTATTTCAAATCTGCATCCCCCTGGAGCAGCCAATCACGCTGATCCCCCCCTCCACCAAGTTGATGTCATAAAGACACGCCCTCCATCAGAAGCCTGCCATTTGCGATGAATTATGGGGATTGTAGTTTAAATGTAACATTCATTTTATTAGTATGTTTAACCCTCCACAGTTGGTTATAATGGGGATCAGAGAGGAAATACAATAATAGCTATAATCTCAGCCATAAATCAGGGCAGGGATGCTTCTTTTAGTGGGTATCAGAGAGGAGCTGTGCCAACGTGAAATAATGTGTTATAAACTTATCTAGAATCCCAGCCATACAGCATAAAGTACAGCACACAGGCAGTGTAGGATACTGTTATGTACATAATATATATACATATGTATATAAATTATGTTTATACAGCAGCTTGTCTGTGGTATGATCAGGTGAGCAATGCAGTCTGGGTCTGAGGTGTGAACAGTACAGGGTTCTTTTCCAGTTCTTTGTCAACCAAGCCAGAGATATAAATGCAGCTATTCAATACTGCTTGCCTGTCTGCAGAGAAGTGTTGCACACAGATATGATGTAACTAGAGGATGAGGCAGGGGAAATATGACTCATGGACCATGGGTTGGGCTAAATGAATGCTGCTGAACTGAATGGACACTCCTACTTTCAGATTCTGAAAATGCTTGTTCTGGAGAGCTGTTAGAATTCAGTGATAAGTAAGTGTGTTTATAACAAAAATTTGAGGAAGTTGGGTATAGATTTTATTGTAATAATTAATCTTATATATCTGTGAGAAAAATGGTATGGTTTATATTTCATGACAGTTCTCCTTTAAGTAGAAAATATAAGACCCAGCTGCTACAAAAAAACAAAAGATAAGGTGCGAACCGGGAACCTTTTCCAATAATTGCAAATTCTTAATCTTTATTTAATACATATTTAAAACAGGTCAATGTTTCGGTCTGTGCCTAAGACCTTTCTCAACACCATATACAGATGCAGCCACTTGGATGAGTGCTTCTTCATTCTTTTCGATTGCTTATGCTGTATATGGGGACGAGGCGGAGTCTCCTTGAAAAGCGTGCACCGGAATTTCACAGTTGATACGCAAACCAGAGTGCTGGGGTATCCAACCAATACTGTCTATATATATATATATATATATATATATATATATATATATATATATATATATATATATATATATATTCATCAGAATTGTATCAAAAATCTATTCATGCATCAAAAATCTAAAATTTTTAATATAATGATGACTACTGCTGTGATTGCTTTCTTTGGACTACTATTTATGCATTTGGTTAGCACCCGGCGACTAATCTAGTGAATGGGGAGTGCCGTCTCAATATATATATACAGTATATATGAAACCTATTATCCAGAATGGTTGAGACTTGGGGTTTTCTGGAAAATGGATCTTTCCATAATTTGTATCTTCATACCTCATACCTTAAGTCTACTAGAAAATAATTTTAACATGAAATAAACCCAATAGGCTGGTTTTGCTCACAATGAGGATTAATGATATCTTGGTTGGGATCAAGTACAAGCTACTGTTTTATTATTATTACAGAGAAAAAGGAAATCAATTTAAAAAAATTGGATTAATTGGAAAAAAAACATGGAGGAGCACACCCTAAACTTGTTTATCAAGATCTTGATAAAGACCTCATTGAAAGTCGCAACGTCGATATTAATAAACTTTTTATTTCTGTTGGCACCAGGGCAGTATCTCACTTAAAGTGTGAGCAGTGGTCTCATGGACTCTATATATATGACAATGGTCCTGGTTTAGGACCAAAACATTGCATAAACTCTCCTTATTTTGCATAATATACAAACCCTTAGTGTGCCAGACCTTTACCAGGTCACAGACTCTGTATGTGGAGTGCACCGATTTAACTGTATATATATATAAATATATAAATATATATATATATATGTATATATATATATATATATATATATATATATATATATATATATATATCCTTGCTACAGTCAAAGTTTCTATATTTTTCAAATATACTGTGTAATCCCAACCACTAACCTGGTGGTTGGGATGTGAGAGGTGCAAATGGTGCAAAGATCCATGACTATATGAATTACGCTTGATGCTTTACTAAAAGCATGAACTTCTACAGTGTCCTTATCTGAAACACAGGCTGTGCACCCATTTTGTTCTTTTATTCTTTACTTGAGTAGGGTGAACACTGCTGTGTTTGGATCAGAACTACTGATAACATCAAAGAAATGTTATTACTTTAATAATCTAAGCAGCCACACATGTAATGTAATATGGTAAGTCCTTCAAAGCCATGGTACAGTTTACTATACAACTATGCATGTGACAACAATATCCCTTTGTAGAGAAATATAAAAGAATATTTTATTCTTTTATTATATGTCGTTTTCTTATTAAATTGTGATGAATGAACTAATAAGTAGGAAGACTGATTTATTGCTGATACAATCATCATAGGCAGCACACTGAATTTAAGTTCTATATTAGGAAGAAGCAGAAACAAATAGAACAATTTTTTTTATATGGTGATTGCTCCTTTAACAATGATTTAGGTCAAACCACAACATCTTGCTAATGCAGATCGCTAAATCAGTTAATTAATTGCCCTGATTCACTTACTCATTATCTTTAGCTCTTATATATTAGCTTAACATGCACACTTGTTTGTTTTCTTTAGCATTTCGTGTAGCAGAAAAGATACAGAAAAAAGTTTGTAAACAGAATCAACGATTTGAGTTAATTCTTTAAGCTGACTCTTATTAAAAATATGCCACTGTGCATTTTCATACTTCTTTTAGTACTTAAATAAGAATTTTTACACTCTGAGATATTTAATAAAAAATCTAATAAATCTAATATAAAGCCTAATATAAAATGTAATATAAAGTCTAACAGCAGCTTTAGAAACTCAAGTGGGCTTTCTTATTTTTCTGTATATGCAATTTCAACATGCAATAGGAATGTATGGAGGATGTCACACAGTACAATTCATATATAAAACATTTTAAAGGAAAACTATACCCCTCAACCAATGTAGGTCTCTATAAAAAGATATTGCATAGAACAGCTCGTATGTAAAACCCTGCTTCATGTAAATAAACCATATTCATAATGATATACTTTTTTAGTAGCATGTGCCATTGGGTAATCATAAATAGAAAATTGCCATTTTAAAATATAAGGACAGTCTCCTGGGATCGTATGATTCAACGGTGCACACAAACATACCAAAAAACTATAAAGTTAGGTCACATGGGCCAATTAACAGACAGAGTTCTGTCTTTGGCTTCCACACTTCTTCCTGTTACAGTTAGGGGCTGATTTACTAAACCTCGAATTTCAAAGTAAAAAATACTTCAAAATTCGACTATCGAAATGAAATACTTCAACTTCGAATATTGAAGTCAAAGTATTTTTCAACAAATTTGGCTATCCTGCGATCGAAGTAAAATCATCGATCGTACAATAAAATCATTGAAATTGTTTGAACGATTTTTGCAGACGATGGTGTGATGTGTGTGTGTATGCTGGGTTTTTAATTTGGAGGGGTTGAACTTGATGGACTCTATCTTTTTCAAACCCAATTAGGGGACCTTCTTTTATTAATTTTATTAATTTTATTTATTAATTTTGGGAGTATAATTTTCCTTTAAGAGGCACAAGGTAAAACACAAAATGTATGTATGAGGCTGGTGAAATATAATTTAATTTTTTGCTTTTCCTACAGGTTATTAAGACAATGCAGACAGTGGATAGGAATGGTGTCTTGCAGAGCTTGGGTCTTATGTTTGATTCCAGCAAGGGAACTATCTGCAAGAAATCTATTGGGTCAGCTGCAAAGTAGAATGCAGAGTATCAGCCACTTTGTACACTGTGGTCTGCTAATGTAGAATGCCGTTTAGCGCTTGCACCCTGGGGATCTGTAACCCCTTGTATGTTTTCTCTGCATGGGTTTCCTCCCACACCCCATTTAAATTGACCATAATGTGTATGAATGTACTAGGGGTCTTCGATTGTAGAGCACTGGGGAATATAACAAGATGCATGGTAGCTTTAAACCATTCATTCAGTTGTTATATCATCAAGTCTTTGAACCATGGCAGTATTAGCATTCTGCAGTGTTAATGGGTCATGACAATATTGTGAAAACCAAAAAGTGACTCCTTCTGCCTGGCATACCTGGTATCTCAAAATTAATTCTCCCCAATCTTGGAAAACCAAACCAAGAAATATGCATCAATTGAGAGGAGGCCATTTCATCATCATCATTTATTTATATAGCGCCGACAGGATACGCAGTGCTTTAATGTAACTCACATTAAGTTGGGGCAATAGTCATCACATGCCCACATGCTAATTATAGTTATTTTTTTACCTGAGTGTGCCAGCAGGTTCTTTCTATTTATATTGCAGTGTTTATAGGGTCATGACATGAGCAACTTTCAATATCCCATGCTCAGTCTGCATAGACATCATTGTTGGACATCTCAAAGAGGCTTAATTTATCATTGTCAAAACAAGATGTCAACGAAATGTCAATAAAATATCAGGATTGGATAGCTTATTAGTATTTAACTAAATACTCAGTGGTTTTAGCAAAATCAATGCTGTCTGCAATATGAAAATGAACTTGAACTTTTTATAGATGATGCAGCATGAGTATTCTAATAGCTATTTTTTAACATGTGATCGCTAAACGGCAATCTCCTGTATGACCGAATTAATATATGGTTTAACAAGAAACATAGACTTGTGATTCAGTTGAAGAAATCTTGATGGAAGTGCCAAATAAAGTACACACAGATCAGCATTTATTTCACTGGAAAAGAAAGTGTGGCTTAATGTTTGCATTAATAGAGTCTGTTTTACAGAAAGCTAAAAGACTGGGCCACCCCCTGGTGACTGTAACAGACGTTCTTTCCCCACAGTAAATATTCACTATGTTTTCAATGCCACAATAAAAATTTTCAGTATATGACCTTTTAACATTTCTGCTGCAGATAATTCCATCTAGTTCCCCTTATTGCATATGTCTCTGTTCCACCATACCTCTTAAACACTTTCCCAAGTGAAACAAAGGAAAGAAGTAAAGAATATATTGTTACAGGGGGGTAGATTTACTAAATTCACATGAAGTATTTGAAATTCGATCACATTTTCAAAAAGATTTGAATTCAAATTTTCAAATGTTTTTGAAGACCACTTCGACCAGCGAATTTTGAAAATCAATTGAATCTAATGATTCGAATAATTTGAAAAAAATCTATTTGAATATTCGACTATTTGACAGTCGAATTACTCCCCCTTTAAATTTTTATTCAACTGCCTAGTTCGCCAGATCAAAACTACTGAACTGGGTTTCATTATTTTTGATCGAATAAAAAAATTCGAATTGAATATTTTCTATTCGATCGTTCGACCAATCGAATTGCGAATTCGAATTTGAAGGATTTTACTTCCCACACTATTCCCAACTATTATCATGGTCGAATTCGAGTGTTTTTTAACCCTCAAAATCTGCCCCTAAGTGTGATTTAGGTGATGATTGCTTTTAATGGGCTAATTTCTAACTGAATGATGAAAATAATATCTATCAGAAAAGTGTATCCAAAAGCATATTTTAAAGTGTACAAAAATATCATAATTCTGCACACATTTCTATTTTGGTATGTGAGTGGGCGCTACCAAACTCCCAGAGAGACATATTTCATAAATTTTCTTTTTATTATTAATTATTTAATTTAGAAATTTTTAGTTCTGCACAATGGACAGGAGGATGAAAACTGTATCAGCATAATAAACAAAATAATTACTAAGGGACAGATTACTAATAATGAAGATAAATATCACCAGTTGTGTTTCTCATAGTAATCAAGTGAAATATGTAGGTGACTGTTAAAATTTAATTGCTGAATGGTTGATATAGGGAACATCACCAGTGATATTTATCTCCAATTCTAGTAAAGAAGTACCTTAGACATAAGGTGAGAGGGTTCTGTCTGCAAGACCTTACTCTTTAATGCAGGGATCCCCAACCTTTTGAACCCGTGAGCAACTTTCAGAAGTAAAAGCAGTTGGGGAGCAACGCTAGCATGAAAACTGTTCTTGGGGAGCAAAATAAGTGCTGTGATTGGCCATTAGGTAGCCCCTATGTGGATTGTCAACCTACATTGAGGCTCTGTTTGGCAGTACACTTGGTTTTTATTCAATCAAAACCTGCCTTCAAGCCTAGAATTAAAAATAAGCACCTGCTTTGAGGCCACTGAGAGCAAGATCCAAGGGGTTGGAGAGCAACATGTTGCTCATAAGCTACTGGTTGGGGATCACTGCTCTAATGGTTGGAGGGAGCAAGTGATATGTAAGGGTATGAAATTGTTGTGGTGTTAAATAATAGTAAAGTATAATGGCAGGTATATTGTGCTAAACTGAAATAAAATGGCTGCGATGAGAAAGTAAACAGAGAAACATCTGCCAAGGAGAAAGGATCTGGCCACAGTATTCATTGTAAATGTAATGGATAGAGTTGGAAAATGGTAGGCTAGGCAGCATGGAGTTACACTAGAGTAGCCAATATATAATAAGGACATAAACAAGAGCTTGGTTGCATATATAGTGTGTTACTATAAATATGTTTACAGTGTTACATAGCTAAAGGCAAAATTACATGGTGAGAGAGAGAGATGTAGGGAACAGAAAAATATGGCTGTGTAAACAATAACACCTAGGCAACAAGCACATGGGGTATTAGAATGGAAATTTTGCAAATTCATAGGGCAAAGTTGGGTGCAGGTATGGCAGTTGTTATGGCAGGAATGGTATTTGGCTTGAAGTTACAATACAATTCATATATTAATATATATATATATATATATATATCCTATATAATAAAGTTCAAGTGTCTCTGCGTCCAGTCCCTGTGTCCGTGAAATTGCGCTACTGCGCATGTGCCCCATGTGCCTACGCTAGCGAAGTAGATAGAATACAATAGATAGGAGGTTGAAAAAAAATTGAAAATTTTTCTAAGTCCCAAAAAACGCTGTGGCGAATTTTCGCTAGCGAACTAGATAGAATACAATAGATAGGAGGTTGAAAAATTTTTTTTAAATTTTTCTTAGTCCTAAAAAACGCTGTGGAGTGTTTTACCATTGTGGGTGATAGTCTTAAAAAGAAGTGTATGTTACAGCCACTACACAT
>CM044442.1:72731496-72750448 GCA_024363595.1 Xenopus borealis
ATATATATATAAATAATCCATGATAATCTCATATACATATATATCATAATATAATATTTACCTGTTTCACTTAATTAAAAGTGTTCTATGTAATAATATAAAATCAAATGTGTATTATTAATATCCACTGTGCATATTTCAGAACTGTAATTATATCATTAATGTATAAATATTTAAGATATATACTGTGTATATGTATATGTCAAATTAATATAAATAAATCCTGTTGAATAGAACTTGTTTCCCCATTGGGACATGATATTAGCAATATAAATCTCCAATTTGTTTTCTTGCTTATATTGTACACTAGGTTATATATTTGTATTGGCTGCATATCAGAAACAGTAATGAGTTATGGTCAGGCAAACGAGACAGTCTTGAAAAATATTTTCAAATTTATATCAAGAGGAAGCTTAATTTTCCTTGTAAACAAGATGTAAATATCTGTAGTTAAAAGAATAGTAATAAAAATGCATTCACTAATAATGTACTGTACTAAGAAAGACGAGCAACCCCTCTCTAGGGATAAGCAGATTTCGGTGATTTAGTTAGAACAGTGACTTGAAAGCTGTAATTTAGATCAATTTGTGCTGAATGTAAATGGCATGTAAATTGGCGAGAAAATGTGATTAATTTGCAAGTCACAATACTCTGGACCATGCATATTTGCTCATTTCATCATCTAATTGATGATGTTCCAGATAGAAGTTTATAATGATGGCCATGTTTTCTTCCAGCAATGTCTGCTGAGTGGTCCCTACACCACTTCATATTGATGTCAGTAGAAAGCAACTCGTTTGCATTTTGATCACTGCTACTCAATTGCAGCAATCACCTAACCTTCAGAGACATTGGTTTTATAATGGCTGTCAAAGTTAAATGTGAGGTGATGCTACTAGGAAAATATTTGTCCAACAAAAATAATGAGTTTGCATTTGGTTTGCTGTCAATAACACACTTCCCAGCAAATAATGCTTATGAATACTAGAAGAGTTCCTTCCTTACTAAGCTCCTCAGTTGGACCCAGACTGTGCAGAATGCTAATTTTTCCATGCATCTTGACCATTTTGTGAAAAAAATGTTTTGTGAAATTAGTTATTCTAACTTAAAATGTTTGATCATTTATTCATATCCTGTCAATAGGGGTAACAAATATGTAGTAAACATAAAGATGTTACAAAAAGAAATTATCAATTTCTATCTATGAAAAAAATATGTAACTCTGACTTGGCTATCAATTTAGGTTAAAAATGATTTCTATGCCCTGCCATTTTCAAAAATATGACAACATGGAATAATTAAAATAACTGACATCTTCAATGCCTCCATATATTGGCCAAAAATAAAGAGAAACCAAACTGGGTGGTCTTCTTTCCCTGCAGTGAAACCTGTAGAAACTGTCAGAGATGATTTGCTATCAATGACAGTCCTTGCTGAGCAAAGCAATGTTTGGTGGATATGAATCATTTTTATTGAATGATCAGTAGGGACAGCCAAGAGGAGTGTTAATGGTACCCTCACCCCCTGAATAGGACACAAAGCAAGACACTACAATTGTGTTCTTTGTTTAACTGCATTATGACCCAGTGCTTCTGAAGAACAGTGACTGTATACACATTTATTTTAGACTGCATGCTGCTTTAGTTAGAAAGAAACATAAAGGAACCTATTGCATTAACATACTTCATTGCTTATTATAGTAAGTGGGATAGAAAAAAAACCTAAGTCTAAATGTTAGGCTAATCATTAGCATATAATTAAAGAGGACTTATCATCCTTGCAGAAAATACAGCTAGGTCTGTTTCTATGGGAAACAATCTAGTAGTCTCAAGCTACATTGTCAACATTGGCACATCTCTCACTATTTTTCAGCAAAAAAATCCCAGGTGGCTAGATGATAGGATACTTTCCATTAAGCAGACAGTAACAGTATGAGCATTATGCACTATTATAAATGGGAATTCTTTAGCATTAAAATTGGAAATCTTTGATGTTTGTCATTATGATGGAAGCCATTTTTTCTGCACACCTTTTCAATTTCCATCTGTTTTCTAAATATACATATATACTATATCTATCATATAGCTATATATCTTTGTTGACCCTCTATAGATCATTGTATTTTACAGAAATCCCTTTGTTTATAATGGTATTTGCTGGCTTGCTTAGACAGGGTATACATAGGAAAAAAGCTGTAGAGAGATCATTTCTCTAGATAAGTCTTATAATTTCAAAAGTTTTTTATTCTTCCAGCGTTTAAAGACCCTATCATACTTTCACAGCTCATTTAAAAGCAACACTCTCAGCTGTTCTAAACACTAACACTGCAATAAATTAGAATTTCATTTGAAGTTAAGGAGCTGAAATCAATAAATGCCATCATGTGATCACTGTAATTAGTAGCCTCCCATTACATTTTGATTTGTCTCTGTTTATATGCATGAATGCAAACATTTCATGCAGTAAATCAGCATTTTGCTCTTGGCAACCTATGTTAGAGCACAAAACCCTAATAGATTTTACTTTAAATCTGAGACACAATTTATTTTGAGTGATGCCCTATGGCTCTCAAATGCTCACTTCTCATTCTAGTTCCAACATACTTTTATGTCTTTCCATTTTGGTCTGACTATTTTTAATCCACAGTTGGAGATTTCAAACATTTTAAACATTCCTATTAAGATGAAGCCCTATGATAAAAAGCAGTTTAATAAGTTATGATGAAGCTAGAATACGAGACCTGTTAGCTCAGAGGATTATGACACACATTACTAATGCAGACTTCATGTCCATGTTACAATACTATTACCAGTTTTAATAATCCAATCTGCCTCATGATTTTTACTAGGTTGCCTTAATGTTGATGAACAAAACTCGCATATTTTGTCTCACAGGATACTCATGCCTTTATGTGTATGTATATATATATATATATATATATATATATATATATATATATATATATATTGTGACAACTAGACCTATAGGGGTACCTAGGTCAGTGTCTTGGGGCCGCTTTCCACAGTCTTTTAGGGCAAACAAAGCAGTCACAGGAGTCAATCTTCTTAAAGGCAAGTGCCTGCAGTTTATTCCATTACACAGTCTTTGGTAACAGGCACACAAAGAAATGAAAAACAAGGAAAAATAAACCCTTGCACCAGAGCGCTGGCTAAACACAGTTGGCAGCCTAACTATAGTTGGGTGGCTTTCCCAACTCCAACTTAAGAGAACAAAAAACCAAAATATCACAATCACTGGTAATCAGTACCTTGCCTGTGCAGTGCAGCTCCTGCTCTCTCTCACTCTCACTCTCACTCTCACTCTGAGGTGGGAGGGGTTCCACCTCCCAGGGTCAGTCAGGTACTTTAGCTGCAGCAATTAGCTTGCAGCTTGGTCTGTATTAACTATTCCATGTTCCAGGGTGTTGTATTATATAACACCCTGGGAGAAATATATTGTCCATCTATAACTAATCCAGCTGCTTTGTTACAATATATATATATATATTATACATAATTGTGACAAAGAGCTGCCTGTGTATGATGGAAGATATATAGCACCCAGTCTGAGGTATTGGCTCCTTTAATCTTCCAGAGTAAGACAGGCTAGGCACTGAAGCAAGGATAAACCAGTATGCTGTCCAATTAGTCCACAGGAGGGGCTTTTTCAGGGAGCCTGGCTGTGCAGTGTGAGTTGAGCTGGGAGTCAGAGTGAAGCTCACACGCTGGGATCTGTTTTGAAAAAGTGTGTATGCTACCTGGAGCACACCTTTGGTGTTCCAGGTAACATACACAGTTTTTTCAAAACAGATCTCAGCGTGTGAGCTTCACTGGTGCCCGCAGTAAAGAGACCGCAGTAAAGAGTTTTGTCTGTGTTCTGTAAACCCACAAACCGGCAATGTTTTCACTTATTATTGATTGTTATACCACAGAACTTGTGACTATTTAAATTTGTTTTGTTTAAAAAATAAACCCCAGACAGGAGCCTGTGTTCCAAACTCAAGCCTCCTGCCTCCTCTGCAAGAACTGTTTTACCTGTGCCCTACCCACTGCAATTCCCTACTATAAATATATATATATATATATAGATATAAATATAAATATAAATATATATATATATATTACATCCCTTAAAAAATAAATGGATAAAGGACCCTGCATGGATGTGCATTTTTGCTCTATTCCACAAGAAAATAAAAGGTAAACTTCGTAATCTCATGAAGACTTTAAGATCAGACCAAAGGGCCTACTTTTCCCAAAGATAAAAGAGATGGTTCCTTGGAAAAGATGATCATTGCTTGGGCACTTGGCATTTTATATTTCCAAGTTTGCAGCAATTTAGGTCATGATCTTAGGTCATTATCATGGGTTGTTTTCGAGGTATCTAGTAAAATAGCAAGATTACATTTAAAACAAATGGACATAAGTTTCACCACTAATTTGAGTGGCATCTTTGGTTCAACTTAGAGGTAGGGAATTCCATGGTAGGAAAGTCACAGGCATTTAACTAATTCCTTAAGTTTTCCTGTAGCTTTTCTCCTCAAATAGCCAAGTGATTTACTGGTGAAATGACTATGAAGATTCTCATTCATCCAGGTAATGGTATGTTTATCAAAATTAACTCAAAGCAACTGGACTTGCTGAGAAATTTTAATGAAGATGTTTCACTGCTCATCCGAGCAGCTTCTTCAGTTCAACTGACTGGTGTAGGGGAGTTCTCGGCATATAGACTCTTCCAACAATCCAATCACAATGGCACATTGTTACTCTTCAGAGAGGTGACATCTGACATTTACAGTGGTGTTGATTCTGTGTAGTTACAGTGATAGGATTACCAATGTGTCATGCAACTCCCAGAAAACAGGTGTTACTTGTGAGAGTGAGAGCATGAATGGATGTGTGATCAGTTCTGAAACTGCCGGGGAACAGATGTTAGAACAGCATTGTATGTAGCAGACAGGTGGTGTTGAAGGCCCCCGCCTCTGTTCAGGGATGGTTACTCCACCTTAACATGAATCGCCTCTTTCACACCTCTTTCGAAAAAGCGGTCTTCTTTATCCAAAATTTGGACATTGCTATCTTCAAAAAAGTGTCCCTTGTATTTTAAGTGTAGAAAAACAGCCGAGACTTGCCCTGTAGAGTTCGCCCTCCTATGCTGATCCATTGGCTTATGGAGCAGTTTTGTCTCCCCAATGTATAGATCTGCGCACTCATCGCTACACTGGACTGCGTATACCACATTACTTTGTTTTCCCTTAAGAGTTTACTGGTGATTTACTAGTGAATTTTTGACCCCAGACTATTAGGCAAATGATTAACAGAATCATCAAACAAATGTTTCCACATAATACACCAGACAATCTCAACTTATCAACCCCGTCAATGCAGTTAGCCATTCACTGGGAAGTGGGTAGGGAGGAAGCCCAGGGGTATGCCCATAGACAACTGGAGATGACATAGTGATACTGTTGAGGGTTAATGGCAACAGAAGATAGTAACAGGAACAGGCAAAAATCAATAAACAGGGTTAGGCCAAGGTCGTTACCAGGAAATCCAGGAGGGTAAGGAGAAGAAGGGGAACACAAGCCAGGAACCAGGATGACAGGAACAAGGAATGATGGGACAAGGAACACTGGAACAAGGTCACAGAAACAAGGTTTCCAGGTCATGCAGGGGGTACAGGCAAGGCTCAGGGATGATGATGAGGAGTGGGAAACACAAGAGGAAAATGAAGTGGGTAGAGAACAGGGAGGAGACAAAAATAGTCAGGGAGAACACCTGAACATATAGCATAGGGAACAGGACCAGCCCCCTTGAGGATCAATCACAGGCCGATCCCAGGGTCAAATTGCCCCCCAATCTTTTTCGTCCAAAAACTGGAAACACTACTGGGACCTGGAATCATCAACAGGAACAGAAACCACTTAGCCAGGAATGAAGACCACTTCGACAGAGTCAGGAACCACCTCACCAGAGATTACCTCACCAGGATCATGGGCCAGAGCAGAAACATTGCCAGGGTTGGAAACCAGGACACAAACAGCACAGGCACCCGTTACAGTTGGCAAACCAGGAGCACAGGCACCCATTACAGGTGGTGGACCAGGAGCATAGGCTCCAATTACAGGTGGTGGGCCAGGTGCACATACCCATAGACAATTGGAGACCACATAGTGATAATATTGAGGTTTTATAGCAACAGAAGATAGTAACAGGAACAGGCAAAAATTAATAAACAGGGTCAGGCTAAGGTCATTACCAGGAAATCCAGGAGGTTCAGGAGAAGAAGGGGAACACAGGCCAAGAACCAGGATGCAGGGCATGCCGGGGGTTACAGGAACACAATAACTCTGAGCAAGGTTAAGGTGATAAAGGTAATGAGGAATGGGAAATGTATGAGGAAAATTAGGTGGTTGTAGAATAGGGAGGAGACAACAATATACAGGGAGAACACCTGAACATATAGCATAGGGAACAAAACCAACACTTAGAGACTCCAGTGGCTCCTGGAGTAAGTGTAGTGCACAAGGAGTGCATCCCCTAGAGTTCAGATCCTGACTCTATGTTTACGTTTGTGTAACATTGTTGGTCACATTGGAAATCCTGGGAATGAAATTAAATAGTGTATATATAAATCTAATTGTCAATCCTTGAAAAAAAAATTACAGAGTAGTTCATATAAGAGCCACAGAATGCTGATGGCATAATGTACCAATCTTACGGTTCCTCTAAAACCTCTTTAAGACAGAAACACAGTAGGTAGGTTTGATACTTCCATCTTTAAGAATAGTTAAATATTAATACATTTTGGCAGCATAATTGGGTGGCCAATTCAAACTGATTTCAAAGACTAGACCAGTTTTTAATGACTAAGTGGAGGAAAGTACCTCTTTAGGTCTTGGCTGACCAATGTCTCCACATCATCATTTTAGTTCTGGCAGAGCTGAAAGATTTTGTATAGCCTGTAACATACAAAATCAAACAGTTCTTTTGAACAAAAAATCTGAACATTTTGCCTGCTTTTGTGTGTTTTTCAGCCAGCAGAGAATTGCTGTACCTTGAAACCAAATATCCTAACTATGATAAATTGCACATAATTACAACTATTCAGTGAAAATCCTCTAATGATAGGATCTATAGAAAATAATTTATGTATTTCCACTTGCTAGATACAGAACTGAAATACCAATACATTACTGAATTCTTTCTTACATATAGATTTGCATGTTTTGGAAAATTTGAAATGCATGTATTAAATAATGTATTATAGCACTTTATTTTTTTTCTTCATCAGTCCATAAAATCAAATAACCATGTCTGTGATGGTTTCTGTGATACAAGCATTAAGATGATTTAGGAAATCATCATGAATCCCTATACTATCTTAAAACACACAGTTCATAAATATAATTATACACAATTAAATATGTAAAAACCAAACAAAAGGGATCATAAAATAAAAATATTATTTCACACATTCATCTATAGTTTTTGACTGGGGGCCCTACAAAAATAAAGAAAGAATGTTTATTTTAATTTTCAAGGAGTAACATTTATGTCAGTCTGAAGCCTTTATAAGGTAAATCAGATAATACAAATGCCACAAATCAGCAAGCAAATTTTTGGTGGCTGCCCACCATTTCTTACAGGATCCTGGAAAACTAAGCCACTGATGGTGAATAGTCTGCATATTTTAGAGCTGCAAGTTAATTTTCCTGATTCATTCTCATTTAAATTGCAAGCTTGGCCATGTTCTGTATGGAGCATGAATACTTATAAACCACCGCACACTTACTAATTTTCATCGCTGGGATATTAATATTGATTTTTCATATCCCTGCTATTGTATATTTAGCAATGTGTTAACTTTACCTGCAAGGGAATGAGACAAGTGAATTAAGAAGATTTATTAACCTATAAAGTGCTTGAATTTATAATTGAGGCAGCATTTCTGGAGATGTTTTAAATATAATTATCGAACAATAACTTCATAATAGTAAGAAAATGAGCCCAATAAAGGATTTAGCATGCTTTTTTCATATAGACTTGATTGGGAACAGAAAGATCATCATCTTTTGCTTAGCTCTCCTTTGCTATAGTTAATTGGAGTTATGCTTGCACATTAGATAAGGTGCATATATAGATATATTAAATGAACCAAGTTATGGAAAATGAATGTCACATTCATGTACTCTTATTTTATATATATATATAATACTGTACATATAGAACATATTATGTATAACAAATAGTGACCATTTCTAAGATTCCGCTACAGCTTTCTACTTAGTTGTGAATTGCATCCTCCTCAATTTTTATAAATCAATCCAATTCCGTTAAATCTTACTATTGAGATCACAATGTTCAATTGAATTGAACTTGAAAAACTTCAAATATATATACAGTATATAGTTTGGATAATTTAATCATAGCTTATACAACTCTTTCAACAAGCAAGGTGCTGAGTTAGCAATATATTATAGGGTATGTTTATAAATGGTCATTAAAATGTTCTAAGAATAGTCAAAATAATAATTACGAAGTGTGCTTTTTCTGCATGTTCTTAATGGTAGAAAAAAGGCAGATGTTTTCTTTTGAACAATAACTATATGTTTCAGTGCTGGAAATACAACCACTCAGTACTGCAGTACTTCTGTCATAGTCTTTAATTGGTAGCTCCTAATAGGACATTCTGCTGTTCCTGTGGATACAGTAACCCTTGTCTGGCGTCTCATTTTCCAATCGCTTGGGCAGATACTTGACACTCTTTACCTTTGCTGGTATTAAATTGCAAGGTTGTTGCAAATGCTAACATTATTGTGCTCATTATCGTATCCAACATTTGAATGATAACATACCTGAGAAAAGTAAGTAACGCTGAAGTTTTCTTAACAATGCCATTCAGTATGTATGTGTTATGTACATATAATTGTCTATGTATGTTACTACATTTATTCAACTATATAAGCCTATTGTCCAACTTGCTCAAGCATGTAGATTGTGCTGTCTTCTTTTTAGGTGTAATTGTACCTAAGAGAATAGAGCTGTATGCTTTAATATCATACTGGTTGCAACAGGGAAGGGTTGAAAATGCCATAGAAATGCCAGTTGGAGGTAAGGAGACTGTGGAATCTTGAAGCAAAAGAAAATCACATATTTTGAAGTTGCAGGTTTTTTTTTACCAGTTTAGGATGACCCTCCAGCTGGCTGAAAGAAATGAAAAAGATAATATAATTATTAGTATCACATGAAAAGTGAGACCCTATTCTATTCAACCTGCAGAGAGAAGCTAATTTTTATTTTATACAATTACAATTTTTTTTGCAGTGATTCAGTTTTGTTAAGTTTTTACTTGTAATTCTGTCATTACTAATAAATGACATCATGTAGCTATCTATCAGCGCACAGCTGGATTTGGCTTCATTAGCTAAGATTACGTGCGGCGATGCTATGGCAACATAATATATCAAGGATGCCTTTTTTTTCTCTACTACATAATTTTTTAAAAAGTTTTTGCAAGTTTATTAATATTGCAGTTTTAGTGAGCATAACAGACAATGTTTTCTTTCCCTGAAGAGTTAATCAAGCTCAATCTATCCTGAATTGCTTTTGAGTAATACCTTTACGCTCAGTTTCAGCAGATATGGAGGAAGATAAATGAAGCTAGAGAGTTACGTTTGCCAATTACTGTATTCCTCATAAGGATTAGCAAATTTCCCATTTTGCTTCTTTGGTGTTTACATTTTCCATTGTTAAGTACATTCGCATTCAACGTTGTGACCAAAGCACCATTTACAATGTTTTTTAATGCGACCAATGGCGCACATTAGAGATGCTGTTTTATTTCCATTAGAACCTAAGTGAGTTTAGCTGGTTGGGCAGCTTATGCATTTTTTGATAGCTGGTTCTGATATTTGATTTTACATTAAAGACAAAAAGGTTATATTTGCATTAAATTAATAATAGGATCTCATGACATACCATTGTGTAAGACTTTGGGGCAAATGTACTATTATTCCCCATAATTAGCTCGACCAAATTCGCAATTCGATAAGTATTTCGACTATCGAATGCTTATCGAATTGTTTTAGGCTCTCATTTTGCTCGATATCCGATTTCTTGATGAATTCGTACAATCGCATATCGAAAAAAGAGTCCGAAAAATTTGTATGATTCGAACAATCAAACACTCCGATCATACAAATGGTATTCAAGCCGGACATAGGGGCAAATTTACAATTATTCCCGAAAATTTGCTCAACTAAATTAGAAATTCGATAAGCATTCGACCATCGAATGCTCATCGAATAGTTTTAGGCTATCATTTCGCTCAATATTCGATTTCTCGATGAATTCGTACGATCCGATACCAATCGTTCGATTTCACGAAAACATCGTAAAATTTCCTTCGAGCGTCTGAAAAATTCGTACTATTCGAACGATCGAATGCTTTCATCATACGAATAGTCATGGGCGAATCTCACCCGTTTTGCTTCGCCGAAAAATTTCCGAAAAAATTTGTGAAACGAGTCGCGCGTCGTGCTCAGGAGGAGCCCTATGGCATAAATACACTTGATATTTTGGTGTTTTATTTTAGTATTTTGTGATATGCAGTTTGTATACAGTTGTAAACCATAGTTTAAAATGATCCTTTGTGGATTATTTGGCATATTTGCAATATACTTAGACCTTTTAGAGATCTTTGGCTTTATTCCCAGTGCACTGTGAGCATCATATGCTCCAGTAACGTAATGGCCAAATGTAAATCTGCAGAGAAATCTGTACTGCTTCTGAAGTGGAGCAGATTTCTCTGCAGAACAATGGGAGCGGGTTCACTGGTTATCCCACAATTTCTTCTCTTTAATTTGATGCTATATTTATTTTAAAGTACAGGTATATGTTCCATTATACAGAATACTTGAAACCTGGAATTCATCAAGTACAGGGCACTGTTTTATCATTAACAAAAACAATTTATTTGTAAAATGGACTCTATGGGAAATGGTTTTCCAATAATTCAGAGCTTTCTTGATAAAGCATTTTTGTATAAGTGATCTTATACCTGTGATTTTTATAAACATCTTCACGGTCTTCTACTTTTGCAGTTTATTAAAATAACACACTTAATTCTTTCTGGAGAACATTTTCTGTCTTTTCTTCTACAACTAATGTCTTTATTCTTTACTGTTACTTTTAGATAGAACAATATAAAATGCAGGTTCAATAATTCAGTTAAAATGTGGTGAGAGATTTAAAAAAAAAAATGTTGATAATTTCTATTTGGTCATAAGGTTTTTGATTTCTCTGACTTAAGGCCAGAAGGTCAGTCAAATAAATTTGTTCTGTCGCTGTGTGTAATTGAATTTATGATAAATATATGTATTGTCAATTCACTTTAAGACATTTTCAATTCTTTTGCATGTTTCTCTTTAGAGTATTGCAAATTGTTTTCTGTTTTCAGAGATTACACAGTTCTGTGCTCAGTAATACTAACAGACTATTTCTTCTGGAATATTTTGCAGATATCCTATGAGACATACAAATGGAACAGAGGCACGATTGATACTGAAGAGCTAAACCATTTTGTGAATTAAAAGTGAACTGCAAACCTCTATGTTTTCACCTCACGCCTGTCTTACTGCACCATGAGAACTTTTAGATGCTTGATATTGCTAACACTGTGGGCTGGCCAACTGCCTCACAGCCACACAACCCCATTGCCTGAAAGGACTAGTCCTAGCACCCAACCAACAGCTGAGGAAGAACAACTTAAAGATGATAATGAAATGGAAAGGAGCCGTTCTAAAAGGAGCTGGATGTGGAATCAGTTTTTTCTTCTTGAGGAGTACACTGGATCTGACTACCAATATGTGGGCAAGGTAAAATAACATTTAAATATCCGTGCTTATTTAGTCTAAATTATTTACAGGCCTTAATGTATGCACTGTTTTTCCAGCTGGTCTTTAATCCAAATACATTTATATTATCTTTATGCATATTAATGTGCTTCTGATGAAGCTCCAGGCTAAGCTTCATTGCTTCAGGGTATAAATATAGCACAATAAGGATCCACAGTTTCCAACTCCTGTACCGTAACCAAAATGATATTGTTATTGGTGTTATTTAATCAGCCATGGTCATTCCAAGATATGAAAATGTTTGTTGTAGCCAATGAGAGAAACTTACAACTGTCCAAAACCCTTCCCGCCCTTATGAATATAGCTGTTTAGTAATTACCTTTTATTTAATTAATTGGGGGGGAGTAATTTCCTTAAAGGAACAGTTCAGTGTAAAATAAAAACTGGGTAAATAGGCTGTGCAAAACAAAAAATGTTTCTAATATGGTTAATTAGCCAAAACTGTTGCAGAGGATCAGCAGGAGAAGCCAGGGAGGCTGTTAAATAATATAGAACTGGCACAGTTTGCACAGTGTACATGGAAGAGAAAGGAAACAACAATATCTGGGCTGTATATATATTACAGACATAGAGAAGGTCAGCCTGGTCTTTCTGAACAATCCATAGATGTGTTCATATTGCACTCACACAGCTATCAAATAGACTATGGTGAAACAAACAGTTCTGTTTACACAAACAGTTCAGTTTACACAGGTAAACACATCTGCCATTGGAAATGGTACCTGAGATATCTATATGTATAAAATGTTTTCAATAGAATTAAAAGAAATGGCATTTAGTGGGCAAATTATAAAAAAAAGTTGGCTATATTAAGTGGTTAAATTTGAGCAACACGTTTAAAAAATATGTGGATTCCAGTGTTTTTCTCGGCAAAAAAGAAAATGTTCTGTGGCTTCCTAATTCTTGGTGGGTCAGTCTGACACCAACTGCCTTTGTCATGACACCTGCTATGAACACCAAGTGACCCCAAAATGTCTACTTGTACAGTCCTGACCAGTAACCAGTGAGAAATTAAACTTATAGCATATAAATAGTACAAATTGCCTTTAAAAAAAAAAATAAAAAATCAGTCATGAAGGTGAGATGTGCCTGAAACAAGTGTGTAAATGCATCAAAGCTCTTAAGCTCTTGCTCTTGTTTCAGTGATCTATGTCAAAATGACATGTACAGTTAGGGACAAATTTACTATTATTCCCCATAATTAACTTGACCAAATTCACAATTCGATAAGCATTCGACCATTGAATGCTTATCGAATTGTTTTAGGCTATCATTTTGCTTGCAACACGATTTCTCGATGAGTTCGTACGATCGGATACCGATCGTTTGATTTCAGGATCGTTTGATTTCATGCTTCATTCGAGCATCAGAAAAATTTGTACGATCGGTACGAATGGTATTCGAGCAGGACTTAGCCTCAGAAGCCTATGGGGAGCTTCCCATAGGCTTCTATTACAATTCGGTAGGTTCAATCTGGCGAAGTAGGCAGTCGAATAACTTTAAAATTTTTATTCCTTCGATCATCGAATGATCGAATTATCGAATATCCGATCATTCAGTCTATTTGATCTATTCTATATTCGATGATCGAAGAGGCCGAATTTGCATATCCGATTTCACGAAAAAATTGTACGATCGTTATTCGATCGTATTCGATCGAACTTTGATCATTTCACTTGAATTTCGTAAATCGGCCCCTTAGTTGTTTAGGTGAAACTACACTGTCTCTATCAATGCAGGCCACTGTGGAAACCATGGAGCTACTGCCCCTTCAAAGTGTGAGTAGCACCAGAGTTACCCTGCATCAGTAGACATGTTTGTATCCAATTCGATTTTGAGAGCTCAGTCCGCAGTCCTTAAATTTCCAGAGTCTCTCTTTGTTCTCCTGCATTGACACCAGAAAAACAAACAAAATTTCTGAAACTTTTTTTTGCAGAGACCCCAGAACACTGAGCAGCTGTACTATGATACATATGCAGCAATTTAAGATAAGCTAAGATGCAATTGTAACTATTTAAGATAAACAAGTTTCTTGGTGAATCAGTGACCCAGCTTAAATGGCAATTACAGCTTCATTAGCAAAACTGTTATAACATAAAACATGGCCCAGAAATTTGTTCAACCTTTCATAACTTTAAAAATGTCAAAAATTTTGTAAAATGAACAAATGGTAATTAGGGGGTGTGGCCATAAAATGGGTATGGTCAAAAAATGTTTTCCTTCAGCTGCCGTTTTTGTCCCTCTTTACATTTTTCAAATGCTGGGAGGTATAAAACTATACAGATGCATAAGCAGATTCTGATGCAAGTACCATTAAAGAATGGTGCATGCTCACACAAAACTGTGGCAAAAGTTGCACTACCACAGCTAACCCCTTTTAAATTTGCTTGAAGAAGTAAGTGCAAAAAAGTTACCAATAAAAATGCAAGTCCAGACTTTTACTTTTACCTTACATATTCTCAAGTCTAAATTATTCAAGTCAGAACAGATGATTCTGTATTATTAATGAAGCCTTTTGCGGAAATGCTCAACAGAAATGACCTTTTAATGGTAAATTTTAATGACGTCCAGTGATTTGCTTCTGTTATTTAGAGAAAACAATCCTACTTCTGCCAGCTGATAAACTATGTATCACTGAGAAATATGTAGTTTATTATAAAATATTGCAGATTTGGTTTCCCATAAATTTAAGTCCTGAAAAGACCTGAGCAAAACATGCATCTGATAATTCATTAAAAAAATAATGTTTGTTAGTACAAACCAGCAAATAGAATAGTGCCAGGAGGAGGTATACATTGAGGGGCAGATTTATTATGTTGTGTTAAAAAGGCAGAACAATTTGCCACACATCACCACGCAACAGTCTATAAAAAAAATGGCATCAAAATGGTGTCATTTTTGTATGCCTCTTTTTTTGAATTTCTGCCAGAACAAAGTTCTAAAGCAGTGTAAAATAAACTGTGGCAGATCTGGAGTTCACATGGAGGAAAATAAAACACACCTTGATAAATTTGCCAATTATTTTTACACAGCTTTTTACAAATCCTTTACACAGCATAATAAATAGGCCCCTAAAAGAGGTGGTTAGATTACCATCAACACATTTGTATCCAGTATCTTTACTTATTACTTCAATAAAACAATGATTTTAATGACTTTATATTCGTGAAAACCATTTAGATCAGCCACTGCGGCTTAAGCATAATACAACATATTACAGACACTATCACAAAAACAGTTAGGGAGTTTGTTCACTAGTGCCTTAAATGTGTTCTGTTAACAGATTTCTGTCCAGTATTTCTAAAGATATATTCAATAGGAGAGGCAGGGAAATGATTACTGGATTATGCTCATTTAAAACGGATTATACTTTCCTTAAAAAATAATGGTATAAATATAATCGATCATTTTAGACATGGAAAGTCTGAAATAGAAGAAGATAAGAAATGCTGTATTTTGTATACTAAACATGAACTGCACCACAAGCCTAATCAAAAATTATTTATGCTTTCAAAGTTGGCCACATGGAGTCACCATCTTGTAAATTTGTTTGCAAGACCAAGACTGTGCACATGCTCAGAGTGATCTGGGCTGCTTAGGGATCGCCAAATAATATCTGCCAAAAGCTGATACAGCAAGATTAATAATCAGAATATACAGATTGCACTGTGTTGTCATCTAATATGGATTTTATAGTTTTTGTATTGTTTAATACAAACTTTCTCCAACTCATCAGAAGCAGTGGCTGCAGCAAAATAATCATCCAAATAGAATCCCAGTGTATCTGTTTAAATCTGGCTCAATTATCTTTGTCCCTGCAGCTGGAGTTGGAAACAGTAAAGGGGATGTAAAGGCAAAAATATAATCTAACACAAATCTCTGCAAATCTCTACACAGTCGCCAACTGCATTCTCCTGGAGTTCTGCATGGCTGGGAAGCAGGCCAGATTGGCTGCTATAAGATGCCATAGAAAGTCACTATTTAGTGGGCTGGTGGGGGCTGTTTGGGCCTCTATGTGGGCTAATTGGGCCTCTGTGTACCTGAAATGCCAGGGCCTATTTTGATTCTCAGTCCAGTCCTGCTGGGAAGTAAGGTGGAGGCTGCCCCTGCTGTTCATAAGTATGATTGTTTCCCTACCCAGCATTTAGGTACCGTCAATTCCTATAAACAGCAGTAAATGAAGGGAGAATTTCACTGCATACAGTCAGGTTTCTTATAAAACGTTACACATTTTTAAATTAAGTATATTGGGGATAGATTTCTTTTTCATTAAAGAATGTAAAAATGGAATTTTATTTTTTTTGCCATTCCTTGTCCTTTAATAGAAATTATGGGCAAAGTCCTGAACTGAAAATATGACATCATTTCCTGTGAAGGCAAAATGTGGTGGTGATTTTTAGGAAAAAGCTTTCATAAGTAGGCATAGCAAGCAAGTTGTTCAAGACAACACAACAAATTGTGGAATCTAGTTGACTTCTTGATAAACAGTTTCCTAATATTAAATACTGCAGAGCTTATTTATTATATATTATTTATTAAATGCAGAGCTAGTCACAAAAAGTACCCATTAATATGTAATGCACTACCTATGGCATATACTGTGAATAGAAATGCTTTACTAAAATTAATTCTGTTAGCTGTACTATTACTATACAACTTGGGGTTACACTTACTTTGCCGCAAGAGGCACAAGGCAAAAAGGAGTATTGTAAGACCAGTTAGTAAGTATAGGACTCCCTTTGTGTTTTGTCACTATATGAAATCACATTTGCACCAGCTGTATTACCCAGTTAAAGACTAAGTGGCAGATATACTAAGGGTCGAATTTGAGGGTTAAAAAACCCTCAAATTCAACCACGGGAATAGTGTAGGAAGTAAAATCCTTTGAATTCGAAGGATTTTACCGCAATTCGATTGGTCGAACGATCGAATAGTAAATATTTGGTCGATCAATAAAATAGTTGGAATCGATCGATTCGAATGATTTTAACCATAAATAATGAAACCCAATTTGTTAGCTTTGATCTGGTGAACTAGGCAGTTGAATAAAAATTTAAAGGGGAAGTAATTCGACTGTCGAATAATCGAATATTCGAATAGATTTTTATTTGATCTATTCAAACCATTCGATTTTATCGAATTTTCAAAATTCACTGGTCGACGTGGTCTTCAAAAACAATCGAAAATTTGATTTCAACTCTTTTTGAAAATCGAACTTTGAATCCTTCATGTGAATTTAGTAAATCTGCCCCTTGGTGTACACCCATATGCCATTAGCATGCAGGTGCCATCTGCAAACATCTGTATGTAGTTGACTACACAGTGAGAAGCCTTTGCATCTGTATCAAAAACATCATTTTTCTTTAGAAGGAAATAATAAGTGTCATGGTTGTTTTTAAGATAAGGTAAGGACATTTTTGGGCACAGATGGAAATTACAGGATACTGTATGGCAAGGAATTGGATGTGGGCCATTAAAGAGAGGTCACCATTAGACTGGAAATTTTAGGAAGAAATTTTGCATAATGATTACATTTATAGGAAATGTCAGCAATTTTTGAACTTTGTACTAATTTTGAAAACAAGGTCTACTTTTTAATTTGATTGTGTTCAAACAACACAGACAGTTTTTACAAGATACACACTATTGACCAGTTAATATTCACTTAATTGGTCTTATACTAGCAACAGTAGTTAATTCTGTTGTGGTGTAAACAGCAGTGTCTGCAATTTGTCCCAACAGCTTTTGTGGGAAAAAAAAGACTCAGCAAAAAAAAAAAAGAAAAAACAGCCACAATCAGTCAATGATTATAGCAGAAACATGCAGGTATGAAAATGCTCTGGTCGATTTTAATTTATTATAATGGGAAGCAATCAAAAGTCTCAACATTTTGCAATGTAGTAAAAGTCATAGAGACAAAACAGGAAAATTGATGCATGTTACTCTAAGGGCCTCTGGCACTTAATCACAATATACTTGTATCTTAACCGTTGGCTTTTAATTATTGTGATTTCTTTAATTGTTTTTACTATTCTACAGTAACCTGTAGGGAATGCACAAGTGTTTATGATACAATACGTGTATTTATTGTTAATTTTTGTTTAAATGCATTTGAAATAGTTTTTAATGTATGCACCAAATGAAATACACCTGTTGGGAACTTGTAGCATCTGCTTGGGTTCAATCAAACCATATGGAAAATGTTCCCTTATGAGTTAGAAGAATGTCTTTATCTCTTGATGAGAAATGTGCACACAGCACTCTCCCAAAAAATAAAAGAGATACACATAAAAGAAATGTATTAGTTTACATAAAATTTTATGACCCTCCAGATGAATAATACATTTATAACCCAACCGAGAATGCTTATTTTACAATTATAAATATAATTGCAGCGCTGAACTTAAATGAGTATAAAATGGCTAAGGGCCATAGAAATAAAGTATCAAACTTCTATACAGTTTTAACATTTACAAGTCGACTTTTTTCAACTATACTCAGATTTAGAAATAACCTCACCCTTGAACCTAAATAGCACCTTTCAGCTACTGTAAAAGTAGAAGATGAATTTCAAAGATTTTAGCATTTAATGGACAAAAGATCTCAGTATCAGATGACACCGCATAAATATAACATTAGCTTAAGGCCGTATACAGTTCAAGACCATTGCTTTTTTTTTTATGTTAGATGGAAATTAGCTTTGTACAGTCACGGGAGAATAAAATGTCTCAATGTCATATGAACACATATAGTGTAAGTTCACATGGCCATTCTGGTTCACAAGGAGATGATACAATTTGGAGCAAAATTAAATACTTTAAACTAAATGTATAAGTCATGGGGAAGGTACATTTTGCACAAAATAAGAATGGCATTGTTATGAATGATGATGATTTATTTACAGTATATTGTCCCAGTAAGTTGCACAGTGGTTAACAATAATTCAGTACAAACAGAAATCCTGCAATAATACAGGTATAGTTACATAGTTACATAGTTAAATTGGGTTGAAAAAAGACAGAGTCCATCAAGTTC
>CM044442.1:72759282-72776878 GCA_024363595.1 Xenopus borealis
CTGCTTACCTTCTCATAAAATGAAATTAAGTTAGTCTGGCAAGATCTTTTACGCATAAAATCATGCTGGCACAGACTCATAGTATTGGTATTTGCTATGAAATCCAGTATCCTAATCCTTCAAAAAGCTTTCCTACCACCAATGTAAGACTGACTGGCCTATAGTTTTGAGGCAGAGAATGGGATCCCTTTTTGAATAGCGGCATCACATTAGCAATTTGCCAGTCTCTTGACACCATGCCAGACTTCAATGAATCCTGAAAAATTAGAGCTAAGCTTGTTAATTACCCTGGGATGAATCCCATCTGGCCCTGGACCTTGTACAATACAAATTGTGTTTGACACAGAATAACTAAACTCAGACTTCACACTTGTCTCATTTAACACAGAAAATTGAGTCACAGCATCCCATCTAATTAAAGTGTTCATCATTGTGAACAGTGGTGCTTTGGTATGCTAATGAAAAGGTTAAATGCATT
Source organism: Xenopus borealis (assembly GCA_024363595.1). Lineage (NCBI taxonomy): Eukaryota > Metazoa > Chordata > Amphibia > Anura > Pipidae > Xenopus > Xenopus borealis. The sequence continues at coordinate 72,759,761 of CM044442.1, forward strand.
AAATGAGTTAAGATAACTTTAGATAACACAGTTTCTTCAATTATCCCTGACGCATTTAACACACAAATCCAAGTGGCTGCATCTGTAGGTCTACAGACATAGAAAGAATAAAACTAAATCTTTATGCACAGCCCAGTACCAGCTCCCACAACTTTCAGTTTCATTGTCAGCACTGCAACCCATTTTTGCATCCTGACTCAATTTATTTGAACAAGTATAAAAAACCAAAACAATGAGAATATTTAAATGAGTACTTTGTATTAGTGTATTGGAGTTGGACTGCTTTACCATTTCTCAGGCACACTAAATTCATATGAAGATAAAGCCTATAGACCTTACTGTATTTGTGTGGTTTTAGCAGTTTTTGATACCACAAAACTAACCTAAGGGTTAAAAAAAAGGAGCAATTTTTGGGGGGTTTCTTGCTTTCATTTTTGTTAACCAGTTTTCCTAATCCACAGGTTATTATAGTTAGTATATTACAGATAATTGTGTTCTGCATTAATACTGAGCACATTTTCTTTTGTTCTGCATCAGGATTCCAGTGTTTGTCCAGTCCATATCAGACACTACATTTTTACAGAGTGATTGGGAACATTAGTTAAAATATTAGTACATTTATGCTGAATTTTATGGATATTCCCATAACTATTAAATACAAAAAAATGCTATTATATCTTGTTAAGCTGTGTATAAAGATAAATAGGATCATAACAAAGATAATAATAGCTTTGCTTAAACTGTTATGGGAAATCACAAGGCGTCATTATCCATCAAGTATAGCTTATTAGAAGGATTAAATACAGTCTGACCAATTTCCAAGTTACTCATGGATAGAGAAATTTGTTTTTTAACAATTTTTTTCAGAATCTTGCATTTAATATTATTCATATTAATACTGGTTCTCCCTGGTGGAAAAAGGGCATTTGTCTATCAGGTTTAGCCTTAAAAATATCACTCTTTCTTCTCTAGATTGACAGGGCAAATATCCTTCCATTTAATTGGTAAAAGTTCTGCAAATGGCAGACCATAATGATGTCTAATAAATGTGGAAAAAGATTTTGGTGGGCAGAAAGGATTTGACCTTTGTAGTAGAGTTGACCACAAAATATTATGTCCCATCGACCTTATCCAAACAGTCTTTATTTTAAGCCATTGATGATATATGCCATACTCAGGATGAACACATATATTTTGCCAGGTTAGGTATTGAATATATTATTTTGAAAAGTCATTATTTAATGAATAACAGATTCCATACCTGTAATTGGTAGCTGTACTGTATTCCAGACAAATGTTAAATGGTTGTAAGCTCTAGAGGTCTATACATATCTTGTTCCTACTGCATCTGTTAACACGTGCCACTTGATCTTTGTTTCTGTGTATGTACTTTTATTTGGTTCCCTTCATAATAGAAAATGAGTGACTCAGTAGCTAAATTATTTACACAAAGTACAATACAATAGATTGATTATGTGTGGCAGAAAGAGCAAACACTGGAACTAGTAGTAGGCAGAGTATCCGGCTGCCTAGGGCACAACAAAATTCAGTAAGTGTTAACATGTATGGGATGTGAGCGAGTAACCAGAGGGGATCAGTGGGGGAGGGTGAGTTGTGATTGATCAGCACTGGAAGTACTGGGGGCTAGGGTGCTTATAAGTGACCAGCAGCATGAAGCAATGTGATGGCTGCCCATCAGGCCCTGGACACCACAAGAACTTGACTCAGAACTGGAGAAAGCAGTAATTTTCTTTTTAAGGTCTTGTATCACTGGAATGTCTGTGAATGCTGATCCTCAACCTGTTGTAGCCCAAAATACTCCTCATAGAAGGTAGAAGAAGCTAACTTTGGTAGTGAAATGGGTTTGAGTCCATAATATTGTAGCTCTTCTAGTGCAGAGGTAGCAATTGTGTTCCCCCCCCCCCTGAACTGCTCCAAGCTTGAAAAGGTAAGAGCTGGGTGCAAAGGGGGGGACATCTGAAAAACCACATCAGATGCAACCCCACATCTGTGGCATCAGGGCTGGAAGGACCTTAGAAACACACCTGCCCACATTGATTTTTGATGAGCTCATGCTTATCAGATAATGTGTAAGTGCAATTTTTATGTTTAGCAATATCTATATATATATATATATATATATATATATGCACTATAATGTGGCATGTCTCTACCACAGTCCCTTCTGGATCTGCAGACAGGTAATAGCCTAAGAAGTGGAAAGAAAATTTTGAGTTGTTGAAATAGGATGCAATGTTTAAATGTATTATATATTTACAATGACATGTCTGTTTTGTATATTTATATTTTAGCATTATACTACATTTTTATTTTCCAAAGAGCTTTTCCTAAGTTTATGTAAAAAATCTTTACCAGAGAAAAAGATAGGCAAAGTTTACTGGACATGAGCTACATGGATTCTGTACTCTTGAGAGTCAGAACACTGGACAAAGAAATGACAGAGTTTATATTATCTTTACGTGGTCACATAGCACAAAACAAGCTTATAAGAAACTACTCTCAGGATGTAACATTGTAGTTCTGAATTCAAAGACATGGTTAAACTTTGAGTATCTTGATACAAGACTGATTCTCTACAACATCTACACAATTTAAGTCAACCCTGATTATAATATGCAATCATTAAATTTTATGTAGAGAACATTTTCCTGCACATTTTATGACTACTTTCAGTCCTAACCAGTTGTGTAGATATCATTCTAACTTCATAAATGTATAAATAGTTTGGGTTATTAATGTTTATGTTTATAAATATGGCCATGCCCTTATAATATAATATTATTTTGCTTACTTGCAAGTACAAGAGCTAATGCATACTAGAGCCTCCAAACACACAGTTGCAATAGTTGTTCCGTTGGGGGCACAATCAGTATATGATACAATAGCTAAGACTGGGACTGGTGCGTTAACCTGTCAGACCTATTGATATGTCTGCCCAGTAAAGAGATTAATGACCTAAGGGATCACATGTTCTAGACTTTTGGGACAGAATATCTCCATGAACACAAATATCATATACTATTCTCAAAATTAACCTTTTATTGAATTATTTCATTAATTTGTAGGGTAACTGTAAGAGAATGTTTTAATTTTATATATTACATAATAGAAAACTAGCTGTTGTTTTCTTTGATTCATACTATTACCATTACACCAGACGTAAAAATGGCAATGAGTTGTGTATTGAATTTCTATGTAGATAAAGAGGTAGGCACATAGATACATAGATCGATTACTAATGTATCAGCAACATTATGTAGGAATGTCCTTGTAGTGGCAAGAAGAGGATGATGTCATTAATGGTCTATTTCAATGCAAATCACATATTCACAACAGACGGACCTTGTCTGAGTTTTCAAAGTTTAAATGTGATGCAGTTTCAAAGTAAGTGCTGGAGAGTCCATTTCAGTTGTTTTTTTGTGCTAAGAACTACAGCAATCATTCATGTTTCACAGTTCAATAATTTGAAGAGTGGGTATCGGACTACTGTACAGTCAGGTTTTATTATTCTTTGCAAGGAAAAATGTATTTGGATGAAAAAAGGAGACACTGTAAGAGTACTAAACATCCTTGAAAGAGAACAAATGTGATCCCAGAAGCTATAAAATGAGTCCGCCTTGCAATTTCCACCCTTGCAAAATGCAGAGTGAGAAGTGTTGCTAGCAGGTGGAATCAACGGAACAGCATCCCTATACACAAATTCATAAATTAGACTTTATGTTATTGCCACTTGGAATGTTTCCGCCTCAGTTGTGATCTGCTAAATGTAAGAATGTTATTATCTGAAAATAACACTCAGATATTATCTCTTTCTTACTGCAAAAAATTAAAAATTAGGTTCAATGCTGAGGGTCAAAATAAAAATGAATAACTTATCACTACAGTTGGCTACAAGACAGATTCAGTCACCCTTAAAGTTTTTTATTCTAGCTATTTCTAAGTTATGAAAAATGCATAAGAATGGCTTGTGGTGTAGTAGATTCAGTATAGGATATAACGATTTAATAACTGCATATATTTGTATATATAACTATCCAGAGAATATTTTTACCACCATGCATTTTTGGTGCATTTTGATGCTTCCGCCAAAAAATGTTTTGGTCAGTGTTCATTGTAGTAACAATGCCTATATGCACAATATGGGTCAGAGTAAATACTCATTTATGTTGTATATTTGTAAAGTAACCAGAAAGAGAGAGCTCATACACATCCCATGTCAGCTTTAATTTTGACAGAAAATATTAATCACCCTTTATAGAATAAATGCCATATACAAAGACATTGTTCTAGTAAATAATTTAAATACTACTTCCCTCAATAGAATTAACGTAAATAACTCATTTTTTCATTTGCTGCCACTAAAGATTACCCTGGTTTGGAAGCCTTACAAACATAAATTGTTACTGTGATGGCCCCAATAGCATAGCCCATAGTTATATATAAAATTCACTATGATGATGGAAAGTGGATGATCTATATAGAACATAGTATGTCTTAGAGAGGTCTGTCAGCTTCAAGCACTTAAAATATCAAAGGGTCATCGGTCAGCAAGCCAACAATTCAAGTATACCTACAGTCCTATACACCAAGGAGTTGTAAAAAGGATGCTACCTGCTGAGAAGGCATAATGTTTTATTTAACATCTTATCATATATATCTTTATTTTTTATCTACAGTATATTGGATTGCTTCTGTCCTTGCTCCTTCTGAGTGCTCCCCCAAGGAAGATATTCTCTTAACTGCTGAAGTCATCATAATTTTAAGTATATTATAGATATCAGATGCAGTCTTCCTTTTTCTAAATGTGTACACACATTTCCTGAGGTGTGTATCTTTTGAAACTTTTAGAAGTATTATTTTCTTTACTTTCTAGACACAAAAGTAGCCTCAACCTTCTTATTTATGAATGAATACAAATAGTTGGTTCAGGCTTTGTCATCAAATGTACTCATATAATGAAATACTGTATATATAAATATGTTGGTTTCAGGCTTTGTTATCAAATGTAATTATATAATTAAATATATAAATTTAAGAAAATTTAGCTTTTTTTTAACAAATGCTGATGCCTTGAAAACAATTCTATAGACATGATGCATATGGACAACTGAGATGTAGTAGCTTGAGCAGGGCAGAATTTTTGAGTATGTCTAAAGTTGTTTTACTACAGATGTTATTGATTACCAATCAGAATATAAAAACATTGTTTTTTAATCAAAGAAAAGGTTGCCTGAATGAACAAACAATGTTTTTTTAATTCTAACAATAGGTTGCCTGAATGATCCCACCACGCATGTTCTTATGTTGTTATGCTTGGGCATTACAACCCTATAAATATATGTTACACATGATTTGTAATGTGCTTTATATATTCAATACAATTCTATTTCTGGGAGTAATCTAATATTAGACACATACCTTTATCCAGTTTCTATTTTTTTCATAATAGAAACTATTGGCTTAATGAGTGTATTGGCTATGGGAATATAAATTTCCACTAAGGAAGTGACCAGTAAAAAACCAATAAAGAACGCAAAATATATTTATTAATATGTCGGGGGGGAATAAACCTCCTCAGCACTGGCATAATGAGGTGTTGGTGTTAAATTATATGAAGAAATTGTTGAGGCAAAGCTCTTATCTTTCTAAATGAATCTTTTGCTAATGATAACATATAGTATATGCTGCATCAACATTCTTTAAATCTCATTTGTAATAAGGCCATTATATAGCCATGGCAGCAGTTCTTTGTAACGATGTAGTCAAACGATAGGTATTCGTTTTTTAAGGAGACACGCGGAGTGCAGTTTAAATACATGAAAAACGGTTTAGAACAAATATTCTCTCGTTATCCAATAATTGACATTAACAAGGCAGCCTTTGGAAATTGTTAAAAGACAAAGACGATGTTGCACTTTGCCAACTCACTGATCCATTAAGCCCAGACTTTCGTAGACTACAAAGTTCATTGCTTGAGAACCTGGAAAATAATTCATGAAAGATTATGCTCTGAATTTTACTAGTAATTAGTAAATCCTTTTCATAGCAAGGCAGTCCAAAGCCATGGAAGTTAACCTCTTGAATCAAATATATATTTATAAGCGTGTAGGTGCAACTCAGTTTGTATCTGCTTTGATTTTGTTTTGTTTTTTTCTTACTGAAGGTAGTGTTCAAAATGAGAAAACTGAGTGCATTGGAGTTGGTTTATTGCCCTCAATATAAAACAGAAAGCCATGATTAATTTGCAGAGAAAGATATTGAGCAATGTTGATATCTTATGTCTATAGCCATTATTTTACCGATAAAGTTATCTTTATTACCAATCCCATCAAGCCTCACTTGATCTTTTGTGGCAGATTATAAATGTAGTTGTTAAGTCTTCTCTCAGATTACTATGTGACTGCAGCTATTTATTCTACAGAGCACAGAGACAGGGACACTAGATTTTATAAACGACCGTAACTTAAAATGCCGGATACTGATGAGAAACCCAGCAATACACATTACTCACCAATCACTTAGAATTATTATGCTTTTAGTGCTGTACATTGAAGTATGGAGTTTAAAAAAATATTCTAAAGCTGTTTTAGTATTCTCAGGCTGGTAAGATGAGGACCCTTCTATTAGAGTAGTAACATTATGGTTCTATATGAGTGGTTCTATAGCCCCAACCTATACTGCAGTGATGTTATCAATTAGTTATTAAGTTAAATGAAAACAAAATGTAATTTCCTATGCCCGTCTGAATTAGACTTTTTAGTTATAACTTTTATGATAGTTTGACACACATTTTTTTAATCATGCTTCAAAAGTGCAAATTGGCATAATTTACAAATAGGCCATTATATACTAATAAAGCTGAAAATGTTATAAAAAACACATAGTAGTTAAATCAGCAGTTAACTTTGATAGATGTAGTGGATTTGTGCTACAGGTACTATATAAAAAATACACATTGGCTCATCAACAGCAATAAAGAGGTTATCTATTTATTAGGAACATGAACATTAGTGCAACCAATTAAGCTGGAGAGAGTGTTTTCTACCTGTAAGTGTACTATAAGAATTGCAAGCTTTACCTGTTTATGAGCTAATATTGTTTAGATTATACCATTTTTGTTCTTAACTGCATTAGTACAATTTTTATCTGTGTTAGTAAATGAGGGCCATGTTGCTGGTAAATTAAAGTGAAATAGAATTACCAAACCAATTAAAAATTTGTAACCGTGACACAATAACCACTTTTATTGCTGTATTTTTTTGGGAACGTAGTATTTTTTTTTTAAGTAAATACTATTTAATGCATTGGGGCAAATATTCATCTGTTGCAGTGGTCCCCAACCAGTGGATCACTAACCTTGGATATTTCCCCAGTGGCCTCAAAGCAGGTGCTTATTTTGGAAATTGTGGCTTGGAGGCAAGTTTTGGTTGCATAAAAACAGGTGTACTGCTGAAAAGAACTTCCTGTAGTCTGTCAGTTTGCATAACGACTACCAAATCACAACCCTTATTTGGCACCCCCAAGAACATTTTTGTTGCTTGTGTTGTTCTGGCCAGTAGTGATGGCTGAATTTATTCGCCAGCGGTGAATTCCCGCGATTCGCCGCTGGCAAATAAATTAGTGAAACGCCAGTGAAAAATGAGTCGCGCGTCTTTTTTGACGCAACGAAAGCGACGCGCAACAAAAACGACGCGACGCCCCGAAAACGACGCGTCAAAAAACACGCCGCGACTCGTTTCGAGAATTTTTTCTCCAATTCGCGAATTTTTTCTCCAATTCACGAATTTCGCTGGAAATTCGCAAATTTTTCGGCGAAGCGAAACTGGGTAGATTCGCCCATCATTACTGGCCAGGATTCCCTATACTCACCTCCCTCCCTGATAACATGAAAACAGTCATATCCCTAATGCATTGTATGTACACGTGTGTGCACAGGGGAGAAAGGGGGCTACAGGAGTCAGGAGAGAAGACCGAGGCTGGGAGGCCTGGGCAAAGGTGTGGGGGCCCTGAGGCACTGTTGGCCCTTGGACTGTAACAGCTGTGCATGGTAAGATATATAGAAGCCTTTCTCAAAGTGCCAATACTAATTCAGATCATGTCTTATAACTAGTGATTGGCGGGAAACAACAGCTGTAACACTTAATCAGCATCATTAACATACACCAATACAATTATATTATGCACCATCCTATATTGAAATCTCTTTGCTATATCTAAAAAACAGCAACTAATGTTGTGAAAGCTTAACATAAGCTAGAATTAATATCAAACCACATACAACGGAACTTTATAAACACCCCACCTTACCATAAATATAAAGGGGAAACAGTTTTGCTATAAATGTTGCTATATTATCTGCATCTAATTATGTCCCAACTAATAAAGAAAATGTGTTTTTTTTTTTATTAAAACAATAGACAGAATGTAATTTCAACACAAGATTTAACAAATGTGTTTTAGGTGTATGCTCTGTAACATGTATGCATTTATCCCTTGAGGTACTTCTTCTATTATTTCTACATGTTAATATTTATCCTCGCTCTACTCCACAAGCTATAAGGGTACCTAATTACAGCCTCAATGCATGACTTTTGCATGCTTTTAGCTGAATGGAAATTCATCTTCTATTTTTCGGCCTGGCCCATCAGTGTCAAAATCTTTTTGCAGGGAATAAAACTATCACTGGTTCAATAAATTCATCTATCCTAATTTCAACTGAAAATATGGCTATTTTATTTCCTACAAAGTTATTCATTAAAATGGAAAGGGGCTAGATCCAGTACCAATCCCTTCGGTATAAGACCTACAATTTTCATCCAATTTAAATATCTTCCATTTATAACAAACCTTTGTCTCTCTGTAGGATTGTGTGCTGCACAGCTACAACCATTGTCCTCAAGGTCTAAATGTCCTACTAGTATGCACTGAACAAATATGTGAGATTAGTTCAAAAGCTTTTTGTAGCAATTTGTGTAGCATATTTTGCATTTTTGTAGCAAACAAAACCATTGCCATGATCAGTAGGCCAGTTCCATGAAAAAAAACAAAAGTGTCTGTAAGTGTGTTGGGGAAGAGCAGCTCTTCAGTTTGCACACAGCAAGGTATTGACATAAATTTCCAACTGCAATTAGACATGATCTGCAACTAGAATATCTGATTCAGTTCCTACTCATATAAGATTTACCATAAAATTAGTAATTGTTTTAGTGTGGCATCTTTGCCCAATTATAAAACAAGAAAAAAAATATTAAAAATACCTTTTACAAATTCATATATTTTCTGGGACTGATGCTATGCATAAAATAGATTTGGTAATCCTATATAATAAAGTTCAAGTGTCTCTGCGTCCAGTCCCTGTGTCCGTGGAATTGCGCTACTGTGCATGTGCCCCACGGACAGCCAGCGCGAAGCGTCTAAGGCTAGCGCAAATCCGCCAGCGAGTAGATAGAATACAATAGATAGGAGGTTGAATTCCCAAAAAACGCTGTGGCGTGTTTTACCATTGTGGGTGATAGTCTGAAAAAGAAGTGTATGTTCAATAGATAGGAGGTTGAAAAAAAAATTTAAAATTTTTCTAAGTCCCAAAAAACGCTAGCGAAGTAGATAGAATACAATAGATAGGAGGTTGAAAAAAAAATTGAAAATTTTTCTAAGTCCCAAAAAATGCTGTGGCGTGTTTTACCATTGTGGGTGATAGTCTGAAAAAGAAGTGTATGTCACATGCCCAGGACACCTTTAATCAAAAAAAATAAAGGTGTCCTATTGCCCTACATGTGCTCCCTATATAGTAGTGTTGCCATATGTCAGGAAATGTAGGGGGGAAGGAGGGTAACACCCCCCAAAAAAACCGATGTTTTTCAGAACAATGGTAAAACACGCCACAGCGTTTTTTGGGACTTAGAAAATTTTTCAATTTTTTTTCCAACCTCCTATCTATTATATTGCTCTAGCGTAAGTGCTAATGAACAGCAAAAAGTTGATCTTAGTGAATTTGCGTAATTACGATCCATCGCCAGTGCGCAACTACGCACCCTTACGAGGGTGCTCGAGCTGTTGGATGTGTGACCCGGGGAGTCCGCGGCGCAGTCAGTATAGGTAAATGGGGGGTCGGGGTAGAGAGAGACTTCCACCAGCTGCTCACAGAGCGTCTTGCCTCTTTATTTATTGCCTAAAAGCCCCGCCCTCACGGGAGAGCCACAGCCAATCCCAGTGTGCTGCCCCGCCCCTCTTTGTTGTGCTGGAGGGAGGCACAAGAGCACAAGAGATTCCCCAAAATTGGGAATTATACTTTATACACAGTAATATTATCCAACTGTAGAAATATCATTATTTTTAAATACAATGAGTGTACCCTGAGGGTCCCAGTGAGCATAAAATACACTGGCAGATTTCAAGCTGTTGATTTTTGTCAGATAAAGCACAGTGAAATCTGTGGGATGACAAGATGAGAAGAAAACCCTGAAACTAGACATAATTTTATAGTGCGGTTGTTGAAAGAATGTTCCAGAAAAGAGTTTTCACTTCTAAGCCTCTCTCTCCCACCTTCCCAAATAATTCATGTATCCAGTAAGGTGGAGTAATGAATAGCACAGTCTGGATATGTGGCACAACCTGGATCTGTCAGAATTACTTATTAACTTTTTGACCCACGTGTTCTTTTTTGAGCACATACTGAAAATCTGCACGGTTGATGTGTTCTGAGGACATTTTTTAAATTCACAGTATAAAATGCTGTGGGGACTTTCTTTTTTAATTCTTTCTTTCTCTCTTTATTTTCATTCATTCTTTCTTTTTTTCTTTCCTGTCCTTTGTTTTTTTAATAGTAAAGATATACAGAGAACCCAACAAACATGGTACTTTCTAATTATGCAAGTGTTTCCAAAGGCTAATATAGCTAAGTAGGAAAAACAGACTAAACTGTTCATGTCTCCCATAAAAGTTTTTGTAAGTATTTTCTTCATTCCTGTTAAACTATAAAAACGATCAATATTTAATTAATGAAAAAAAAATCTTTTATACATTCAGATACTAATAGTTTGCAAAAAACTGTGGCATAGGCAGTTTCTGAGAGATTCTGAGGAAAATGAGATTGGAAGTTGCTGATGCAGAACAATGAAACACAGATATAGATGTGTATATATATATATATATATATTTTTTTTTTTTTTGGAGATCCCATCCCTTCTGTCCATATATTGATTATCTCTGTGTTAGACAGAAATTATGGTTTCTGCTATTGCTGCAAAAAAAATAAAAAAAAGAGACAACTTTTCTTTGCAAACTAACATGGGAAGGTCTGCTGATTATTCGCATACAGAGAGAGAAAGATTGCATGGGGGTGGGACAAACAAAGACATTCATATATTGTGTGACAGGGAATATGACCTTTGTTACTTTATTATACAAAAAAGATGGCATCAGCTATACAGCTGAGAATGTTGAAGCAAATTCAAGTGGGAAATGCAAATGAGGTGTTAACCTTCTATTGTGTGAAGCAATGGCAATCAAGATTCTAACACTACAAAAATTAAATACACAGTATATATAGTCCACTTGAAAGCCAGCACTCTCGAAAAATGGAGGAAGCATGCCTGGGTGCAGTATAGATAATATAAGTATTCATCCGTCCAATAGAAACCGCACACAGGTCTATTAAAACATTTTTAATTAATAAGCTAACAGCTTTTCAAAAATTGAAAAATACAAGAATTGGCAGGAAAACAGCTGATGTGACAGTGATGTACACTCCTTGTAGCAACTGAGTGACTAGATTCAAATAAAGAATAATAAACACTTTGAGATCTAAAAATTTTTAAATAATGCAAATCATATCAGAACAATTGATATAATCACTGCTTGCCAATCACAGTTAAAAAACTGTTAAAAACAAGGTACCATGTAACTTTGTTTTCCTTGTACTGATCATGTTGCAAATTCTTTTGTTTGCATACTGGTAACGAAGCAGACACAAAATAAACTAAGTTACTAAAGTATCGGTTCTTTAAGCTATGTTTTTTTTTTGTTTTTTTTTTTAAAGTTTTTATTTTTGCATTTTTAATATTTAACAACAGTTGTAAGAACAGAAGAGAAGCAGAAAGAAATGTTTTGGAGCCGAGAGGGGAGTCAACAGTGAGTAGAGTAACTTATCCTCACATATCAGCTGTGGAGTCTGTTTTATTATTGTGGAAGGACACCCAAGTACCCCAGATAGCTTCAAATTTCTGCAGGCAGCCCCTGGCAATGTATGTCAGTTGTTAATCAGGTTGCGCCAAGCTGGTATCGTTGGAGGGACTGTTGCCTTCCAGTTTAGTAGAATTTCTTTTTTTGCGTAATATAGAAGTTGAAGGTAACACAGTCTGGTGTGGTAACTTATGTCCATATCTTCCTCAACTCCAAGTAGGCAAACCAGAGGAGACATTATTCGTGGTAGTTCAAGAACGTCCGAGATGTAACCCACAATGTCTCTCCAGAATCTCTGTATTAGTGGACAGTGCCAAAATACATGCACGGAAGAGCCAATGTCAGCTTCACATCTCACACAGGTATCAGGCACCTGGGGGAATATTTTTGAGATTCTATATGGGGTGAGATATACCCAGTTTATAAATTTCATTTGAATAAATCTGTCTCTGACAGCTATCGTCAAATCAGGTATCTGTTTAAGGGCTTCCCTCCACAACTCTTCCGTTAAGTTTGGGATGTCTCTTTTCCATTTCCCTAAAGTTCTGGCAAGTGGATCTTGGTTTGTTTGCCCCAGAATGGTATAAGAGTGGGATAGGGGCTTAGTAAGGCCATCTAAATGCAGATATTTTGACAACACAGACTCCCGCCCCTGCGTCTGCTTAAGCGCTTTTTGGAACGCATTAATCACTGTTAACATTGGCGTGGTAATGAACTTTAAGCTATGTTTAAAGTGAATCTATCCATATCTATCTCCATATTTTGTGTTACAACTTAAGCTTACGATCATGAAGAAGGCCTTACTTCCCCTTAACCTATTTAATTAATAACGTACACCTGCTTATATCAATTGTTGTGATATGATATGCATAATTTTAAATTTTTTAGATCTCAATATGTTTATTATGCTTGTTTGATTTTAGTCGCTCAGTAGTGACGAGGAGGGTACATCACTGACATGTTAGCCGTTTTCCTGCCAATTCTTGTATTTATGGGATAAACACTGAGAGTTTTGTACTTTGAGAAAGGCCTATGAATAGGCCTAAACATTAGCCTTTAGCTTGATAATAAAAAAATTTTAATAGACTTAAGTCCTGTGAGTGTGGTTTCTATTGGAAGGCTATATATATATATATAGATATATATATACAGTATTTATATATTTTTTATGTCTTGATGACTAAAATATATTTGACAAAATGACATGGTCCTTACTGAAATTATGCCTGTACAGTTCTGCTACCATTCATTGTCATGTAGCATTGTCCCCTGTAATGTTAGCTCAGTAAAAGAATTGCTAGGCTGTGTTAGCTGCTCGCTTATTCTTAGGGCTTTGGCCATGTGGTGTCAATCATTGTGTGCACACAGAGTTGTACCAGAGTCAGAGTTTGAGAGGCTCAAGTTTTACCCAATCCATACTAAAGGTATATACAATTACTCAGTATGTTCTAGATAAACTTCAACTCTCCCTTGTGATACTAATGATTTCAATAGAATATATACTATATACAAAATCAAACAATACAAGTACTGCCTTTTACCAGATTAGAGCTACTTTGTATCAGAACACCACACATTTATAATAACACTAATTTCCCAGGTTTATTTAAATATTCACAAGATGTGTTCATGGTGATAAGTTAACAGTACTAATTAGAGATTGCTATGAAATCTGCTATACAAACAGATTATGTGACAGCAGATCTCTTAACATTAGAAGAAAATAAAAACAATTGCACAATCACAGCTTTTACAATGTGTATTTCCAACACATAGGGGCAGATTTACTTAATTCACATGAAGGATTCAAAGTTCGAATTTTCAAAAAGTTTCGGATTCGAATTTTCAAATGTTTTTGAAGACCACTTTGACCAGTGAATTTAGAAAATTCGATTGAATCAAATGATTCAAATAATGTGAATAAAAATCTATTTGAATATTCGACTATTCGACAGTCGAAGTACTTCCCCTTTAAATTTTTATTCGACTGCCTAATTCGTCAGATCAATGCAACCGAATTGGGATTAAAAAATTTTAATCGAATAAAAAAATTAGATCGAATGGTTAAAATCATTCGAATCGATCGTTTCGAATTATTTTATCGATCGATCGAATTTTTCTATTCCATCATTCGATCGATCGAATTCGAATTTGGAGAATTTTTATTCCCTAACTATTCCCATGGTCGAATTCTAGTTTTTTTTTAACCCTTGAATTCGACCCTTAGTAAATGTGACCCATAGAATTTATTGGCATAAACACTCATATATATAATATATACTGTATGTATATATGTTACTTACTCAAAGTTTCTCTTATAAATTCATTATTTTGTAGTTTGCAATCTCTCCCATAACAATTTACCTACATCAAATTCCCAGCCTGGGTTTATAAATGAAAAATTTTAAATATTAAACAAGGGATCTCCGTGTCATCATTCCCTGCTGTGCATAGTTTGATATAACGTCTCGTAAACTTTGCGTCCTTTATCAGCATATCTAATCTTTCAGCACGACTCGGGCAGAGCAAACTTTTTCACATTACACACTTTGTGCTTTCTCAAGAAGGGAAAAAGCACTTTGTGCTATTGAGAAAACACAAAGTACAAAATGAGTAAAAGTTTGCACTGCTCGAGTCCTGCTGGAAGTTTAGACATTACTGACTGTTAACTGATCACCCTGAAAATATATATTTAAATAAACCTAGGAGTTTACTTTTTTATTAATGTGTGGCATTCTGATTCTAAAGGAGCGCCAACCTGGTAAACGGTACAAAGGTTGAAAGACTGAAAGATGGATTTTATCCTCTGCTATTAACTGTCAGAGAGCAGCAGAAGACAAATCACCTAATGTACTATAACCCTAGAGGCATTATGACACAGCAGGAGGGTTATGAAAATGAATGTTGTTGAAGGCAAGAGTGAGTCTTGGAACAATGGAAAAAGTTGCAAACTAAGTCTAAAACTTCTTCATAGAACCTTGGAAACACAAAAATAATAATAATATATAGTCACAGTCTTCTATTATATGCATATATTACTGCACAAGTGTGAAATAGTGCCATGACTTTATTATTTGTTTTTGTTTTTTTTGGTTTTTTTTTGCTGCAGCTTCACTCAGACAAGGATGATGGCTCACTAAAATATATTCTCTCTGGCGATGGAGCAGGAGACTTGTTTGTTATCAATGAGAAAACTGGAGACATTCAGGCTACAAAACGACTTGACAGGGAAGAAAAGCCAGTCTATATATTACGTGCACAAGCTGTGAACAAAAAAACCGGAATCCCAGTTGAACCTGAATCTGAGTTTGTAATTAAAATTCACGATATTAATGATAATGAACCAAAATTCACTCAAGATCTTTACACTGCAACGGTTCCCGAAATGTCTGAAGTGGGTGAGTACTGAAGATGATTTTATTATAGGTGTATACATAGACAAAACTTTTGTTTTTATTGAACCAGAGCAGTGTACAGTGTGCATATGACATTTTGAACCCACAATATTTGATACACAGGGTTATGGTTCAATAAAAATAACATTTTAATTCTGAATTAATTGTAATGCTATTCCTTCCCCTTTTTATATTACCAATGTTGGAATTGGCATACCAGTGCACATGCTTTTTTATCATATATTTCTTGCTCCAAATGCATTACATTCAATGGGTGTTTTTTCTTATGGCAACTTTTTGTTCGATATACTTTACAGTCAATGGGCATTTTTTCTTATGGCAACTTTTTGGTCTAAATGCATTAAAGTCAATGGGCATTTTTTCTTATGGTTGACTTTTTGTCCAAGTACATGTCAATGAGCGATTTTTATTATGGCAACTTTTTGGGCCAAATACATTAAAGTGTTTTTTCTCTTGGCAAATTTAACCGTTGCGAATTTTTGCTGCAGTTTTGCAAGAAATTCACAGAAATGTGGAATTTCACAGCGAATCCATGGATAGCGAAAAAAATTTGCTCATCACTACTCAACGGTTCTCAGAAACAGGAGAGGATGATGATGAGTCAAATAGTTCAACAAAAAATACAGTTAAATAAAACCGAATACTAAAATCAGTTAATAAGACAAATACACACACATGTAAAACATTAGTAGAATTTGCTCTAGTGAGGACAAATTAAATGGCTGTAAATCTGTTGTATATGGAAAATGTGGGATGGGTTGTCTAAAATATGATGATTAATCTGCAAAATGACCATATTGTAACATTTCATGAAAAATTAAAATGGCTCTGTTTGCCTCAAGGCAAATTAGGATGGAATTTTGAATGAAATGTTTGTATGGTATGCTAGATAACAATAGAAACCAATGGTTAGGGACTTGTTGACCTTAATTCTAAAGCACAATGGCTTACACACTAGTGTTTTAATATATCTTTGGACCCAAATGTCCCACTGTTATCAAATATGATATAAATATGATATTCAGTAGTGATAAAAAAATGATCATAAATGCAAATAAACAGATTAAAGTGTGGAACATTACTTTGGGTTAATAGATGTGCTATCCAAATGTTGTTGGTCATGGCGGTAATATGTAGGCTTCCTGATTAGTATTTCCCATTCACATTCCATTTCCCATAACTTCCCTGGTTACCATTGATCTATAATTAAATCTACTGTGACAAATTAAATTTAAAACAGTCTTAAGGGGAACTGTTGTAGAACCCCTTAAGCCCACTTGAGCAATTTAGCAGTACTTCAAGCAGTGCCCCCCAGTCATGCAAGGACCCACCCTTTGAGTTTTAGGATTCAGGAGTGTAACCTACCTGGAGTAAACAGAAGGGACACTTGATAAACAAAATAGATTTACAAGAACATTATTGAAAACATGTACATACATTGGTGTAACCTTCTCCCAGCTAAAGCTCTAAGGGAACCTAGAGTAGCAAATAAGCATTCACA